>JASVEL010005685.1:0-40408 GCA_032618575.1 Nicotiana noctiflora
CCATTTGACTGGGCACGGAGTTTAAGAAAAGAGAGAAGATTTTTTATCTTGCGGTGTAAAATGAGGCACCTTTATTTTATGTGGCTATAAATCATTGCATAAAGGTAAATTGTTTCCAAATAAGGAAAGGGGTCATTCTTTTTGGCACGAACTAAAAAGGAAATAGGTTCACATAAATTGAAACGGAGGGAGTACCTTATATGTGGGTAGTTTGTTAGGGACTTGACTCTTTGACTCGGCAAATTGCACGGTGACAACAAGGGGTTGGCATGAATGGCTTTGTCTTGGGCCTATATGTGGGAAAAATTCAAAAATAGCCAGATTTACCACTAGTCGTTGAAAAATAGTCAAGTTTCAAAAGTCATCAAAATTTAGTCACTTTAATCTGAGCAAAAATACTGTTCAATATCTGGAAAAATATGCCCGCAAATTTTACTGGAGTTCCAAGCATAAGTATGCTTGAACTCTTGTAAATTTTACGGAAGTTCCACGATAACTATGCCGGAACTCCCGCAAATTTTACGGGAGTTCAAGCATAATTATGCTGGAACTCCGACAAATATTACGGGAGTTCCAGCAAGTATAATTGTCCAGTATAATATTCTGGAGTTTGGAGCACTGGTGCTCCAGTCTCCCGCAAATTTTACAGGAGTTAGCAAACTATACTGGTCCAACATAATATGTTGGAGTTCGTATACAAATGCACCAGAACTCCTGTATATTATACTGAACCGGTCCCTGTTGCAGCAAAATAATGGCTATTTTTCATTGTCTTCGTAAACAGTGGCTATTTTTCATTGACCAGTGTGAAAACTAGTTATACCATGAAATTGTAACCCTATACGTGGTATGAATCAATCATGCGACTATACGCGGGATGACTTAATCATGCGTGACAATGTTGGTGGACATTGTCAAGCTGACAATAAGCAATATGGAAAGATTGGTCATGGTGGGGTATTATGGGCGCTACGCGGCACAGACTATGACACACTAGCTTGTGGCATGTTCCAAGGTCGAACCAAGTGCGGGTAAATCGAGGCAAGCCAATAAAAAGAGCAAATTATACTTTATACCTATGCAAGACAAAATATTTACCGGTATCTATTCATATTGATTTCTTTTATAAGTTATACCTATGCGGCACATTTATTTTACATGCTCTATCCATTCTTATCTTGCCATTATTTAATATTCATGTTCTCGGATTCATATGCACATTTGTTGTAAGTGCATCACATTTTTCTAATATGTTTTATCATCTTATCATAATAATACAAATTAAAAGTAATATAATATAATATAAAATTATAAAAATATATGAACCCGGAGAGTACAAAAAGATATTATTATTATTATTATTATTATTATTATTATTATTATTATTATTATTATTATTATTATTATTATTATTATTATTCAATGTTATGCTCACACAATGAATATCCACCATTGTTGGGCTTGAATCTTAATTTTATTTTTGAAGATTTCTTGTTTGATTCAAAGTAGGTGTTGTTAAATATTGCTTATAATACCTTGTGAAAGTTCATACTGAAATTTGATAGTGTTTGGAATTGATTTGAGGTGATTGAGATCAAAATTTCAGTTGAAAATCGAAGAAAAACACAGCTACAATATACTGCTACGGTATACAATATGTTGTAGGAGTATATAGATATACTACAACACTATGTTATTCTATTTTACAAAACAGTATACCGCTATAGTATACTAATATACTTTACGAGTATATGGTTATACTGCAATAGTATACCATTATAGTGTACAAATATATTGTTATAATATACTGTAATAATATGCAAGATATTGTAATAATATACTATAATAGTATGCAAAAGACTATAATAATATACTTATTACCCGTAAATTCACTTGCCTTTTCCCTTTTAATTTATTTTAAGCTTTTACCTAGTGTGAGCAGCAAATTGAAAATGCAAAAATAAAATAAAATTATATTATGCTATATATTGTAATGTGTCATGACCTAAATTTGGTCGTGATGGCGCCCAACACTAAAGCTAGGCCATCCAAACCAACAATTATTTTCAAATAGAAAACCAGTCCCAAAAGGACAACTCAAGAAGATCATATGAGTCCATAAATACTCCAATAATAATAGTATGAACAAATACTGAGAAGTGCGAATATCGAAATAACACTCCCAAAAGATCCGGGGTCACGAGTCTAGAGCCTTTAAACAAAATTGAATAGTAATAGAAATACTGAATGAAAAACGCAAGATTGAAACATATGGTAATAACTGAATGGAAAGAGAAGCTAGGTTTTGCAAACGCCGGTAGCTACCTCAGCAACTCGAATAACTCTGATATAAGCTGGAGTGCTCGTCTATCCCTCCTGTGTACCCGAATCTGCACACAAAGGTGTAGGGAGTAGGGGTAGTACTAAGTACTCAGTGAGTAATAAGTATATATTAATAGCTGAAAGTAGGAAATCCACAGAATACCATAGAGTAAAGCTAAACTACAGTCCGATACCTCATACGAACTAGCAACAACAGCAGATCACAATTAGCACAGATAATTCACAGATAAGAATGCAATGCAATGCACATGACCGCTACGGCGTGTAGCCCGATCCGTTTAACATCGACAGCGCTCACTGGGGGTGTGTACAGACTCCGGAGGGGCTCCTTCAGCCCAAGCACAATATTCATATCATCTGCTGCGGCGTGCAGCCCGATCCATCCTCAGTCCACAACATGCATATGAATCACACAACAGTTCAATTATTTATTTCCAGGTTCCAGTTTATTAATAATGAAAATTCTTTAATTTTATTTAATTTTCCTAGAACATGTGACTTAGCATTTCATAATAGTGATTTCAAACCAGGACTGAGATAAGTGATTAAGCAAACCAAGCTATCACATATATATTTATCCCCTAGGGATACTACAGGTCGGCACAAGATCCCAAACATGGCTTACATCCTACAAATATATCTAACACATTGTGTATTTTAACCGCCAATAGCATATTATTCATATTCGGGATGGACCAAGTCTCAATCCCCAGTCATTATCAATCCCGCACCTGCCATGGGTGCGAGCCACGCCCTAATAGCGTCACAATGTGCTAAGCCGGGGTTTCGAACCCTCGGGCTACCATATACACTAACTACTCACCTCTAACCGGCCGTTGACTCGTCCGCGATGCCTTTTCCCTTCGAATTTGCCGCCTTGTGCGTCAAATCTAGTCAAAATCACAGAAATTACATCAATATGGGTCAAAGAAACATAACCCAACCAAATTTACTTGAAAAACACAATAATGCACCAAGTTGGTAAAACCCGAGCCCCGAGCCCGCTTCTCGAAAAATTTCGAAAATTATACCAACGGATTCGTCGTCTCGCCACGAGTCCGTGCATATAAATTTTATCAAAAACGGGGTCCGTTTGACCCCTTAACCTCCACTTTTATCTTCCTAAATTTCCAAGCCCTAACCACCATATTTTTCACTTAATTCCTTAGTTTAGGGCGTTTAATCTTTGTTTTTGCATTATAATAACATAATTCGAGTTTAGGAACCCTTACCTGATGATTTCCCATTGTTTCTCCTTGAAAACCCCCGCAATTCGCCTCTCCCCGGAGTTAAAAGTGTGTGTTTTGAACTCTGAAATTCGATACACTGTTCCTTTTAATTCACTGATGAGTTCCGTTTCTGCGTAAATACACTCGCTTAGGCGAGTCCGCTTCTGCGGAATACGTGCCACTTCTACGACTTCTCTCTTAAGGGCCAGGACCGCTTCTGCGGTCCAGTCATCGCACCTGCGGGACCACTCCTGCGGTTCCTTGTCCGCTTCTGTGGAAACTCCTCACTGGCCAAGTCTCGCTTCGGCGAGACATTCCTCGCTTCTGCGGGGATCGCTCCTGTAGAAAGGGCCCGCTTCCGCGAAACAAGCCCAGCCTCCACTAGGTCGCTTCTGTGTTAATAGGGCCGCATCTGCGGAATCGCTTCTGCGGTCTTATTTCCTCAGATGCGAAAATATCAGATGCCAGAATCTCAGGCCTGCTATAAATTCAAAATTTTCCCGTTTTACCATCCGAACACATCCCGAAGTCCCCGGGACCTCAACCAAAAGCACAAATACATCACATTACCTCATTCAAACTTGCTCGTAACATAAAAATACCATCGTAAACATCAAATCACCCTTTTCTCACGGATTCAAGCCTAATTTTCATAAAAACTTCTGAAACCAACATTGGATCTAAAACCCGACCTAACCACCTCCGAATGACATGAAATTTTGCACGCATATCCAAAGTCACCTATCGGAGCTACTGCATCTCTCAGAGTTTCATTCCGAGCTCCGGATCAAAATCTCACCTACCATTCAGAATTCGCCAAAATTCAACCTTAGCCAATTCAAGCCTAAATCTACACCGGACCTCCAAATTCGATTCTGATTGCTCTCCTAAGTCATAAATTATCCCTCAAAACTAGTCAAATCGTCAGAAATCCATTCCGAGCTTTCTAACTCATCAGTCTACATTCAGTTGACTTTTCCAAACTATTCTTCTCAAAAAGAGGTTTATTGCCTCATTTCTATCTAGTTTCCATCTGATTTGCTTCTAACTCTCCAAACGTATATAAATTAACATGTTAAAGCATAAAATGAAGAAAACGAGGCGATAACTCTCTTAACGACGGGTCAGATCGTTACATTCTCCCCAACTTAAACAAACGCTCGTCCGCGAGCGGGTTGAGAAACATACCTGGAGTCCCAAATAAGTGTAGTCTCCTGTTCGGTCTCCCAAGTTGCTTCCTCCATGGGACGACCTCTCCACTGCACTTTTAATGAGGCTATGTCTTTGGATCTAAACTTACAAATCTGTCGACCCAAAATGGCTACCGGCTCCACATCATAGGTCAAGTCCTCATCCAGCTGTATCGTGTTGTAGTCTAACACATGTGACAGATCTCTAACGTACTTCCGGAGCATAGATACATGGAACACCGGGTGAACTCCCGACAAGTTGGGTGGCAAAGCAAGTATATAGGCCACCTCCCCAACTTTCCTAAGCACCTCAAAAGGTCCAATCAACCTTGGGCTCAGCTTTCCTTTCTTTGCAAACCTCATAACGCCCTTCATAGGTGAAACCTTCAGCAATACCTTCTCGCTCACTAAATAAGACACATCTCGGACATTCCGGTCTGCATAACTCTTCTGACACAACTGAGCTATGTAAAGTCTCTCCTAAATCACCTTCACTTTGTCTAAGGCATCCTGAACTAACTATGTCCCCAACAATCTAGCCTCGTCGGGCTCAAACCAACCGACTGGAGACTTACACCGCCTCTCATATAAGGCTTCATACGGTGCCATCTGAATGCTGGACTGATAGCTATTGTTATAAGCAAACTCCGCAAGAGGCAAGTAATCAGCCCAAGAACCTCCAAAATCAATGACGCAAGCACGCAACATGTCCTCCAGTATTTGAATTGTACGCTCGGACTGCCCATCCATCCGTGGGTGGAATGCTGTGCTCCGCTCTACCTGTGAACCCAATTCTTGCTGAAATGTCCTCCAGAACTGATAAGTGAACTGGGTACCTCTGTCTGATGTGATAGAAATGGGAACTCCGTGCAATCTCACAATCTCACATATGAATATCTCTGCTAACCGCTCTGAGGAATATGTAGTACACACAGGAATGAAATAAGCTGACTTGGTCAGCCTATCCACAATCACCCAAACTGAGTCAAACTTCCTCGTTGTCCGAGGGAGTCCACTAACAAAGTCTATAGTGATCATTTCCCACTTCCACTCGGGAATATCGATACGCTGAAACACGCCACCGGGCCTCTGATGCTCATATTTGACCTGCTAACAGTTTAGGCACCGTGCTACATGATTCACAATATCCTTCTTCATCTTTCTCTACAAATAGTGCGGCTTCAAATCCTGGTACATCTTTGCGGCACCTGGATGAATAGAATACCGCGAGCTGTGGGCCTTCTCCAATATCAACTCATGAAGGCCATCAACATTGGGCACGCATATCCGGCCCTGCATCCGCAACACGCCATTACTATCAATAGTGACATCTCTGGCATCATCATGCTGAACTCTGTCCTTTAAGGACAAGCAAGTGTGGATCATCATACTGGCGCTCTCGAATACGGTCATATAAGGAAGATCGAAATACCACGCAAGCCATCACCCGACTAGGCTCAAAAATTATCCAGCCTTACCATCTGATTGGCTAACGCCTGAACATCAACTGCAAGGAGACTCTCCCCAACTGGAATGCACGCCAAGCTGCCAATACTAATAGCCTTCCGGCTTAAGGTATCGGCCACCACATTGGCCTTCCCAGGATGGTACAAGACGGTAATATCATAGTCTTTAAGCAACTAGCCATCTCCACTGCCTCAAATTGAGGCCTTTCTGCTTAAACAAATGTTGAAGGCTACGGTGGTCCGTATATACGTCACAAGATACACCATACAAGTAATGCCTCCAAATCTTCAAGGCATGAACAATAACAGCTAACTCTAAGTCATGAACATGGTAGTTCTTCTCGTGGGGCTTTAACTATCGAGAAGCATATGCAATAACTCTACACTCCTGCATCAATACACAACCGATCCCAACTCTCGCAACATCGCAATACACTGTATAAGACCCTGAAGTTGATGGCAACACAAGTACCAGATCTATGGTCAAGGTCGACTTGAGCTTCTCAAAGCTCTCCTCACATTCATCAGACCACACAAATGGAGCATTCTTCTGTGTCAACTTAGTCAAAGGTGAAGCAATAGATGAGAAGCCCTAAACAAACCTGCGGTAATATCCTGCCAAACCGAGGAAACTCCGGATCTCAGTAGCTGAGGATGGCCTGGGCCAGTTCTACACCGCCTCGACTTTCTGTGGGTCAACCCGAATACCATCACTGTACACTACATGTCCTAGAAAAGTCTCAGTGTCAAGCTAGAACTCACACTTAGAAAATTTTGCATAAAGTTTTTCCTCTCTCAATCTCTGCAATACCACCCTCAAGTGTTGTGCATGCTCCTTCTAGCTGCGTGAGTACACTAGGATATCATCAATAAATACGATCACAAAAGAATCAATGTACGGCCGAAATACATTGTTCATCAAGTGCATGAATGCAGCTGGGGAATTAGTCAGCCCAAAAGACATCACTAGAAATTCATAGTGCCCATATCTCATTCTAAAGGCTGTCTTCATAATGTCTGAATCCCTAATCTTCAACTGGTGATAACCCGATCGAAGGTCAATCTTAGAGAATACACTTGCTCCCGGAAGCCGATCAAACAAGTCCTCAATACAAGGTAATGGGTACTTATTCTTTACTGTCCCATTGTTCAATTGCCTGTAATCAATGCACATTCTCATTGTGCCATCTTTCTTCTATACGAATAATACAGGTGCACCCCAATATGACACACTCGGGCGAATGAACCCGTTATCTAAGAGTTCCTGAAGCTGTTCTTTCAACTCTTTTAGCTCGGCTAGTGCCACACGGTAGGGAGGAATAGAAATGGGCTGAGTGCCCGGCACCAAGTCAATACCGAAATCGATATCCCTGTCATGTGGCATGCCCGGCAGGTCTGCTGGAAATACATCCGGGAAATCCCTCATAACGGGGACCAAATCAAGATTGGGTATCTCAGCCTCAACATCTCTAATGAAGGACAAATAAGATAAACAATCATTCCCAATCATTTGTTGGGCTTTCAGGAATGAAATCACCCTGTCGGATACATAATCAGTCACGCCTCGCCACTTAATCCTTGGATTACCTGGAATAGCTAATGTGACCGTCTTGGCATGACAGTCCAGAATCGCATGGTAAGGAGATAACCAATCCATGCCTAGAATCATGTCGAAATCCACCATGCCCAATAATAACAAGTCAACTCGGGTCTTCAGACCCCCAATAGTAATAAGACAGGATCAGTATACCTGATCCACAATAATTGTATCAACCACCGGGGTAGACACATGCACGGGCAAGGTAAGAATACTACGGTTCGTACCCAAATGATGCGCAAAATATGAAGAAACATAGGAATAGGTAGATCCGGGGATCAAATAAGACAAAAGCATCCCTGTGGCAGACTAAGATAATACTCGTGATGACAGCATATGATGCACTAGCATCCCTCATATCCGGAAGAACATAAAAATGAGCCTGACCTCCGCTAGTACGATCCTCACCCCTAGGGCGACCTTTCGCTACCTGACCACCACTCCTAGCTGACTGAGCTAGTGCTGAAGAAACAAGAGTAGAAGACGAGGGTTGTTCCCTCTGCTGAGACCGCTTACGAAGCAACTGAGGACACTCCCTCCTGATATGCCCAAACTCATCACACTCAAAGCAACGGCCTGAAGCTGGAGAAAGGGATAGCTGAATACCCCTCACTGCAGATGAACCTTGAGCTAAAGGAGCAGGAGCAAAGCTCTAAACTGGAAGGGCGCTCAGTGCGGGCTGGCTCTGCTGATGACCTTGCTGACCCTGGTGGCCCCGATGACCCTGACGACCACAGTCTGACGAAGCTCCACTGGACTCTGCACGACCTGACTGAGGAAATCTGAAGGAACGACCTCTATTGTGCTGAGACTAGCCCCTAGACGGAGCACCACTGTAACTACTTGTACCACGAGGCCTCTTAGCCTCCCTCTCCTCACGCACTCGGTGGCGGTCTGTCTCAATCTGACGAGTCGCATCAGCCACCTCCTCAAAAGTAACTGCTAAAGCCCTCTCTCTAGTCATCAATATACGGATAGGATGGTTGGGACCATCCACAAACCTCCTGATGCTCTCACGATCTGTCGGAATCATCCACATGGAATGACGGGCTAGCTGTGTAAACCTCAACTCGTACTGAGTCACCGACATATCACCCTATTTCAACCACTCGAACTGACGACGCAGCTCCTCCCTCTGAGACTGGGGCACATACTTCTCCAGGAATACCATGGAAAACTGCTGCCAAGTGAGGGGCGCTGCCCCAATAGGCCTACGTCTCTAAAATCCTCCCACCAATGAAATGCTGGTCCTGTGAACCGGAAGGTAGTCAAGGCAACACCGCTAGACTCCAGAATACCTGCAGTACGAAGCATACGCTGGCACTTATCCAGAAAACCCTGGGCATCCTAGCCCTCAACATTGCTGAACGTAGGAGGTTGTAGCCTCCCGAACCTCTCCAACCGACGCTGCTCATCATCGGGCATAGCTGGGACCACATGAGCTAGGGTTGGGGCGACTGGTGCAGCCGCTTAGATGGCTAAGCTGAAGTTACCTCAGGTGCCTGTAAACCCTGAACTGCTGGCTCGGGTGTGCGAGCAATGGGGGTCTGATTCCCTCCCCCTGCCTATGAAGAAGCTGCTGGAGTAAAGGCCGCAACCACCTGAGCTAAGCCAGTACACACTGATGGTCGTCCACCACGTCCGCCTCCGGGTGCCACTGATGGTCGTCCACCACGTCCGCTAGCACGTGATCTTGCCATCTGCGAGAGAATAGAATACGGAAGAATTTAGTTTCACGATAACACAAACCGCACGATAAGAATCCAAGAAAGTGAACTGTTTCCTAAAGTTCTGTAGCCTCCCGAGGATAGATATGGACGTCTACGTACCGATCCGGAAGAGCCTGCTAAACCGGCTCATGACTCCCAAGTCCTACTAACCTAGGCTCTGATTCCAACTTGTCATGACCCAAATCCGGTCGTGATGGTGCCCAACACTAAAGGTAGGCCAGCCAGACCAACAACTATTTTCAAATAGAAAACCAGTCCCAAAAGGACAACTCAAGAAGATTATATGATTCAATAAATACTCCAATAATAATAGTATGAAAAAATACTAAGAAGTGCGAATATCGAAATAACACCCCCAAAAAATCTGGGGTCACGAGTCTAGAGCCTCTAAACAAAACTGAATAGTAATAGAAATACTGAATGAAAAACGCAAGTCTGAAACATATGGTAATAACTGAATGGAAAGAGAAGCTAGGTTCTGCGAACGCCGGCAGCTACCTCAGCAACTCGAAATAACTCTGATATAAGTTGGAGTGCTCGTCTAACCCTCATGTGTACCTGAATCTGCACACAAAGGTGCAGGGAGTAGGGGTGAGTACTAAGTACTTAGTAAGTAACAAGTATATATTAATAGCTGAAAGAAGGAAATCTACAGAATACCACAAAGCAAAGCTAAAATACAGTCTGATACCTCCACCGAACTAGCAACAGTAGCAAATCACAATTAGCACAGATAATTCGCATATAAGAATGCAATGCAATGCACATGACCGCTACGGCGTGTAACCCGATCCGTTTAACATCGACGGCGGTCACAGGGGGTGTGTACAGACTCCGGGGGGCTCCTTCATCCCAAGCGCAATACTCATATCATCTGCTGCGGCGTGCAGCCCGATCCATCCTCAGTCCAAAACATGCATATGAGTCACATAATAGTTCAATTATTTACTTCCAGGTTCCAGTTTATTAATAATGAAAATACTTTAATTTTATTTAATTTTCCAAGAACATGTGACTTAGCATTTCATAATATTGATTTCAAATCAGGACTGAGATCAGTGATTAAGCAAACCAAGCTATCACATATATATCTATCCCCTAGGGATACTACATGTCGGCACAAGGCCCCAAACATGACTTACAGCCCACAAATATATCTAACACAGTGTGTGTTTCAACCGCCAACAACATATTATTCATATTTGGGACGGACCAAGTCTCAATCCCCAATCATTATCAATCTTGCACCTGCCATGGGGTGCGATTCATGCCCTAATAGCGTCACAATGTGCTAAGCCGGGGTTTCGAACCCTCAGGCTACCATATACACTAACTACTCACCTCTAGCCAGCCGTGGACTTGTCTGCGATGCCTTTTCCCTTCAAATTTTTCACCTCGTGCATTGAATCTAGTCAAAACCACAGCAATTACATCAATATTGGTCAAAGAAACATAACCGAATCAAATTTACTTGAAAAACGCAATAATGCACCAAGTTAGTAAAACCCGAGCCCCCGGCCTGCTTCTCAAAAAATTCCGAAAATCATACCAGTGGATTCCTCGTCTCACCACGAGTCTGTGCATATAAATTTTATCAAAAACAGGGTCCGTTTGACCCCTGAACCTCCACTTTTATCTTCCCAAATTTCCAAGTCCTAACCACCATATTTTTCACTTAATTCCTTAGTTTGGGGCGTTTAATCTATGTTTTTGCGTTATAATAACATAATTCGGGTTTAGGAACCCTTACATGATGATTTCCCACTGTTTCTCCTTGAAAACCCTCGCAATTCGCCTCTTCCCGGATTTAAAAGTGTATGTTTTGAACTCTGAAATTCGATACACTGTTCCCTTTAATTCACTGACGAGTTCCGCTTCTAGGGAAATGTACTCGCTTAGGCGAGTCCGCTTATGCAAAAATTGTGTCGCTTCTGAGAATTCTTCCTTAAGGTCTAGGACCGCTTTTGCAGCCCCATCATCGCTCCTACGAGCTTGCACCTGCGGCGCTTGTCCGCTTCTGCGGAAACTCCTCACCGGCCAAGTCTCGCTTCTGCGAGACATTCCCCACTTTTGCAGGGACCTATCCTGCGGAAAGGGCCCGCTTCCGCGAAACAAGACCAACCTCCACAAGGTCGCTTCTGCGTTAATAGGGCCACATCTGCGGAACCGCTTCCGCGGTTCTATTTCCGCAGATGCAAAACTATCATATGCCAGAATCTCAGGCGTGCTATAAATTCAAAATTTTCCCGTTTCATCATCTAAACACATCCCGAGGCCCCCGGAACATCAACCAAAAGCACAAATACATCACATTACCTCATTCAAACTTGCCCGTAACATAAAAACACCATCGTAAACATCAAAATTACCCTTTTCTCAAGGATTCAAGCCTAATTTTCACAAAAACTTCCAAAACCAACATTGGATCTAAAACCCGACCTAACCACCTCCGAATGACATGAAATTTTGCACGCATATCCAAAATCACCTAACGGAGCTACTGCAATTTTCGGAAGTTCATTCTGAGCACCGGATTAAAATCTCACCTACCGTTCGGAATTCGCCAAAATTCAACCTTAGCCAATTCTAGCCTAAATCTACACCGGACCTCCGAATTCGTTTCCGATTGGTCTCCTAAGTCATAAATCATCCCCCGAAACTAGTCGAATTGTCAGAAATCTATTCCTAGCTTTCTAACTCAACGGTCAACATTCGGTTGACTTTTCCAACTATTCTTCTCATAAAGAGGTTTATTGCCTCATTTCTATCTAGTTTCCATCTGATTTTCTTCTAACTCTCCAAACATATAAAAATTAACATGTTAAAGCATAAAATGAAAACGGGGCGATAACTCCCGTAATGACGGGTCGGATCGTTACATAATGGTATACTCTTACAATTAGATCCTTTTAGAATTTTTAAATTTTTTTTATTAACAACTGATATTATTTTAGGTTAATAATTGAATTAAACTTTTTTTTAACTCTTTGCGTATAATTGTATACTATGTTGGTATAACTATATACTATACTGGTATCAATGTTAGCTAATATTCTTTGGTTGTATTAGTTATATTTAATTGGTACACAATTTGATTTTTCTCTAGTAATAATATATATAAAAAAAAGAATAATAAAAATAGTGAAAATAGTAAATAAAATTGAATTATGAAGAGAAAAGGAATATAAAAAAGAATTTAAATAAAATTAGAATAGGAAAAAGAAAAAAAATAAGAAGAAAACCAGAAAAAAGAAAAGGAGAAAAGAAAAAGAAAAGAAAAGAAGCATAGAAATAAAAAAGAATTGGAAAATAAAAATTTCCCACAAAACCTACTATGGGTAGGAAATGTAATTAGTTTATGGGTAAAAAAATAAATGGGTAGACAAGGGTAAATAATTCTATTTTTGTGGGTAACTATGTCAAACCCCCTTTTTAGAGATGTTATTAGAGACTGGCCATAACTTATTTTTGTTCTAAAATTTTAAATTGAAAATATCAGTGTTAGAACAATTTTAGACATTTTTTCCCCAAAATTTAAATTGAAAAAACTAAAATTCATGACACATTGACTAATGAGACTTGTTCCTTCCTATATCATATATGAAACCTTATTACAAAAAATGTGCATAGTTTCATATTTACCCCCCATGTTCACAGTTATTTTAGAAAATATATATCATTCATTAAATATCAATTATTAGGAGTTGATTCCTTCCTAATTAGGCGCGCTACAAATCTGAAATTAAATATTCTTCTAGATATTCCTATTTAGGCGTGCTACAATTATGGAAGTAAATATTCTTCCAGATATTTTCCACCATTGACAGCCATTAAAAAACTTGAAAGCTTTGAATTCAAATTTGGGTTTTAAAAAATCATTATTTGTTTGGATTGGGTGTTGTTGAAAATAATCGGAAATATGGTTTGGAGTTTATATATCAATTTTGAGGGGTTTTGGTGAAGATTAGACTTGGTTTTGACTGCATTTCAGATTAAAACTCAATGAAGAAGAGAAGAAGACATATTTCAGAAATTGTAGATTATTCGTATTCTGATTGTAGATGCTTTATTTCCTAATTTTCAAAAATAAAAAACGATTAAAACTTCTACAAATCTTTTGAAAAATGCAATTATGTCAAAAATCACAATTATGCTACAATTGAATGGGAATTAGATTATAAAAATTCAATGTCCCAATTTGTAGATATTTTATAGATTATTTGTATTCTAATTGTAGATGCTTTATTTTCTGTTTTCACAACTTCTACAAATCTTCTGCAAAAAAAGCAATTATATCGAAAATCCCATTTAAACTACAATCGAATGGGAATTGAGATATTAAAATTCAATATACTTAGTTTGTAGATATTTTGTAGATGAATTGTAGATTATTTATATTCTGATTGTAGATGCTTTATTTTCTGTTTTCACAAATCAAAAATGACTAAAACTTTTATAAATCTTTTGCAAAAACCATTTACAATTTATCTACAATTTCTACAATATGTCTTCTTCTTCTTCGAGTTTCAATCTGAAATTCAGCCAAAATCAGGTCTAAATTTTCACCAAAATCCCTCATAATTGAGATATACACTCCAAAATATATTCTTAATTGTTTACTACAACAATTAGTCAAAATAAATAATGATTTTTGAAAATTCAAATTTGAATTCTTTCGTATTCGGATCTCTTATCTCTTGTGACGACCAAAAGGGTCATCACCTGTTTCCTTAGTCATCATGTGCTTCTAAGGACTTGAAAAACCTACTTAGGAATTGCCTCGATTTGCGTACGCATTCCGAGCGCGTAATCGAAAAGCTTAAATATGAATTATGTCAGAAAAAGCTAAAATTTGATATTAAATTGAATAAATTTGACTTCGGTCTTTAGGTGAACAGACCCGGACCCATGATTTGACGGTCCTAGAGTGTCCGTAGGAAAATATGGGATTTGGGCGTATGCCGACAATCGAATTCCGAGTTCCCAGGCCAGAGAAATAATTTTTTGTGTGAAATTATTTTCTGGAAATAATTAAGAAAATTGAAAATAAAATTTGATTAAAAGACTATGGTATCGGGCCCGTATTTTGGTTCTGCCGCCTAGTACAAGTCTTATATATGATTTAAGCGCTTTCTGTAAAGTTCGGTTGAACACGGACGTCGTTTGACGTGTTGTGGACTTAGAAATAAAAATGTGATGTTTTATAAAAATTTAGAAGAAGTCATGGATTTTGAGGCTTAATTCAATAGACACGATGTTATTTTTCAATTTGATCGCGCGAGTAAGTTCGTAGGATATTTTTGAGGTTGTGTGCATATCTAATTTGGAGCCCCAAGGGCTCAGGTGAGTTTTGAATAGGTGTCGGAGTGCATTTTCAACCTTGGGAATTTTGCTGCTATAGCTGACCTGCAGGCTTTGCAATTGCGAAGCCTGGCTCTCAAATGCGAGCTCCCGTTGCGAAGGTCTGCTCGCAAATGCGAGAATCGCTAGGCCAGAAACTCATCGCAAATGCGAAGGCTGGGGTTAAGCAAATGCAACCATATGGTTCACAAATGCGAAGTCCCCAATTTTCCTCATAGTTTGCAAATGCGAACAAGTGTTCGGAATTCCCACATTTGGTCGGGGTTCGCAATTGCGATATTCGCAGCCTATCATATTTCATACTTAGTCGAATTTTAGGCTATTTTTCACCTTACTTTCAAAATACAACTCCTTAGGCGATTTTCAAGAACAAGTTTCATCCCAAATAGATTTGTACGTCGATTTTTAAATAATTCCTTCAATCATTTACATCATTTAATATGTTTTCAACTTAGAATCAATGATTTTCATGGGTGAAATTTGGGATTTTGGATAGAGCCTAGGTTTTTTTAAAAATTGGAGATTTGGACCTCAATTTGAGGTCCAATTTCAAACCGAATTACATATTTGAGTTAGTTGGGGAATGGGTAACCGGGTTTTGGTTCGAACTACGGGCTTTAACCACGTGGTCCCAGTGGCAATTTTGGAGTTTTTGGGAAAAATTGGAAAATTTATTTTTATGCATTCGAATTGATTTATTTAGTGTTTATTAAAGCAGTTAAGTAATTTGTTGCTAGATTCGAGCGGATTGGAGGTGGAATCATGGGGTAAAGCTATAGTTGAGACTTGAGTTGAGTTCAAAGCATCGAGGTAAGTGTTTGGTTTAACTCTAGCTTAAGGGGATAAGAGTTGAGTCTTATTTGTCACTTTCTAATTGCCGAGTACGATCTATAGGCATGGTGATGAGTATCTATACATTGGTGTCTAGCGTGACCGTGAGTCCTTATTTTGGTAATAGTTTGGATTTTGTTATACATTCCATGTTTGATGACTTCTATATATTGTAAAGAGCTTGTGAAAGGAATTGTGATCTTTAAACTTCGTGGAGCGTTGGCTCAAGTTGAAATACAAATTGTGAAGTTATATGAGATAAGTAAATCTTTGGAGCATTGGCTTAAGTGACAATGTCAACTATGAGATGAAAGTGAAAGAGTTAATGATTTATTCCCCTGTTGGGGCGTTGTTGATTTTGAATATTTTTCCTTGTCGAGACGTTGAGATTATTAATGTTGTACCCTTGCCGGATTTTTAATTGCTTGTTTGTGTTTTCTTGCCGGGATTTTTATTATTTATTTATTTTCTTGCCCTTGTTTGTGATTGTTGATTGGGTGGGGAAGAGTGTTAAAATATGAAGGGTGATGCCGTGCATTATTTATTTATGGTAAGGAAAAAGTGTAAAGCACGAAGAGTGATGACGTGCATTGTTCGCTTATTATGAGAACCGAGTGTTAAAAGTACGATGGGTAATGTTGTGCCATACGATGTACCATTCCGTACCGATTCTACTGATATATATGAGGAATGAGATTAAAAGCACGAATGGTGATGTCGTGCACATGTTATTGCTTGGTGAGTATGAGAGTAAAAGCACGAAGGGTGATGCCGTGCACTTGTTGATTTCTGTTCATTACTTATGATTGAGTTGTGTTGTTTTCCTTCGTTACTGGACGACTCTTATTTGGAAATTGTTGTTTCCCCTCCCATTTTGTTTATCTGTTTGTATTTCGATTACGCTGTATATATATGAGATTGCACAGGTTTATGTAGTAGTCTGGTCTAGCCTTGTCACACTTTGCAGGGTTAGGATAGACACTTACCAGAACATAGGGTCGGTTGTGCTGATACTAAACTCTGTGCTATTTTGCACATATCCAGGTTTCGGACAACATCAACAACATTTGTGTGGGAGCAGGCCTTCAGTCCAACGAGACCTGAGGTAGCCTTGTAGGCGTCTGTAGGCCCGACGTTTCCCTTATCCTCTATTTTTAGTCTGTTATGTCATTGTATTCGAGACAGACAATTTATGTTTTCTTTCAGACGTTTGTATTTAGTATTCTTAGCAGTTCGTGAGTACAGTGACACCAGTCTTGCGTAGAGAATTTTGTTGAACTTTCCATATTTCTTTTCAGTTTTATATAATGCTAAGACTTTCGCTTATTAATTAATCTCGTTGCTTTTATATTATTGTCAATAGTTGTTAAAAAGAGATTCTGTTATGAACGAAAAGTAATTAAATTTGGCTTGCTTAGCTTCTACGAGTATGCACCATCACGACCTCCGAGGGTGGGAAATCCGGCCGTGACATCTCCGCAACATATCTACCCTATGGCCTTCTCCTTACGCCTAAGTATCTACAATTGTTTTGTTGTTCCTCTGAATTTTGAGTACTACTTATATTGCTGCCATTCTTTCTTGGTTTTGTGCTCTTGTTGTTTGAAGAAATGGATGATTTGATGATATTCATATTCAAATTCATTAACGTGAGGGGTGAGCTTGTGAGAGTGAAACGTGAGGGTGGGGATTTGGAGGAATATACGGCAGCGTTAATTAAGGAGTGATATACGGTACACTGATTGTACATTAAAAATACATTATTGTATAAAATTGGTAATTAGGTACATTAAATGTAATCAAATCAAACCTTAAACATTGAGGGTAATATAATTTCATATATGAAATAGGAATATAAAAATTCCTTAACTAATTCCTAGATAGCAGCCCTTAGAGTGAGTGTCTGATGTCATCACTACTAAAAATGTCTACTGTCTAAAATCTAAATACAACTACAGTAGATTAGTTGCTCTTCTACGTCCATGGACTAGCCCACTGGCAAAAAACTTAACAACTAGGCAATATATATGAAAGGTCACTCTTTTTATCTATCTATACTACATTAAAAACATGAAGGTCCTTAGCGAAATGTCGTTCGCCTTTTTTATTCTTTAAAATTTAATTTTACATTAGACGAAACGGTCATTAATAGTTCTAATATTTTGGAATAATATTTAATTAGTTTCCTTATATTTAAGAATAGATAATTAATTATTTTCCTAATATTTAGGATTTTTTTTCATTCTTTTTAGATTTTGAAGTACTTTTTTCCTTTCATAGTTTGACATGTTTATGCATTCCTTTTTCTTATTAAATTTTAAAGGATTACCTGTAAGCATGCCCACTTTTATTTATTTTTTTTTATTTTATAATTTGGAGACCTTTTCCTTTCCTTGTTGTAGCATGAGAAAAAAATTTCCCAGTGTAGCTATCTAAATACAAGAGATATGCAATTATGCATACTATGTTATTTCCTTGCCATAAATAATTATCTCTCTATTATAATTGTATCATTACATTTGAATAATATATCGTATATAGCATGAACACGAATACTTCATATTTGTAAACTTTAAATCACAATCTTTAAATGCTCTTCTCCTCTTTTATTCAGTTATTTTTTTGTAATTAAAATTTTTAATTACCATTGAAATTATAAACAACTCACAAATAAAATAAAAACAAAATCTATGCACGGGATGGTAGCCCCGGTGCTATAGAGATAATAATCAACTTTCCTCTTTACCATACAACTGCTACCTAACTTGGATAAAAGTTCAATTTCTATATTTTCCTAACCGATCTTTTTCGCGTCCCCGTTTTCAATATAGTTTAAAATATTAGAATATTCTTTTATTAGGCTTACTTTTTAAAAGTCCTAATTTAAATGAAAATTAATTATACAGACACAACAAAAATAAAAAAAACCAAATTCATGAGACCTCTTTGAAAGAATAAATTATAAACACTTCAAAGCCAAATACACACATACAATTCTAATTTTAGTCATTGCTGTAAATTTTAAGTTGAATTATTAACTGATAATTGAGTATTTATGTTGGATTCTTTCATTATATATTTAATTATACACGATCATATTAATTTTTTTAGGAACTTATAAGTTTTTACTTTTGAGATAGGGTCACGAGCAAAGCGCGTACACTAACACTAGTGTGACGACCCGGCCCGTCGTCACGGGAATTACCACCCCGTTATATTGTAAATACATGTTTTATGCTTTTATATCAGTGTTAGAGTCTATCGAGTAAGTTAGGAGTGAATTGGATTGAAAATGAGGCATATAGCCTTTTTGAAGGAAACTTGAATAAGGTAAGTCAACCCGGAGTTGACTATTTGGTTAGAGGGCTCGGAATCGGATTCTGATGATTCGGTTAGTTCGAGAGGTGATTTGTGACTTAGGGGAGCGATCGGAATTGAATTTGGAGGTCCGGTGTAGAAATAGGCTTGAATTGGCTAAGGTTGAATTTTGGCGAAATTCGAACGGAAGGTGAGATTTTGATCCGTGGGTCAGAATGGAATTTCGACAGTTGCAGTAGCTCCGTTAGGTGCTTTTGGATGTGCCTGCAAAATTTCAGGTCATTCGGACGTTGATCGGTCGGGTTTTTGATGGAATGTGTAATTCGGAAAGTTTTAAGAAATTTAGGCTTGAATCCGTGGATAATTGGTGATTTTGATGTTTAGGATGGTGTTTTTATGATTGGAACAAGTTCGTATCGTGTTTTGGGGTACGTTGGTGATTTTCGTTGGGGTCCCGGGGGCCTCGGGGTGAATTCGGACCATAATCCGGCATTTGGAAGCAAGAAATGACCAGCTGTAAATTGCAGATCATTGGGCAGTGATTTAGCCTTCGCGTTCGCGAGGGCAAGGCCCGCGTTCGGGTAGGCCAGGTTCAGAATGCATCGCGTTCACGAGGGAGGTATCGCGTTCGCGTATTGGAAAGGCTGTGAAGCATCGCGAACGCGTGGGTGAAAGTCGCGTTCGCATAGAAGGATCTCCGGATGGCTGAAGAAAATGTGCATCGCGAACGCGTATGGCATGTCGCGTTCGCGAAGGTTATTTTGGGCAGAGCGTCACGGACGCGTGAGAGGCGTCGCGAACGCGATTGAGAAAATAGGCTGGCAGTGAAGTTAAAACCAGAACAGAACCAGTCGTGGGTTTAATACCCAAAACCTCCATTTTTTAGTTCCAAGAGAAGAAATTGACGGGAGATTGCTGGGAAATCATCGGGGTTTCGTTGGAAGTAAGTTTTGTGGCTTAATTATATCATTTTAATATGAAATCCTTGGTTAAATCCCTGTAAATGGAAGATTAAAGGTGGGTTTGAGCCCTAGGCCTAAATTGAAGAAAAACACCGATTTGAGTGGGCAAATGGAGTCCGATTTTGGTAAATTTTATTTGCCTAGACTCGTATCGAGATGGGGATTCCAAAAATGTGACTTTGTAATTTTTTGACAAGCGTACCGAAAGTCGGGTTTTGACAATTTTGGGAATTTTGATGTAAATTGAGTTGTATTGATTGGGTGTCGTCCCATTGGCCTAATTTGTTGTATTTCTACTGTATTTGATCAGATTCTATGCGTGCGAAGCTTGATTCTCATGGCAAGGGCATTGCGGAGTAGTCGTCACGCCGTATTTAGGTGAGTAATAGATGTGGGTGATGACCAGCGGGTTCGAAACCCCGGTATACCACTTTGTGATGCTGTATAGCGGCGAGACACGTACTCTCTTGTGAGTGCGGGGTCGATTGTGATTGGGGACTATGGCTTAGTCCGACTTGTTGATACTGTGTTATGACATTGGCTATTCTTGAGCCGTCGAACCTCCTTCTCGAATGGTTGCATACTATATATTGAGATATTGGCCACTCTTGAGCGAGGAACCCCCTTCTTGGGCGGTTGAGTACACTTGTGGGCCGTGAGCCAGTTATTGGATCCCGCGAGGATCGTTATCATTGTCTTATCATATTGACATGTTAGTTACTACCAGTCCATAGCTATTTCTGTTATCATGCTATTTCCAATCTCTGAAACTTGGTATTACTATTTTCCAACTGAAGAATGATAAAAGAGTTTTCAAAACTACTTTTGAGCCTGCGAGGCTGCATTTGCATTTCGCTGATTGGTAGTGGATCGGACTGCACACCGCAGCATATATTCATGATATTGTGCTTGGGCTGTAGGAGCCCCTGTGGAGTCTGAAACCCCACGGTGAGCACGGGTACCCAAATTGGATCGGGCTACGCGCCGTAGCTGTCATTTCATGCATTGCATTGCATTTAGCTACATCTGATAGTTGTTATACTATTTTGTTGGTACTTATTAGTATAGTTACTATCGATATTGAGATTGTTACAGGGTATTGATTACAGTTTTACATAGTGCTATATTGTGATTTCTTATCTACGTTGTCTTACCCTTGTTCATTACCTTTGAGTTTGGAAGTACTCACTTTACTCCCCGCACCTTATGCGCAGATCCAGATACGTCTCAGCAGACCTAATCTGGTAGCTGTGCAGAGCGACATCTGTGGGATATACGAGGTAGCTGCAGAGTCCGCAGGACCCGATATTCCTTCTTATTGTCTTTTGATTCTGTATCAACTTTTCTTTCCGCACTTGGTATCTTGTAAACCTTTATACACTTATGTTCAGTAGAGGCTCATGACTCTTGACCCTTGGTCTATGGGAGTTGGT
The DNA here is from genome assembly GCA_032618575.1 of Nicotiana noctiflora. Classification (NCBI taxonomy): domain Eukaryota; kingdom Viridiplantae; phylum Streptophyta; class Magnoliopsida; order Solanales; family Solanaceae; genus Nicotiana; species Nicotiana noctiflora. The sequence continues at coordinate 21,461 of JASVEL010005685.1, forward strand.
ATATTTTGGGACTGGGTTCCCCGTTGTTGGTATATGTATCACTGTTGTTTCATATTTTGATATGCTTAAATGGGATAGAACGAGCTTCTAGCTCCGTTCTTATTATTGATTGGTCAGGCTGGCTTAGCAATGTGCTGGGCGCCATCACGACCGGATTTGGGGTCGTGACAAGTTGGTATCAGAGCCTAGGTTTACTAGGCCTCGTGAGTCTTGAGCCGGTTAGTAGAGTCTTGTGGATCGGTACGGGGACGCTTGTACTTATCCTCGGGAGGCTGCGAACCTTTAGGAAACACTCCACTTTTCTTGAACTCTGTCGTGCGATCTTGTTGTTCTGAGAACTGAACTTCTATATTCTATTCTCTCGCAGATGGCGAGAACGCGAGCATCAGGACGAGGTGGATGACCTCCATTGCCAACTGTTAGAGGCCGTGGGCGCGGTCGTGCTAGAGTTAGAGGTAGGGCAGCAGAGGCAGTGCCAGCTGGCCCGCCCGTTGTACCAGTTCAGGTGCAGCCCCCAGTGGTTGATGCCCCAGCAGTCCCAGTTGAGGGCCAGACTATATCTATTGCTATTCCTGGTCTTCAGGAGACTCTTGCTAAAATATTATCAGTGTGTTCCGGTTTGGCTCAGGTAGTTTCAGCTACTGCTACTGTAGCGACATCTCAGTCAGGGGGTGGTCAGCAGACCCCTGCAGCTCGCACACCTGACCCAGGTGGTTCAGGGACTTCAGATGCCAGAGACGGTCCCCGCTCAGGTGGTTGCACCAGTTATTCCTCCAGTTGCACCAGCTCCAGAGCATATGGTTCAGGTTATGCCCGACGACGAGCAGCGTCGTCTAGAGAGATTTGGTAGACTCCAGCCACCCCATTTCAGTGGCGCTGAGGGCGAGGATGCCCAGGGTTTCTTAGATAAGTGTTAGAGGATGCTACGTACAGCCGGTATTCTTGAGTCCGGCGGAGTTTCATTCACTACCTTTCAGTTTACTGGTCCCGCATTTTATTGGTGGGAGGAGTTTGAGAGGCGTAGGCCTGCAGGAGCAGCACCTCTCTCATGGCAGCAGTTCTCTACTCTCTTTCTAGAGAAGTATGTACCTCAGTCTCGTCGCGAGGAGCTACGTCGCCGGTTTGAGTGGTTGGTTCAGGGCGACATGTCTGTGACCCAGTATGAGCTCAGATTTACATAGTTGACTAGGCATGCCACATGGATGATCCCTAGCGATGAGGAGAGGATCGGGAGGTTCATTGATGGCCTCAGCTACTCTGTCCGCATTCTTATGACCGAGAGAGTTTTGTCATCGTCATTTGAGCGAGTTGTTGATATGGCACGCTCCAGTTGAGGCGGATCGTCGCCGAGAAGAGAGGAGCGGGAGGCCAAGAGGCCTCGTGGTTATGGCAATTTCGGTGGTGCTCCATCTAGAGGCATTCCCCGCGAGCGAGAGGTCGCTCATCTAGACCTTCTCATTCAGGCCGCCCAGAGCCGAGCGGAGGTTCTTATGGTCGTGGTCGATAGGGGTTTCGATAGGGTCGATCATCGCTTAGTGCCACTTCCGGCCCGAGTACGGCACCTGCTTCATCGGCCCGGGGTTCTTACGCGGCGAGGGTTCCCTCGGACCCCTTCTCGGCACCGAGTGCATGTTATGAGTGTGGTGAGTTTGGCCACATGAGGAGCAGTGCCCTCGACTCCGTAAGGACAGGACTCAGCAGAGGTATCAACCCTCCTCTTCAGCGCCATCTCGGTCTAGTAGAGGTGGAGGTCGGTCTTCTCGTGGTCGCCGGGGCGAGGAGATCCGGTGGAGGCCGAGCACGGTTCTATGCACTTCGCGACGGGCGTGATGCGGTTGCCTCCGATCGCGGTGATTACAGGTATCATTTCGTCTATCACAGAGAGATGCCTCTGTTCTATTTTATCCAGGGTCCACATATTCATACGTGTCCTCTTACTTTGCACGTCACTTGGGTGCGACTCGTAGTAGTCTTGATTTACTTGTTCATGTATCCACCCCGTGGGTGATACGATCGTTGTGGATCATGTCTATAGATCCTGTGTTATATCTGTTGGGGGTCTGGAGACCCAGGCAGATTTGTTATTATCGGGTATGGTGGACTTTGATGTTATATTGGGTATGGACTGGTTGTCTCCGTACCATGCTATATTGGACTTGGTTCCCCGTTTACGTTGGCCATTCCTGGTATTTCTCGGATCGAGTGGCGGGGTTCGACCGATTTCGTCCCTAGCAGTGTTATTTCGTTCTTAAAAGCTCGCAGAAGATGGTTGAAAAAGGGTGTTTATCGTACTTAGCTTTTGTGAGAGATGCGGGAGCTGAGTCTCTAGCATTGATTCTGTACCTGTTGTGAGGGACTTCCCGGATGTATTCCCCTCGAACTTGCCGGACATGCTGCCGGACATGGATATTGATTTTGGCATTGACTTGGTGCGGGCACTTAGCCTATATCCGTTCCTCCTTATCGGATGACACCAGTTGAGTTGAAAGAATTGAAAGAACAACTTCAGGAGCTTACGGATAAGGGTTTCATCCGCACTAGTGTGTCTCCGTGGGGTGCGACGGTATTATTTGTTAAAAAGAAAGATGGTTCCATGCGAATGTGTATTGATTATAGGCAATTGAACAAAGTGACGATGAAGAACAAGTACCCTCTACCGCGCATAGATGATTTGTTTGATCAGTTACAGGGTGCGAGGGTGTTTTCTAAGATTCGATCTTCGTTCAGGCTATCATCAGCTGAAGATCAGGGACTCGGATATTATGAAGACTGCATTCGGGACCCGATATGGTCATTATGAGTTTCTTGTGATGTCGTTTGGGCTGACCAACGCCCCAGCAACATTTATGCATCTGATGAACAATGTGTTCGGACCTTATTTGGATTCATTTGTGATTGTGTTCATTGATGACATTCTAGTCTACTCCCGTAGTCAGGAGGAGCATGCTCAGCATTGTAGTATTGTGTTGCAGAGATTGAGGGAAGAGAAGCTATATGCTAAATTCTCCAAGTGTGAGTTTTGGCTCGAGTCCGTAGCATTTCTGGGGCATGTGGTGTCTCGTGATGGTATTCAGGTTGATCCAAAGAAGATAGAGGCGGTGCAGAGTTGGCCTAGACCGTCCTCAGCTACAGAGATTAGGAGTTTTCTTGTCTTGGCGGGATATTACTGCCGGTTTGTTTAGGAATCTTCATCCATTGCTTCTTCATTGACTAAATTGACCCAGAAGGGTGCACCATTCGTGTGGTCGGATGAGTGCGAGGAGAGCTTTCAGAAGCTCAAGACAGCTTTGACCACAGCTCCGGTGTTAGTATTGCCATCGGCTTCAGGTTCATATACCGTTTATTGTGATGCCTCGAGAGTGAGGATAGGTTGTGTGTTGATGCAGGAAGGTAAGGTGATTGCTTATGCTTCTCGGCAGTTGAAGCCACATGAGTAGAACTATCCTGTTCATGATTTGGAGCTAGCCGCCATTGTTCATGCATTGAAGATTTGGAGGCACTATTTGTACGGTGTGTCTTGTGAGGTGTATACAGACCATCGTAGTCTCCAACACTTGTTCAAACAGAAAGACCTTAATTTGAGACAGCGGAGATTGCTTGCGTTGCGCTGAAGGATTATGACATTACTATATTATATCATCAGGGAAGGCCAATGTAGTGGCCGATGCTTTGAGCGGAAAGGCGGTCAGTATGGGGAGCTTAGCATATATTCCGGTTGAGGAGAGACCATTTGCTTATGATGTTCGAGTGCTAAGCCGATCGGTTAGTGAGGTTAGATATTTCGGAGCCGGTCGGGTATTGGCTTGTGTCGTATCTCGGTCATCTACTATATGATCGTATTCGTGAGCGCCGGTATGATGATCCACGTTTGGCTGTCGCTAGGGAAGAGTTCAACGTGATGATGCTAGAGATGTCACCATTGATAGTGACGGCGTATTAAGGATGCGGGGCAGGATATGTGTGCCCAATGTTGATGGCCTTCGTGAGTTGATTATGGAAGAGGCCCATAGCTCGCGGTATTCTATCCGTCCAGGAGCCGCGAAGATGTATCAAGATTTGAAACGACACTATTGGTGGAGAAAGATGAAAATGGACATTGTCGGACATGTAGCACGGTGCCTCAATTGTCAGCAGGTTAAGTACGAGCATCAGAGGCCCGGTGGTGTATTTCAGCGCATTGTTATTCCTGAGTGGAAATGGGAGAGGGTCACTATGGACTTTATTACTGGACTCCCTCGGACGACGAGGAAGTTTGATTACGTATGGGTGATTGTGGATAGGTCGACCAAGTCAGCTCACTTCATTCCGATTAGTACTACCTACTCGTCGGAGCGGTTGGCGGCGATCTTTATTCGAGGATTGTTCGGTTGCATGGAGTACCGGTGTCTATCATATCCGACAGAGGTACTCAATTCACCTCTCGGTTTTGGAGAGCATTTCGGCGAGAGATGGGTACGCGGGTTGAGTTGAGTACTGCATTTCACCCCAGACAGATGGGCAGTCTGAGCGTACTATTCAGATTCCTGGAGGATATGTTGCGAGCATGTGAGATTGACTTTGGTGGTTCATGGGATGAGTTCCTACCACTTGCTGAGTTTGCCTACAACGATAGTTATCAGTCGAGTATTGAGATGGCCCCGTATGAGGCATTGTATGGCAGGCGGTGTAGATCCCAGGGGGGTTGGTTTGAGTCTGGTGAGGTTAGGTTGATAGGGACTGAGGTTAGTCCAGGATGCTCCGGATAGAGCAAGGTTGATCCAGGAGAGGCTTCGCGCGACACGGTCTCGCGAGAAGAGTTATGCGGACCGTAGAGTTTGAGAGTTGTCTTTCGTGGTTGGTGACGAGTATTGTTGAAGGTTTCACCTATGAAGGGTGTCATGAGGTTTGGGAAGAAAGGAAAGTTGATTCCTAGGTACATTGGTCCTTTTGAGATACTCGGGAGGGTTGGAGATGTGGCATATGAGTTAGCCTTGCCGCCTAGCTTATCGGGCGTCCATCCGGTATTCCATGTGTCTATGCTCAGAAGTACGTTGGAGATCCGTCTCATGTATTAGACTTCGGTACCATTCGACTTGATGGTGATCTATCCTATGATGTGGAGCTTGTTGCCATTTTGGGACGTCGGGTGAGAAAATTGAGGTCCAAGGAGATTGCATCGGTTAAGGTTCGGTGGAGAGGTCGACCCGTGGAGGAGGCCACTTGGGAGATCGAGCGGGAGATGCGGAGCGGATATCCTCACTTGTTTGAGACTTCAGGTATGTTTCTTGACCCGCTCGAGGACGAGCGTTTGCTTAAGAGGGGAGAATGTGACGACCCGGCACGTCGTCACAGGAATTACCACCCTGTTATATTGTAAATACATATTTTATGTTTTTATATCAGTGTTAGAGTCTATCGAGTAAGTTAGGAGTGAATTGGATTGAAAATGAGGCATATAGCCTTTTTGAAGGAAACTTGAATAAGGAAAGTCAACCCGGAGTTGACTATTTGGTTAGAGGGCTCGGAATCGGATTCTGATGATTCGGTTAGTTCCAGGAGGTGATTTGTGACTTAGGGGAGCGATCGGAATTGAATTTGGAGGCCCGGTGTAGAAATAGGCTTGAATTGGCTAAGGTTGAATTTTGGCGAAATCCGAACGGTAGGTGAGATTTTGATCCGGGGGGTCGGAATGGAATTCCGATAGTTGCAGTAGCTCCGTTAGGTGATTTTGGATGTGCATGCTCAGGTCATTCGGACGTTGTTCGGTCGGGTTTTTGATGGAATGTGTAATTCGGAAAGTTTTAAGAAATTTAGGCTTGAATCCGTGAGTAACTGGTGATTTTGATGTTTAGGATGGTGTTTTTATGATTGGAACAAGTCCGTATCGTGTTTTGAGGTATGTTGGTGGTTTTCGTTGGGGTCCCGGGGGCCTCGGGGTGAATCCGGACCATCATCGGCACTTTGAATCAAGAAATGACCTGCTCTAAATTGCAGATCACTGGGCAGTGATTTAGCCTTCGCGTTCGCGAGGGCAAGGCCCGCGTTCGCGTAGGCCAGGTTCAGCATGCATCGTGTTCGCGAGGGAGGTATCGCGTTCGCGTATTGGAAAGGCTGTGAAGCATCGCGAACGCGTGGGTGAAAGTCGCGTTCGCGCAGAAGGATCTCGGGATGGCTGAAGAAAATGTGCATCGCGAACGCATATGGCATGTCGCATTCGTGAAGGTTATTTTGGGAAGAGCGTTGCGGACGCGTGAGAGGCGTCGCGAACGCGATGAAGAAAATAGGCTGGCAGTGAAGTTAAAACCAGAACAGAACCAGTCGCGGGTTTAATACCCAAAACCTCCATTTTTGAGTTCCAAGAGAAGAAATTGACGGGAGATTGCTGGAAAATCATCGGGGTTTCGTTGGAGGTAAGTTTTGTGGCTTAATTATATCATTTTAACATGAAATCCTTGGTTAAATCCCTGTAAATGGAAGATTAAAGGTGGGTTTGAGCCCTAGGCCTAAATTGAAGAAAAATACCGATTTGAGTGGGCAAATGGAGTCGATTTTGGTAAATTTTATATGCCTAGACTCGTATCGAGATGAGGATTCCGAAAATGTGACTTTTGTAATTTTTCGACAAGCGTACCGAAAGTCGGGTTTTGACAACTTTGGGAATTTTGATGTAAATTGAGTTGTATTGATTGGGTGTCGTCCCGTTGGCCTAATTTGTTGTATTTCTACTGTATTTGATCAGATTCTACGCGTGCGGAGCTTGATTCTCGTGTCAAGGGCATTGCGGAGTAGTCGTCGCTCCGTATTGAGGTGAGTAATAGATGTGGGTGATGACCAGCGGGTTCGAAACCCCGGTATACCACTTTGTGACATTGTATAGCGGCGAGACACGTACTCTCTTGTGAGTACGGGGTCGATTGTGATTGGGGACTATGGCTTAGTCCGACTTGTTGATACTGTGTTATGACATTGGCTATTCTTGAGCCGTCGAACCTCCTTCTCGAATGGTTGCATACTATATATTGAGATATTGGCCACTCTTGAGCGAGGAACCCCCTTCTTGGGCGGTTGAGTACACTTGTGGGCCGTGAGCCAGTTATTGGATCCCGCGAGGATCGTTATCATTGTCTTATCATATTGACATGTTAGTTACTACCAGTCCGTAGCTATTTCTGTTATCATGCTATTTCCAATCTCTAGAACTTGATATTACTGTTTTCAACTGAAAAATGATAACAGATGTTTTCAAAACTACTTTTGAGCCTGCGAGGCTGTAATTGCATATTAACTGACTGGTAGTGGATCGGGCTGCATGCCGCAGCAGTATATATGTTGGATCGGACTGCACGCCGCAGTGATATTGTGCTTGGGCTGTAGGAGCCTCTCTGGAGTCTGAACCCCCACAGTGAGCACGGGTACCCAAATTGGATCGGGCTACGCGCCGTAGCGGTCATATCATGCATTGTATTGCATTTTAGCTACATCTGCTAACTATTATATTGTTTTGCTGGTACTTGTAGGTACAGGTGCAGTCGATATTGATTCTGTGACAGGGTATTTGATTACAGCTTTACATAGTGCTTTATTGCAGATTTCTTATCTGCGCTGTCTTACCCTTGTTTATTACCACTGAGTCTGGCAGTACTCATTTTACTCCCTGCACCTTGTGTGCAAATCCAGGTACCTCTCAGCTATGATCTAGTAGCTGTGCGAGGCGACATTTGTGGATATTCGAGGTAGCTGCAGAGTCCGCAGGACCCGATATTCCTTCTTACTGTCTCTTTGGATTTTGTATTGACCTTTTCTTTCCGCACTTGGTATCTTGTAAACCTTTATACACTTATGTTCAGTAGAGGCTCATGACTCTTGACCCTTTGGTCTATGGGAGTTGATGTATTATGGGACTTGGTTCCCCATTTTCGTTATATGTATCGTTGTTGCTTCGTGAATTAAATATGCTTAAATGGGATAGAACGAGCTTCTAGCTCCGTTCTTGTTATTGATTGGTTGGGATGTGCTGGGCGCCATCACGACCGGATTTGGGGTCGTGACAACTAGTCTAATAATAAATTTCAAAAACTAAAAGCATTTAAGTTGTATATATGAAAAGTGTAAATATTGTTTTGCACTATCGGTACTATCATGTAATAGCTAGTTAGTTGTTATTTTTACTTGTTATCATTAATGCTTGTTATAGAAATACCTTTGGAGATAATTTTAGAAAAAAAAATATATATTTTGGCAAGACTATATGGTATTCAATGCTCTCCTTATTATGCTACTAGCACGTTCCTCCAATACTCAGAAATTTCCTTACAAAAGGATTGTAAGAACTACTTAAAAATTAGGGGAAGATTATTGGAAGCTTAGATATAAGGTCCCGTGGCTTAGCGATGGTCATACAAAAACTAGATTTTTTCATATTTGTGACTCCAATAGAAGAAGGAGGAATCATATTAGCTACTTCAAGGATAATTTAGGAAATTAAATTTATAATAAAAAATGATATCCTGCTTCATCTTCAGGATTACTTTGAAGAAGTTTTTACTTCTCACAATCACCCAAATAATAAAAAAATTTCAATTAATTTTGACTCCACTAATCTATCCTCCCTAGACAGATTGCTCAACGATATTGAGATTAACAAAACTTTATTCTTCTTCAAACCTTTTAAAGCACCTAGTCCGGATAGACTTTACCCCTTCTTCTATCAAAAACATTAGAAAATAGTTGGGCCTAATGTCATTAATTTCTGCCACGAAGTATTTAATTCCCACTGTATTCCACCGAAAATAAATAGAACCTACATATGCCTAATTTTTAAATTTTCTAATGCCAACAATCCAAAAATCTTTAAACCTATCAGCCTTTGTAATACCGTTTATATTATTATTAAATCATCATTATTCAAATCTTGGATAAAATAATAAGCCCATTTTAAGCCAGTTTCCTAAAAAACAGGCGAGCATGTGATAATGCTATCCTTATCCAAGAAATAATGAATAATTTCAAAAAAAGTGCCAGTAAAAACAGAAAAATGATCCTCAAGCTAGATTTGGAAAAAACATTTTAAAAACTTGAGTGGTCGTTCATTTACGAAACTCTTTTGTACTTTAAACTTCCCCCCCCCCCCAAACATCATTTCTGTCATTATGTTATGTATCTCAACTAGTTATATGGCTATACTGGTAAATGGTACAATCACACCCTATTACAGTCCAAGTTGGAGAATTAGGCAAGGAGACCCTATGTCACTCTATATATTCATCCTCTGCATGGAGATGTTTATGGGATATATCAATAACCAAGTTGATATTATAATGTGGGACCCTATTATTCTATCAACCAATGGAATAGCCATGTCATATCTCTTCTTTATAGACGATCTTATATTAATGAGACATATAAATAAAAAGTCATGTAATGCTATTCTCGCATGATTAAATATCTTCAGTAACATGTCTGCACAGGCTATCAATATGGCGAAATCCAAAAATCACCTTCTCAGATAACAACTCCAAGAATGGCATTAACAACATCTCTAACCTCTTTGGCAAAAAAAGTTGTGATTCATTTGAAAAATAATTGAGTTTCTCTATTACCAACTCCAATCCAAAAGCAAGAGACTATCATTATAATCTAGATAATATGTGATCCCGCTTAGCTATTTGGAAGTCTAATTGCCTAAATATTGCCGGTAGAACCACTCTAGCATCATCTATTCTTGCAAGTATTCCTAGCTATGTTATGTAACACACTCTCTTTCCCACTAAAATTCTCAATTCCATTGACAACATTTAACGGGATTTCATATGGGGGGCACCACTGACTCCAAAAAGAAGCACACCTTACAAACTGAGAAATAATTACCCAAAAAAAAAGAAGAAATGAAGACTAGGTCTTCGAAAAGCTAAATCAAAATATTTAGCTTTTCTAGCAAGTATGGCCTGGAGGTTGCTAAATAATCCACAAGCTCCTTGGGAAAAATTACTCATCCAAACCTATATCACAAGTCAGAAACAAAATTACTCATCCAAATATATATCAAAAGTTAGAAATAAAATTATTCCTATACCTGAAAAAGTAATCTTAAAGGTTGGCACATTTGTAATCACGTGACCCTTTGGTTTATACACAAGAACTCCGCCCTTTCAATTTGGGATGCTAGATGGATCCCCAGTACACCCCACCTTAGAAGCTGTATATAAGGGCTCTTTAATAAGAATGACCAAGTTTTGAAAATGAGTGACCTTATTGATAATAATTCTTGGTCGCTAGATAAGCTCTCTTTTGAACTAACCCCTGACATTACTAGCAATAATTATTCTATTAGTTTTTCCTATCAATTGTACCTACGACTATTCTTTATGGCAACCTAATAGTGATAGAATATTTTGTACAGCCTCTTGTAATCTTCTTATAGCTAATCCCACTCCATCACTTAGAAACTTCAAATGGATTTAGGATGCGCATTGTCCTAACAAGATAAAAAAATTCTTTGGAAATTTTATCATAGTAGGCTACCCTTGTATGGAGTCGAATTTGATCAATCACGCCCCAAAGTCAATACGACCAACCGCTGAACTCCTATGAGTCGATATCGGGGGACGACCCGGGGGTAAGAGGAGAAACAACCTCGCGTTATCATCGGCCCTATTATAGAATGTATTTTGATTTTTTTGTTCCAATAACTAAGCTCGGATCCGCCCATTATATAAAAGGGATCCTATCCTTGTAATATGCAGATGATTTTTAATATACAAACTCACTCTCTCTTATCTTTATCTCTCTATTATTCTCTCTCCCTCTCTCCTTTATTATTAGTACTCTTTTGAGTATTGAAGTGATCCTAGGGTTTATTGTCTTCGATTACGATTTACCCCTTAATCTCTTTTGATTGATTTGCTTAGAAAGAGTTTAACATATTTTGAGTCAAATAATTTGGCGCCGTCTGTGGGAATTTCTGTAGTCAAAATCATAGTTCTCACCTGGGATATCAAAAACAATGATCTCAGCTCTTCACACTCCATAGAAACCGGCAATGGCAGAGAAAGAAGCAAGGTTGAAGGCGATGGCGAATGTCTCAAACAACCTCTTGGACTCCCTCAACAAAGACGGTAGAGAGATACCGAGAATATAACACCAATAGATACACCAGAGGGGGAGATGTCACCCTCTACACTTAAAGATCTGACGATCTTGCGTGAAAGAGGAGCTTTGACATCCATGGTGAAAGGAACACCACCACCATTCAAAAAGATGCTAAAGGAGTGGTTGACGAGCACTCTAAGAAACATGCTCAAAAAACCACCTCAAGGAAATATCGAACATTCGCCGACGGTGAAACTTACTGTTGTCACCGGCGAGCCAAACACTGTACAAACAAGCAACACCCGCACTGTCATCGATGCAAGTGATGGTGAACTAACAACATCCTAAAGAAAATGGAAGAAATGAAAAACGAGAACAAAGCACTCATGATCAAATGAGAGAATACTATGAAAGGGTTGACAAGATGCCTGGCGCCCCTAAGCTGCTACCAAAATGCAATGTGGGAAGGTTTGTTGAACAAACATACAGTGAGGAAGCTGCTTCACACCCCATCCCGAAAACCTTCAAAATGCCACCATACTTGAAAATATACGACGAGACCACAGATCCAGAAGATCATCTGATCCATTATATCACCACGGTAAAAGGCAACGACTTGTCAAAAGAACAAGTGCCATCTATATTGCTGAAAACGTGTGGTGAGACTTTGATAGGAGGAGCATTAAAATGGTATTCTTAGCTACCATCACGGTCCATATCAAAATTCAAGGAGATGGCAGACAAATTTGCCACAGCTCATGTAGGAGCAAAGAAGGCTGAAGCTAGGGTCAATGACATCTTCGCCATCAAGAAAAGGTGGGCGAAGGACTTTGGGACTTTCTGACCCGATTTAATAGGGTAAGAATGGGACTACAAAATATGTCAGAAGGAATGGCGGTCGCAACCTTCCAGAACATGGTGAGCCGAAAAGGGTCAAAGGAGACTACGAAGTTGCTCAACAGACTCATGTAAGTAACACCCACCATATAGGAAGAGATTCATAATGCCTACTGTGCCGAAGTAAGAGCAGATGAAGACGATCTCAGTGGTCCAACCTTGCGACTAACGTCAGTACAGTTTAAGGTAAGGAGGGATCGATGTAACGACAGACGAAGGGATCAACTCTCATGCTTCAGTAGAGAAAGGCACCGACCTTATGTCAAAACTCCTAATTTGCCTCCCCTGAGGCATGAAGATGTTGTGCCACAACACATCGCACCCCATCGAAATGAAAGAGGTATGCCTCCATTGCTATCTATTAATAACTTTTGTATTTCCCTTTCATAAATAGTATACGCACTAGAGAAGATGGGTACGAAGGTACAATGGCTACAAAACCGAAGTGGATGAAGGTCGAACATCCTCTGCAAATTCCATATGGAAAGAGGGCACAAGACCGAAGATTGCATAAGTTTACGATAGGAGGTGGTAAGAATGTTAATCCAGGGATACCTGAAAGAACTTCTCAACGACAAAGGAAGGGCTAATTTCACCAGAGGACGTGATCCATCTCAAGGACTACCAATGCTACCGTCGCCCGCAAATACCATATAGATGATTATCGATGGTCATGACGACTCGGTGATCAACCACGTAAAGTTCACCAATATGCATAAGCTGAAGCGTACGATCGCTCATGAACGGTATGATGACTTTGAAGACAATATCACCGTATAAAAGTCAGATGCCGATGGTTTGTCTTTCCCTCATTACGATGCTTTAGTCATAACATTGTGCATCACTGATACAAATGTGAAAAGAATCATGGTAGATGACAAAAGCGACGCGTGTTATCAACCTAAGAGTTCTCATGCGAATGAAGCTCGCGGATAAGATAATACGGCGTTTCATAACACTAACGAGTTTTAATAATATTGTAGAGAGGACATCCAGAGAAATAACACTGCCAGTCTTGGCCGAGGAATCATGGTGGAACCACATTCCATGTCATGAACCAGGAAATAACTTATAATGCCATTATAGGACGCCAATGGATACACGCCATGCAAGGCATCCCTTCAAGTTTCTACCAGGTAATGAAGTTTCCTACCCCATGGGGAATTTCAGCATTCGTGGCAAGCTGCATACCGCCCAGGAATGCTACCGGATTGCTCAAGATTGCACGCTTACCAAATAGTTAAAAGGAGCAAGCATGGAGGCATAACAATCAGCCATGTTGGGAGCTAAAATCGACCTGCTAGCAGAAGCCATCATAGAGTCAGACATTGTAGAAGCTTTCAAAGAGACTATTGAAAATCTCGACCCGGTCCATCTGGATGACACTGACAATACAAAAAAGGCTTATATCAGGCACAACCTCACCGAGACAGGCAAGTACCGTGAATGTTTGACAAACAATGCCGACCTATTTTTCTTCTCACACACAGATATGTTGGGGATCCCAAAAGATATCGCCACTCATAGGTTGAATGTCGATCCACTTTATCCTCCCCTACGACAAATAAAGAGGAAATTTAATACCGTGATTAATGAGGCGGTCAGTGAAGAAGTGGACAAACTACTAGCCAACGGCTCTATCAGGGAATCAAATACCCCCAATGTGTCGCCAATATGGTCATGGTCAAAAAGAAATATGGGAAGTGGAGAATGTGTGTGGATTTCACCGATCTGAACAAGGCATGTCCAAAAGACTCCTTCCCATTACCCCATATCAACTAGTTGATCGATGCAACAGCAGGTTACGAACAACTGAGTTTTTTTGGACGCCTACTCCGGCTACAACCAAATCCTAGTGACTGGGGAGGATCAAGAAAATCAACTTTCATCACCCACCAAGGAACTTACTGCTGAAAAGTAATGTCGTTCGGGCTCAAGAACGCAGGGGCCACATACTAGAGGTTAGTTACCAAGATGTTCAAAGAGAAGCTTGGCAAGACAATGGAGGTCTATATAGATGACATGCTGGTAAAATTAGCAAAGAAAGAGGACCACATCGGTCATTTGAAGGAGGCATTCGAGATATGAAAGCGGTAAAGGATGAAATTGAATCTGGAAAAATGTATCTTCGGCGTGGATTCGGGAAATTCTTTTTGTTTCCTGGTGTCACAACAAGGTATTAAAGTCAACATGGATTAGATCAGGGCCATAGATGCAATACCTGAGGTACTGAACAACAAGAAACATGTATAAAAACTGACAGGGCGAATAGCCGCCCTATCGAGGTTCATTTCACGATCCTCAAACAGTGCCACAAGTTCTTCGATATACTGAGAAATGATCATCGGCTACAATGGAACGGGGAGTGTATTGGAGCCTTGAGGAATTTAAAAGCATATTTATCTTCACCACCACTACTCGTCAAGGCAAACCCAGGCGAATGTCTGCTCATATATCTAGCAATATCCAAAATTGCTGTTAGCGCAGTCCTGGTCCACAAATAGAAGTACTCAATCCCTAATTTACTCCATTAGCAGGACCCTGATAGATGCCGAGACAAGGTATCCACACCTTGAAAAATTGTATCTAGCGCTAGTTGTAGCTTCACGAAAGCTTAGACCTTACTTTCAATGTCACCCCATAAAGGTAATAACAACCTATCCCCTAAGGGGCATCTTGCATAAGACCAAGCTCTTAGGCAGACTCGCCAAATGGGCTATAGAGCTCAGCGAGCACGACATAACTTATCACCCGTGAGCTGTAATTAATTCGCAGGTACTCGCTAACTTTGTCGTCGAATTTAGTGAAGAAATTTTGCTAGAGGCAAAATAAGAAGCACTTTGTGATTCTACCCATACCAACCTCTAGACCCTTTATACTGACGGCGCCTCGAATGCTTTGAGATCGGGACTGGGACTCATCCTCGAAGTCTCTACGGGTGAAGTAATTCTCTAGTCCATACGATGTCCCGAGATGATTAACAATAAGGCCGAGCATGAGGCTGTGATTACATGTATGAAGTTAGCACTCAAGTATGAAGCCTAGTGACTCATCCTCTACTGCGACTCTTAACTTGTTATAAATCAATTCATTGGGACTTTCCTAATTGAAGAACAAAGGCTACAGAAGTATCAATCATAGATCCATAAGCTGATGCCAGAATTTGATGAATGCCGCCTCGAGCAGATCCCTAGGGCACAAAACATTGAAGCAGATGGTCTAGCCAAACTAGTCGTGGCCACCAAGAAAATCAACAAAGGAGACCTGGTCACCTTCCTCCATTCAGCCATAGATCACGTCGAGGTATTCTCTTTTAACTTAGCTTAGGACTGGCGTAACTGCCTTGTATCCTATCTACAGGACGGAACACTCCCGCAGGATAGAAAAGAAGCCAAGAAACTCCGAGTGCCGGCTTCCCGATATAGCCTACTAAATCATGACCTCTACAAAAGAGCATTAGGCAGCCTTCTTACCAAATACCTCGGGCCGTACCTAACAACATAAGTACTAAGAGTAACACGAGGGCCATTGCGGTGCCCATACTGGGAACAACACCCTCATCCGATGCCTTATCCGCGCTGTTTACTACTGGCCTACTATGAAAAAAGAAGCAGCAGACTATGTCCAAAAATGCGAGTAGTGCCAAAACTATGTCCCCATGATACATCAAGCAGGAGTACTTCTTTATTCAGTCACTTCACCATGGCCCTTCATAAAATGGGGGATGGACATAATTGGCGCCCTGCTAGCTGGACGATGAAATGTATGCTTCCTTTAAGTTTTAACTAACTATTTCTCTAAATGAGTGGAAGCAGGTGCGTACACCTAAATAAGTGAACGTGAGGTCATCGCTTTTATATGGTAAAATGTTATATGTCATTTCGATATCCCCAAAGAAATCAGTTGCGACAATGGGCCTCACTTCGTCAAAAAGAAAATGACCAAGTTCTTCGAAAAATGGCACATCAAGTAGATACTTTCCACCTCGTATCACCCCGTCGCCAACGGCCAAGCTGAGTCTTCCAACAAGGTAATATTAAACATATTGAAAAAGAAGCTCAAGAAAGCTAAAGGGCTATTGCCCGAATTGCTACCCAAAGTACTATCGGCATACAAAACTACGCCAAAGTCTAGCATGGAAGAAATGCCATACTTACTAGTCTAGCGGATTGATGCAGTCACACCCGTCGAGGTCGGGGAACCAAGCCTGAGGTACTCCCATGTCAGTGGGACGAATAACAATTAAAGTAGGTTACAAGACCAAGATGAAGTCGAAGAGCGAAAATACATGGCCCATATAAGAATGGGAGCCCAAAAACAACAGGTTGAGAGATACTACAACAAAAAAGCCAAAGTAAGATCGCTCAAAGTCAGCGACTACGTCTGTGATGACCCAAAGGGTCATTACCGAATTTCTCCTTTTTCCTGCACTTTCGAGGCCTTGAAAAACTCACTTTTTTAGTTTTCTCGATTTGTGTGCACAGTCCAGTCATGCAGCCGAAAAGATTTTATGTTGAAATATGTGAATTTAGTGAAACATTTGAAGAATTTTGATATTAATATGGTTAAAGTTGACTTCGGTCAATATTTTTGTTAAACGAATCCAGATCCATGATTTGATGGTCCCGGAGGATCCATACAAAAATATAGGACTCGAGCAAGTGCCCGGAGTCAAAATCTTAGGTCTAGAACCCAAGTAAAAGAATTTTTCTATTAAATTATTTTTTTGAAATTATTAAGGAAAATGTAAATAAAAATTGATTAAAACACTATGTTATCGGGCTCGTATTTTGGTTTCGACACTTGATACAAGTATTAAATATGTGTTAAGCGCTTTCTGTGAAGTTTGGTCGAAATCGGACATCATTTTACGTGTTTCGGACCTAATTATATAAAGTTAGAAGTTTATGAAGTTGGAAATGAAAATAATGATTTTGAGTCTTGATCCTTTGATTTTTGATGTTGTTTTGGCAATTTGATCGCTCGAGTAAGTTCGTAGGATGTTATTGAGTTAGTGGGTGTGATTGGTTAGTAGCCCCGAGGGCTCGGGAGTGAATTGGAGGTGGTTCAGGGTGTTTTTATACTTAGAAAGATTGTAGGTTTTTGCTTCAGTTGTGCAGGTCCCTTTTGTTCTTCGCGTTCGCGATGCTTCCTTCATGTTAGCGAAGCTACGGGTTCTTCCTTTATCACGTTCGCATCCCTTGCCTCGCATTTGCATAGAGTCATTTGACTTAGAGGACCCATCTCCTTTTTACTCTTTGCGTTCGCGTATATAGCCCTGCGAATGCGTAGTGTTGCATATCCCCTTCCTCGCGTTTGTTTTAGGGTCCACGCATTCGAGTAGACCAAGTTTGGACCCCCGGCCTTTATTTTTTTGCATTCGCAGCCTTCCTATCATAAATGCGGTGCTTTGCCAAGTCTACTCTTTGCGAACGTGGTCCCTTTCCCGCGAATGCGAAGGGCAATTTTGCCCATTTATATTTTTAATTTCTAGAGCAGTAGCAGCACGGAATTTTCCTCATTTTTCCACATGAACTCTTCTCCCTAACATCCCATAGACGGTTTTGAAGAGCCTTTTCCTCCATAGCTTCCTAGGTAAGTGTTCTTGACTTTATTCTTTCTTAATTCCTTCACCTAATCACTGATTTCCTAGCCCAAAATCATGAATCAAAGTAGAAATTAAGGGTTTTTGGGTAGAATTAGGGTTTTGGGAATTTTGGGTGATTCAACCTCAATTTGGGGTCGAATCTTAAAACAAATTATATATTTTAACTCGTGGGGTTATGGGTGATTGGGTTTTGGTCCGAGCCTCGTGTTTGGACCATGTGGATCCGATGTCGAATTTTGATATTTTTGGAAGAATGCTAGGAAACTCATTTCTAGGCTACGAGATTATGTTGTTGAGCCCTAATTGATATAATTGAATTAATTATGCCTACCGTTTTTTTAGTGTCGGATTTTAGAGAAAAGGCAGTATTGGAGAGTTGATTACTATTCTTTGGACCGAGGTAAGTGTTTGATCTAACTTTGGCTTAAGGGAATAGGATTAGAGTGTTATTAATTGCTATTTGCTAAATGATCGAGTACGGTGTATAGGCATAGTGACGAGTATCTATATATTGGTGTCTAGCATGACTGTGGGTCTAGTTGGTAGTTGTTTTTGGTTTATTTTGGGACTCTTCCAAACTAATTAATGATCTCTACATGATGTGAAGAGTTGAGGATTAATTATGAATTTGTGAATTCCTTGGAGTGTTGGCTCGAACAATAAAAATACTATTAAGTAAGAAATAAAAGATTTGGAAAGAGATGTGATTTCTCCCTTGCTGGGATTTAGTTGTTTATTTGTGTTTTCCCTTGTCGAGACCTTTCTTATTATTGTTTATTTCCTCGCCCATTTGGTTGTGATTGCTGTTTGGGTGAGGAAGAGTGATAATGCACGAAGGGTCATTCTGTGCCATTGTTGATTATATTTGCACGAAGGGTCATTTCGTGCCATGTTGTGATTAAATTTACACGAAGAGTCATTCCATGCCATGTTTAGATTATTTATGCACGAAGGAACATTCCGTGCTCTGATTTGACTATAATTGCACAAAGGATCATTCTGTGCCATTAAATGAGATTTATGTGAGGGAAAGCACGAAGGGTGATGCCATGCATTTTATTTGATAGCTTTGGGTAAGATTGAGGGTAAAAGCATGAAGGTGATGTCGTGCAACTGTTAATTTTAATGCTTTTGTTAATTATTGTTGTGCTTTGTTTCTTACTTAAGTTGATGACTTTAATATCCGAATTGTACTCCCCCATAGCATGCTTCCCTCCCCTTTTAACTGTTTAGTTTTTGGTATTCTTTCCTTCTATTTCATGTATATATATATTGAACTGCACAGGTTAAATTGGTAATCATGTCTAGCCGCATCACTTCTTCGTCGGGGTTAGGCCAGGCACATACCAGCACATGGGGTCGGTTGTGCTGATGCT
>JASVEL010005686.1:0-274836 GCA_032618575.1 Nicotiana noctiflora
TCGCGGCCGCGAACAAACCGCGAAGGCCCCAGCGGAAGTTATCCCAATTGGACTCTAATTTGTTTTCTTAGCTCTAAAACCTCTATATAAACTCCTAGTTTGCCCCATAGAGGCATGTACTTTATTTCTTCAATACTTTTGCAAGATTTTAGTAGGAGAGATTCCTCTCAAACTCTTTCTATTATTTTATATCAAGCAATTCTTTATGAATTCAATTATTATTCTTCTTGTTTCTTCAAGCATGAGTAGCTAAATTCTTTTCTAAGGTTTTGATGGAACCTTATTGATAGATGAACTTATCGTTTATGTGATTACAAATTGTGATTTAGATTTCTATTTGTTCAACTTCATTCTTATTGTAGTTAATTGGTAGACGTCCCAATTAGCGGTGCCTATTTAGTGTGCATAACTTGGAAAAGAGTGCATATTTAGGTTTATTGTTGAACAACACCACACCTAGGTTATTAGAGGAATCTATAATTTTAGGCGTAAAGACGGGATTAGGAATAACGAAGTCTTGGGTGCAATCTAAAGTGAACTATTCAAATTAAAGCTAGCTAGGGTAGCTCGGGAGAGTGCACTAGTAAATTATTGTAATTGCTCGGGAGAGGGTTACGATACACATAGCGTTCATGATTGATAGAATATATTAACAATTTGTATGAGCATAACGATAAGGGATTCCGTCAATAGGGAAATCAATACCTTAGTCTTTCTCTATATTATTTCATTCAACATTCAATTCTTTCTTTTAAAGCATTCTTTAATTCTTGCAAACTAGCTATTCGAAAATCATACACAAAGATACTCAAACTTTTGGGAACTTGATTCGTAAGTACTCTTGGGTTGTGAAAATTGTGATTGATAGGTTAATTCTCTGTGGGATCGATCTTGGACTTATTAAACCAAGTTATATTGACTACGACCGTTGCTTGGACGTGAATCAATTTTGGCGCCGTTGCGTGGGAATTAACGGAATTATCAATTGCCATTACCAGAACTTCAAGATTCTTGTGTATTCAGGTTCTTTCTACACTCTACATTGAATATTTTGATGTTTGTTGATTTGGGTATTCAGGTGCATGCCTAGAAAATCTGCAAGGACTGGAGAACTAATTGAAGGACTCTCAGACCCCGAGTAAACCTTTTCCGGGCACGTAACAAAGCCATCAAACAAATTCAACAATCTCAACAACCAATCAAACTAGACTTCGACATGGGTGACATAAACGATCAAAACCAGCAAGCCGGGCTAAATATGCAAGAGGCACAGGAGGCACAGGAAGGTGCATTGTTCGACTGGGCACAACCCACAGCGGATAATTTGGCAACTGCCATCGTTGTGCCAACAATTCAAGCCGAGTCTTTCCGGATTACCAACAACATGCTTCACTTGTTGCAAAACAAGGGATTATTCTCTGGGTCTCAGGTTGAAGATCCACAGCAGCACCTCAAAAACTTTCTATCAATATGCAAAACACAAAGACAACCGAATGTAACTCCGGAAGCTATCAGATTACTACTTTTTCCATTCTCAATTACAGGAGCAGCACAGATATGGCTAAACTCACTCCCAATAAACTCCATTGCAACTTGGGATGAGTTAGTCAAACAATTCCACAACAAGTTTCATCCACCCAATAAAACAGCTCAACAAATTGATGAGATTGTGAGCTTCAAGCAAAAACCAATGGAAACATTACATGAAACTTGGGGCAGATTCAAGGGTATGCTTGTTATGTGTCCTCACCATGGGATTCCAGAGCAGATGTTAGGCCAAAGATTCTACATGGGGCTTTCAGACAGCATGAAGAACATTGTAGATGCTTCAGCAGGTGGGGATTTTCTCAGCAAGACTTGGAGAGAGGGCCAAAATTTGCTAGACAAGATGGCTCAAAATTCGGGGTGGACGTCCAGGAATGCTCCTATCACACCAGTGGTACACTCTATACCTCTGGATCCATCCAACACTTTGGAGGAGAACATGGCAACTCTGTTGACACAAATGAGCATCCTAACAAAGAAGGTGGAAGAATCAGGAGTCAAGCAGCAGGTTCACATTGTAGACACTACCGATGGTGGTTTATGCACATCTTGCATTAGCTAACCCATAGGTAATCCATGGGCTGCAGACCAAGAACATCATCATCAGCATGAGGATATGAACTATGTGGCTAACTATGGAGGGCAGCGACAAGGTAATCAAAAGTTGGGGTCAGCAGGCTCCACAGCAATACAAGCCTCCACAACTACAGTATAACGCAGCAGGTATGTGGCCACCACACAACATGGCTCCATATCCTAGACCTCAGAATTTCGGCAATCAGCAGCAGGGATATCATCAACCTCCACCACAGCATGGGGGTAGACATGACGATGGGTTCGCAGAATTGAAAGCTATGATGCAGCAGGTAATTGGGTCAAAGCCAAAACCAATGAAGGAATAGATGCACATGATGCGGCGATCAAAAATATGGAAGTGCGGATGGGTCAGATTGCTATGTCACTAAATAATCGACCTCAAGGGACATTACCTGCAGACACTCAAACGAACCCGAAGGACCAAATCCCAAAGCAAATAATGGCAGTGACTCTGAGAAGCGGTAGAGATCTTGATGCTGAGAATGAAAGTGAAAATATTGACAGACAGGCTGAGACACCTGCGCCATTGCATATTGAACTGGATGAATCCACAGGATTGACAAAAGCCACGGTCCAGCCAATTGCTGATAATAAAGAAGCACAACAAGGAGCGGAAAAAGTAGCCGAACAGGTAGAGCAGCAGGTTGAAGAAAAAGTGATAGAAAAAGAAAAATCCCAAGTCACTGGGAAGAAGAGGCCTCCACCACCATTCCCCCAAAGGTTGGCCAAACACCAGAAAGAGGAACAATACAAAAAGTTCTTCGAGATGCTCAAGCAAATCCAGGTAAACATTCCATTAATTGAAGCTTTAAAAGAAATGCCTGGTTATGCTAAGATGATGAAGGATTTAATGTCGCGGAAATTTGATTTCCAAGACTTGGCCACAGTTACACTCACACAGACTTGTAGTGCAGTGGTCTCCAGACCCATTGCTGAGAAGCTATCTGATCCAGGTAGTTTCACCGATCCCATGCACTATAGGGAATTATGCCTTCACTAAGGCTTTATGCGATTTGGGGGCAAGCATTAATCTCATGCCCTTAGTTATCTATAAGAGGTTAGGTATTGGGAGGGCCAGACCCACCTCTATGCTTTTACAGCTTGCTGACAGGACGGTTAAGCGTCCATTTGGTATTATAGATGATGTGCTAATCCAGGTTGGGAAGTTCGTGTTTCCCGCCGATTTTGTTATTCTTGATTGCAGGGTCGACGAAGAAATTCCCCTAATCCTGGGAAGACCATTCCTAGCTACTGGAAGAGCTATAATTGACTGTGAAACCGGGGAACTCAAGATGAGGTTGAACGATGAGGAGATCATCTTCAATGTGCAAAAATCCATGAGACGCCCTAGTGAGTTCGCAAATTGCTCTCTAATCGATGCGGTTGATGTAATAGTGGAAACCGACGATGCAGAATTGACCATCGAAGACCCACTGCAAGCGTGCCTGATGAACATGGAAGAAGTAAATGGTGAATGTCTGGCCGAATGGGTATTATCCTTGGAAGGGAAGGGATTTTGGAAGCGAGAAATCGAATTCGAACCCCTACACCTAGAAAAAAGAGAAAACCCACCAGCAAAGCCATCCATAGAAGAGCCACCAAAGCTTGAACTTAAACCACTACCATCACATCTCGGATATGAGTATTTAGGCCCTAACTCCACATTACCTGTTATTATCTCATCTAGTTTGTTAGATGTGCAGGCTCAAAAGCTTATACAGGTACTTAAGGAATGCAAGACTGCCATCGGGTGGACCATGGCAGACATAAAAGGGATCAGCCCGGCCTATTGCATGCATAAAATCCTCCTGGAAGACGGACATAAACCTTCCAGGGAACATCAAAGAAGGCTGAATCCCAACATGAAGGAAGTAGTGAAGAAGGAGGTAATAAAGTGGCTAGATGTAGGAATAATCTTCCCAATCTCAGACAGCAGCTGGGTGAGTCCGGTCCAATGTGTACCCAAGAAAGGAGGCATGACGGTGGTGAAAAACGACAACAAGGAACTGATCTCAACAAGAACCGTCACCGGGTGGAGAATATGCATGGACTACAGGAAACTGAATCTAGCCACTCGCAAGGATCACTTCCCACTTCCCTTCATTGATCAAATGCTTGACAAGTTGGCAGTGAGGTCCTACTTTTACTTTCTGGATGGATACTCGGGGTACAATCAAATATCCATAGCCACCGAAGATAGAGAGAAGACTTCCTTCACATGCCCATATGGCATTTTTGCCTTCAGGAGGATGCCATTCGGACTATGCAATGCACCTGCCACTTTTCAAAGGTGCATGATGGCTATTTTCACTGACATGGTAGAAGACATTATGGAAGTGTTCATGGATGATTTCTCCGTGGTTGGAAATTCATTCGACGAATGCCTAGCCAATCTGAATAGAGTATTACAAAGATGCATGGAAACAAACTTAGTACTAAACTGGGAGAAGTGCCACTTTATGGTTCAAGAAGGTATAGTACTTGGGCACAGGGTTTCAAGCAAAGGCATTGAGGTGGACCGTGCTAAAGTTGACATCATTGCAAAGTTGCCTCCACCAACATCCGTCAAGGCCATAAGAAGCTTTCTTGGACACGCCGGGTTTTACCGGAGGTTCGTTAAAGACTTCTCCAAAATATCAAACCCTCTCTGTAAGTTACTTGAAAAAGATCACCCCTTTGTTTTTTCTGACGAATGCAGGATTGCTTTTGAGGAATTGAAAAAGAGGCTGGTCACAGCACCCATCATCATTGCCCCAGACTGGGATCAACCGTTTGAGTTAATGTGCGATGCAAGTGATTATGCAGTGGGGGCAGTGCTGGGCCAGAGGAAAGATAAACCGATGCATCCAATATACTATGCAAGCAGAACTCTGAATGGAGCATAGCTAAACTACACAGTGACGGAAAAGGAGATGCTAGCGGTTGTGTTTGCATTCGACAAATTTCGGTCCTATCTCATAGGATCAAAGGTAATCGTCTACACAGACCATGCAGCTTTAAGATATCTAATTGATAAAAAGGACTCTAAGCCACGCCTAATTCGTTGGGTGTTGCTTCTCCAAGAGTTCGACCTCGAAATCAGAGATAGAAAAGGCACTGAGAATCAAGTAGCCGACCATTTGTCAAGACTTGAAGGAGCTGAACTTGTCAAAGAGAGTGGGGAAATTCTGGAAACTTTTCCAGACGAGCAATTGCTCACAACTACTCTCCTGAAAGCTCCATGGTATGCTGACTACGCTAATTATCTGGCCAGTGGCATTGTTCCTTATGACCTATCATCGGTCCAGCGGAAAAGATTTTTTCGCGAAAGTCGGCATTATTATTGGGATGAACCATACTTGTTTAGGATATGTCTTGATAACATGATCCGGAGATGCGTCCCCGAGATAGAACAATCTTCTGTTTTGCAGGCATGTCACGCTTCAGCATACGGCGGGCACTTTGGAGGAATTCGTACAGCTGCCAAAATACTCGAGGCCGGTTTCTATTGGCCGACGGTATTTAAGGATGCACACTTGTGGGTGAAAGGTTGCAACGAATGTCAACGCACCGGAAACATCTCTCGGCGTCATGAGATGCCAATGAATCCAATCCAGCAGGTGGAAGTATTCGATGTCTGGGGAATAGATTTCATGGGACCCTTCATCAGCTCATACGGAAATAAGTACATACTTGTTGCTGTTGATTACGTGTCCAAATGGGTGGAAGCTGCAGCACTACCTACCAATGATGCTAAGGTGGTAGTGGGATTTTTGAAGAAGAATATTTTCACCCGGTTTGGGACTCCAAGGGCCATCATTAGTGACGGGGGCACACACTTTTGCAACCGAGCCTTTGAGAAATTGTTGGCCAAATATGATGTTAAACACAAGGTGGCCACTCCATATCACCCGCAAACTAGCGGACAAGCTGAGGTCTCCAACAGGGAGATTAAAAGTGTACTGACCAAAACAGTGAACGCCACAAGAACCGACTGGTCCAGGAAGCTCGATGACGCACTATGGGCATATAGAACAACATTCAAAACACCCATTGGCATGTCTCCTTATAAATTGGTGTTCGGAAAAGCTTGTCACTTGCCGGTTGAATTAGAACATAAAGCGTGGTGGGCACTGAAACAATTGAATCTCAACTTGGAGGAAGCAGGTAAAGCAAGGTTGACCGGACTACATGAGTTGGAAGAATTTCGGTATCTAGCATTTGAAAATACAAGATTGTATAAAGAGAGGATGAAGCGGATCCATGATCAAAATATAGTTGAGCGTACCTTCAAAAAGGGGGACAAGGTACTACTATACAATTCAAGATTACGGCTGTTCCCAGGTAAATTGAAATCAAGGTGGTCAGGACCCTTCAAGGTAATTGAGGCATTTGAGTCCGGAGCTGTGGAAATTCAAACTATGGATGGATCACGTACCTTTAAGGTAAACGGACAGAGGTTGAAACAATACATAGGCCTGGATGACATGGAGGACAAGATAGAATTGCATTTGAATGAACCTCAAAGGTCCAGCGAGCCGTAAAATGCGCTAAGCTGAGTCGTGCCGCGACGTTAACTCAGGCGCTACGTGGGAGGCAACCCACGAACATGTTGTAAGTAATTTAATTTTAGTAGTAAGTAATAAGGATTAAAAGAAAAACAAATAAAAAAAATCTTTTGCTGAAACAGTCGAAATTTTTTCATAACGGAGCACTGTCCGCGGTCCACTCGCGGACCGCGGCTGAACCGCGGAAAAAGACCCTCTCTGAACTTCTCTGTTCGCGGTCCATCCGCGGTCGCGAGCCAACCGTGAAAAAATACCTTCTCTGAATCTCGACTGTTCGCGGTCCGCTCGCGGCCGCGAACGAACCGCGGACAGTCGCGGTCAGCTCCGCGGTTGGCCAAAATTCAAGATTTTTTTAATTTTTTCCCTCCCCCCTTTTTCCTAAACCCTAAATAACTTAAACCCCCTTCCCCATAACCCAAAAACAGCCGCCCCTCCCCTCCCAAATCTCTCTCTCTCTAAATTCAAATCCTCTCCCTTCTCTCTAAAAATCCCCATCCCTCTCTTCTACAAATCATCCCTTTCTTCCACCCCACTTCTCCATTACTATAACTTGTAAGTTTCTTTACTTATCTCTTTTATTTTGCTCCAATTTTTTTAGGTTTTGATTGTTAGTTTGTATAAATATTTAGTTAGTCTTAGTTAGGGTCTATTCATGAATGTTGCTTGATTTATCATTGTGCTTTTAATCTTGCCATGAATTTAATTTAAGGAACATTGTTCTACGATTGATGTTGGGAGAAGAATGGGTGTTGGGTTGTTATTTGTGTTGATTTTATGACTTGGAAACCCTAATAGTAGTTCTACAAGATATATGTGTTGGTTGGTTAAGTTAGGGCACATTACATTGAGCCAAATAGACTAATGGTAATTAGGAGACATAATGCCAACTTTTACAATGATCATTGAATAATTTTTGGGATGGACTAAGTTAATAACATGTTTGCCAAGAACTAAGTGTGGGGTTCGCAATTGGGCATGTAGGGAATAGTGAGATAAAGAGTTTGCGGGAATTACACAGAGTTGATGGTCAATTGTGAATTATCAAGGATGGCGAAGTCTGAGTAGCCTTCCACTAACTAACAGTTTATACACTTTTTGGCTATCTTAATTGTACAGGATCATGGCTCCTAAGAGATCACGACATGGTGCGAGCTCATCCAGGCAACCAACTTATGATGAATCTCGGTTTGCCGATGAAGGGGCGGAAAATGCATTTAACATCAAAGCAAACAAAAAGTGGCTTCAAGAGGTTGAAGTGGACAGAATAGCCATCCGCTCAGAAAAGCCGGAAATGTATGATGAGATCCGACGGCGAGAGATGGAGTTCCTTTTTGAAACACCCACTAAAGTAAACAAGATGTTGGTCAGAGAATTCTATGCCAACGCCCCGTACTCCACGTTGAGACGAGTTTTCGTCAGAGGTAAGCATGTAGATGCTCATATTCCCACCATTAGGCAAGTACTTCGCCTACCACTACACACGAGTGATATTGATTATTACCATGATAGGCCCGGTGTCACATGGGACATGTTAATTGAGGCCTTATGTGTAGATGGTGTTCCCGTATGGATTCGGAACCAAACTCTGCATTCTAACTGTTTCACTCACATTGCCAAATGTTGGTTTTCTATTATTTGCAACCGCATTCTGCCCTCAAGTAACACTACAGATGTTACTTTTAATAGGGCTCTGTTGACTTGGTGTTTGGTAACAAACCGGGATGTTGATATTGCCCGGGTTATTAGTGACGAGATGGTACTGAGGGGATCCCTCACTGCCAAGGGTTTCTATTACCCATCTCTTGTCACTTCCTTGTGTCTCCTCAACCACACCCCAGTTCATGAGACTGACGGTGAGTTACTACCAAAAGCTCCATTTAGAGCTGCCACTATTCGGGTTGGACGAGACAACACACCCATTGACTTAGATGATGATGATGATCCTGTACCGGAGGCCCGGGCCAGCCACTCCATGGATTCAGCTGGACCCTCCAGACCTGCTCCTCGCGGAGCAAGCATGTCTAGATCCGACTCCACACGACCTATGCTGAGGTCAATGGAGGAGGAAGTGGCTGCTCTACGCACTTCAGTTGACGGTCTACACACACGACTAGATGCCATGTCAACTAGGCAAGCCCGGTCGGAGAACAAATTTATGGCATGGTTCAGAGCACTTGGGAGAGCATGCCATGTTGACCCATCCACCGTTTCCGACTCCGAGTGAGTCCCAGGTAAGTTTTCTTAAACCCCATTGTGCTTTCATATTGTTTATACCATGAGGACATGGCATATTTTTAAGTGTGGGGTGGGAAACTTATCTTGTAGATGATGTATATATTAGTGTAGTAAGTAATATAAAATAATAAAAATACAAAAAAAAAAATCAGAAAATTTTAAAAATCCAAAAATATGAGTAGAGGACTCTTCCTGATGACGGACTATTTAGGACAAGTACTCTTGAGGGAAGTAGTCCACGTAGGAATTTTTCTTTCTTTTTATTTTTCTTTTTATAGGTAATGTATCATTCCCCCTTGGTTTTTCTTTTGACCACGGTTCTTTTCCAAGGGTTTTTATTTGAACCGGGTTAGGTAGATTTTTTTTAGGAATAGAGGTAAAAAGGGCAACATGTAACTCCAAATATGCACATTAGCAAAAGCGTAAATTGAACTTGAGAGTGTATCATCTAAACTTGATTGTAGAATCTCAATATGCCTTAAATTGCACAATAAAGCTTGCTTGAACATTGATAGGATTTTGTAGATAAACCGGATTCCAAATGAGTTGCATGCCATGTGTGTGTGAGGTTGCTACTTACATTGTATGTTGTACATGATTCCTAGAACTTGCCCTGTGTGTTTGCAAAGCGAAATAGAAGTTGTTTGGTTGTAGAGAGGATAGAGGCATTTCTTTGTGTAACCCTATATATCAATAGACATGAATTCACCCGTACATTATATCTTAGTTAACCCCTTTGAGCTTAAAGCCTATTTCTTTGATAACCCTTGAATGTTCTTTAAATTATTATATTTGTTCTACTTTACCTCCTAGAAGCACTTGTATTGTAATGCAAAAGTTTAAGTGTGGGGTGAAGGGAAATTGAAAAGGGAAAATCAAGAATAAATGATAGAAAATAGTAAGCTGGCCAAAACAATATAAATGTGTTGCAAAGCAATGAGGAAAAGAGCGATATCAATGTATATATGAAAATTACAAAGGCCAGTTACACCAACAAAAGAAAAATGGGGATTAAAAGCCAATAAAGGTGAATAAATGTTTTCGGGAGACATAAGGAGAAAACTAAAAGGGAAAGTGGTGAAAGAGAAAAGAAAAGTGCTTAGGGAGGTTAGTCACTACACCCAAAAGTATCCTACCCGTCCCATAGCCTACATTACAACCCTTAAAGACCTCTTGATCTATGATTGGATAACTCGATTAGTGGAGTATTACACTAGGGGCAAGCTTATGGTGTGTTCTGTACTCATATAAATGTTCTTTGTTGAGAGTGAGTGAATTTTACTGATATCTATAAGTTTCATGTATTTGAATTGTTAATGTGTGGGAACTTCTCTCAATAACTTTTGTGAGGGCATGTAATTCAAGAGGAAGAAGGTAAATTTGCAAGATTTTGGTAATAAGTAGAGTAAGTAATAATGTGCGGGCATGAGAATTTACAGTTAAGCAAAGAGTATACATATCTTAGGTTGTTCATGTATAATAAGCTTTTGTGACATATTTTGGGGGAGACAAAAATTTTTTGGCCTA
Organism: Nicotiana noctiflora; assembly: GCA_032618575.1. Taxonomy (NCBI): domain Eukaryota; kingdom Viridiplantae; phylum Streptophyta; class Magnoliopsida; order Solanales; family Solanaceae; genus Nicotiana; species Nicotiana noctiflora. Next base: position 10,452 of record JASVEL010005686.1, read on the forward strand.
AGGTGTGATTAAAGGTTGCTCGAGGACGAGCAAAGGTTTAAGTGTGGGGTATTGATAATAGGTGAATTTGACTATAATTATACCCTAAATAATCACACTTTATTATGAGAACAATGTTGTTAAAAGGACAAAATGCTTTGATTAGTGTTTGATTGTGTTTTACAGGTACATGTGATGCATTGGATACTTTAAAAAGCCATTTTGAAGCCATAAGTTGATGAAAAGGCCAAGAGAAGAGCTAAAGTGAAGAGGGCTGGACGAAGCAGTGAAGAAACAGAAGCACTGTTCATCCGCGGTCCACTCGCGGTCGCGGATGAACCGCGAGAAACGAAGCCCTCTGAATCTTGACTGTTCGCGGTCCGCTCGCGGCCGCGAACAAACCGCGAAGGCCCCAGCGGAAGTTATCCCAATTGGACTCTAATTTGTTTTCTTAGCTCTAAAACCTCTATATAAACTCCTAGTTTGCCCCATAGAGGCATGTACTTTATTTCTTCAATACTTTTGCAAGATTTTAGTAGGAGAGATTCCTCTCAAACTCTTTCTATTATTTTATATCAAGCAATTCTTTATGAATTCAATTATTATTCTTCTTGTTTCTTCAAGCATGAGTAGCTAAATTCTTTTCTAAGGTTTTGATGGAACCTATTGATAGATGAACTTATCGTTTATGTGATTACAAATTGTGATTTAGATTTCTATTTGTTCAACTTCATTCTTATTGTAGTTAATTGGTAGACGTCCCGATTAGCGGTGCCTATTTAGTGTGCATAACTTGGAAAAGAGTGCATATTTAGGTTTATTGTTGAACAACACCACACCTAGGTTATTAGAGGAATCTATTATTTTAGGCGTAAAGACGGGATTAGGAATAACGAAGTCTTGGGTGCAATCTAAAGTGAACTATTCAAATTAAAGCTAGCTAGGGTAGCTCGGGAGAGTGCACTAGTAAATTATTGTAATTGCTCGGGAGAGGGTTACGATACACATAGCGTTCATGATTGATAGAATATATTAACAATTTGTATGAGCATAACGATAAGGGATTCCGTCAATAGGGAAATCAATACCTTAGTCTTTCTCTATATTATTTCATTCAACATTCAATTCTTTCTTTTAAAGCATTCTTTAATTCTTGCAAACTAGCTATTCGAAAATCATACACAAAGATACTCAAACTTTTGGGAACTTGATTCGTAAGTACTCTTGGGTTGTGAAAATTGTGATTGATAGGTTAATTCTCTGTGGGATCGATCTTGGACTTATTAAACCAAGTTATATTGACTACGACCGTTGCTTGGACCATATCAGTACCTAGCAACCTGGCCTCGCCCGGCTCAAACCAACCCACGGGAGACCCGCACCTCCTACCATATAGGGCCTCGTACGGTGCCATCTGAATACTAGACTGGTAGCTGTTGTTATAAGCAAACTCCGCCAGTGGCAAGAAGTGATCCCATGAACCTCCAAACTCAATCACGCACGCACGGAGCATATCCTCCAAAATCCGAATAGTGCGCTCGGACTGCCCATCAGTCTGGGGGTGAAATGCTGTGCTCAGCTCCACCCGAGTACCTAACTCCTGCTGTACAGCTCTCCAGAACCGTAAAGTGAACTGAGTGCCTCTATCTGAAATGATGGAAACTGGAATACCATGCAGCCGAACTATCTCCTTGATATAGATCTCCGCCAGTCGCTCCGATGAATAAGTAGTGCTCACCGGTATAAAATGGGCGAACTTGGTCAGCCGATCCACAATGATCCAAATGGAATCAAACTTCCTAACCGTCCGTGGAAGTCCAGATACAAAGTCCATGGTAATGCGCTCCCATTTCCACTCGAGAATCTCGATCTGTTTCATCAATCCACCCGGACGCTGATGCTCATACTTCACCTGCTGGCAGTTGAGGCATCTAGAAACATAATCAACTATATCCCTCTTCATCCGCCTCCACCGGTAATGCTGTTTCAAGTCCTGATACATCTTCGCGGCTCCTAGATGGATGGAATACCGCGAGCTATAGGCCTCTGCTAGAATCAGCTCTCGAAGATCATCTACATTGGGCACACAGATGTGCCCCTGCATCCTCATAACTCCATCATCTCCGATGGTAACATCTCGAGCATCACCACGCCAAACTCTATCTTGGAGGATAAGCAAATGAGGGTCGTCGAACTGACGCTCCCTGATGCGGTCAAATAGAGAAGACCGAGAAACCACACAAGCCAGAACCCGACTGGGCTCCGAAAGATCCGATCTAACAAACTGCCTGGCTAAAGCCTGAACATCCATCGCCAAAGGCCTCTCCGAAGCTGGTAGATACGCCAAACTTCCCAAACTCTCTGCCCGACGACTCAAGGCATCAGCAACCACATTGGCCTTGCCCGGATGATAGAGAATAGTAATATCATAGTCCTTCAGTAACTCCAACCATCTCCTCTAACGCATATTCAGGTCCTTCTGCTTAAGCAAGTGCTGCAAGCTCCGGTGATCAGTGTAGATCTCACAAGGAACCCCATATAAGTAATGACGCCAAATCTTCAAGGCGTGAACAATGGCAGCTAGCTCCAAATCATGAACAGGGTAATTCTTCTCATGCACCTTCAGCTGTCTCGACGCGTAGGCAATCACCCTACCGTCCCTGCATCAATACCGCACCGAGTCCAACTCGTGAGGCATCACAATATACAGTATAGGACCCCGAACCTGTAGGCAACATCAATATAGGGGCCGAAGTCAACGCTGTCTTGAGCTTCTGAAAGCTCGCCTCACACTCGTCTGTCCACTGAAAAGGGGCACCCTTTTGGGTCAATCCAGTCATAGGTGCTGCAATCGAAGAGAACCCCTCTACGAAACGACGGTAATAGCCCGCCAAACCAAGGAAGCTGCGAATCTCAGTAGCGGAGGAGGGTCTGGGCCAACTCTGCACGGCCTCCACCTTCCTCGGATCTACTCGAATACCATCACTCGACACCACGTGGCCCAAAAATGCCACCGAACTCAACCAGAATTCACATTTAGAGAACTTGGCATAAAGCTACTTCTCCCTTAGTATCTGAAGCACTATCCTCAAATGCTGCTCGTGCTCTTCCCGGCTCCGGGAATATACTAGAATATCATCAATAAAGACAATCACGAACGAGTCCAGATAAGGCCTGAACACACTGTGCATCAAATGCATAAAGGCTGCTGGGGCATTAGTCAGCCCAAAAGACATCACGAGGAACTCATAGTGACCATACCGGGTCCTGAAGGCAGTCTTCGGGATATCTGGCTCCCGAATCTTCAGCTGGTGATACCCGGAGCGCAAATCAATCTTAGAAAACACATGTGCGCCCTGTAACTGGTCAAATAAATCATCAATACGTGGCAAAGGATACCGGTTCTTCACTGTAACTTTGTTCAAGTGACAATAGTCAATACACATACGCATAGAACCGTCCTTTTTCTTCACAAACAATACAAGAGCACCCCAAGGCGAAACACTGGGTCGAATGAAACCCTTACCCAATTGTGAGCACGTGATTTTTACCCTATATATGAGTTATTCCCATAAATTCAAAATAAATAACTTTTATAATTTGTGTGTTAGTTGCTCATGTTAAATCAATAAAATAATACAAAAAATATGTCGCGCGGCATGCCCGGGAGATCAGCTGGAAACACATCGGCAAAGTCACGTACCACGTGAACGGAATCAATAGAGGGAGTGTCAATACGACGTCCCGCACATAGGCTAGATAAGCGAGCACACCCCTTCTCAACGATACGGCCGAGCTTTGAGAAAAGAAATAACATGGCTAGGGGTGTGATCTAGAGTACCACTCCACTCAATACGTGGAATGCCTGGCATAGCCGGCGTCACGGTCTTGGCGTGACAATCAAGAATAGCATAATGGGGCGACAACCGGTCCATGCCCGGAATAATATCAAAATCGACCATCCCGAGCAACAATAGATCCGCTCTGGTCTCAAAATCACAAATGGTAACCAAACACGACCGATATACGCGGTCCACAGCCAATAGAATCACCCACCGGAGTGGAAACATAAATGGGGGCACTCAAAGAATCCCGAGGCACACCCGGATGAGAAGCAAAGTAAGAAGACACATATGAAAAAGTGAAACGAGGGTCGAATAGAACCGATGCCTCCCTGTGACTAACCGAAATAATACCTGTGATAACAGACAGATGCAACAGCCGTAGCGCGATCAGGAATAGCATAGAATCTGGCATGTCCCCCCTCTCGAGGGCAGCCTCTAAAACCCTGACCCCTGCCCCTGGCTGGCTGGGCAGGTGGAGTGGCAGCTGGGGCTGGAATGATAGCTTGCTGGCCCTAAGAACTACGCGGATGCTGTGATGACTGATAAGGGGCTCCTCTCCTGCACCTGGGGCACTCCCTAACCAGGTGGCGAGTATCCCCGCACTCAAAACAAGCTGTGGGAGGACGCGGTGGCTGTGACTGACCGGCCTCACCCCCACTAGTCTGACCCCTAGAAGGACCCCGCGCAGGAGGTGCACCTGAAACTGGGGGGAGCATAATAAGGCTCCTGAGGTGCTGGAAGACCTGGAGTACTACCGGCTGCGGGCAATGCTGAGTGAACTGGTCGGCCGGAATAACCCCTGCCAAAACGACCGGCTGATGAAGTGTGGGCACCAGAGAAATGGCCCGACTCACGAGATCTCTTGGCCTCTCTCTCTCTCCGCTCTCTAGAGAGCATACTCTCGATCCTCTTGGCAATGCTAACTGCCTGCTGATAAGATATATCTGTCTCCAGCTCTCTGGCCATGCTGGATCGGATAGGCGGAACAAGGCCCTCGATAAATCTCCGCACTCTCTCCCGAACCGTGGCTACCAAAGCCGGTGCATGCCTGGCTAGACGGGTGAAACTGATAGCATACTCCGATACTGACATGGAGCCCTATCGCAACCGCTCAAACTCCGAGTGCCAAGAATCCCTAAGGCTCTGAGGAACAAACTCTCTCAAAAACAGATCTGAAATCTGCGTCCAGGTCAATGAAGCAGACTCCTCCGGACTATCCAACTCGTACGTGCGCCACCAATCATAAGCGGCCCCACGAAACTGAAAAGCAGTGAAGGAAACCCCGCTGGTCTCCACAATCCCCATAGTACGAAGAATACGATGACACTCCTCTAGAAAACCCAATGCATCATCTGAAGCCAACCCACTGAACACTAGAGGGTCATATTTCTTGAACCTCTCCAATCTACGCTTCTCGTCCTCAGAGGCAGCTGGTCCACCTCCGGGCTGTGCTGGTGGGGCGGCAGGAGGCATAACCAAAACATCTGGAACCTGTCCCACCGGCACACGCTACTCCGGTGTAACGGCTGCGGGAGTCTGGGCTCCTCCCACGGCCTGAGATGCAGCTGCGACGAGAGGAAGCAGTCCTGCCTGAGCTAAAGTGGTATACATACTCATGAACTGGGCCAGGGTCTCCTGTAGTGCTGGAGTAGTAGCAGCTGTAGTCGGTGTACCAGGTGCCTGCGCTCCAACCTGGTCTACCTGTGGCACCTCGGCGGCAGCGCGCGCGGGTGCTGTGGCTGCACCTCGGGCGCGTCCTCGTCCTCTACCTCGGCCCCGGCCTCTAACGGCGGCAACAGGGGGCGCGGGTACCTGATCATCGCGAGTAGATCGTGTCCTCACCATCTGTGAGAGAATAGAAAGCAGTAGTTTATATTTTTGATGTCAAAAATGTCACACGACAAGGAATCCAAAAGAAATGAAAAGTTTCCTAAACAGTTACATAGCCCCTCGTAGATAAATACAGGCGTCTCTGTATCGATCAGCGAGACTCTAAGTAACCGGTCTGTGTCCCGTGACTCCTATGAACCTAGAGCTCTGATACCAACTTGTCACGACCCTAGTTCACTAATCGTGAACATGTCGTGATGGCACCCAGTCCCCACAACTAGGTAAGCCTAACACGTTGCGAAATACACAAACTATGAACATTTAAATAAGAAACATCGGAAAAATAGCATAAAAGGTATGTAATCCGTGCCGCTTGGCACATACATCCATTAACACACTGAATAAAAAGTTACCAAGATCCGGAATCCCACGGTAACACAGACTAAAAGAGAATATACAAGTGTGCCTCTATGTGTAATGAGTATCTAACAACGAAATGAAGAACAATGTCAACTAGCACTATTAGAATAGAAGGAAAGCCTCCGGATCTGCGGACGTAGCAGATCATACCTCGAGGTCTCCAGAAAGCTGCGGAAATCACCTAGCTTGAGCCTGCTCTGATGTACCTGGATCTGCACAACAAAAGTGTGCAGAAGAGTAGCATGAGTACACCACGGTGGTACTCAGTAAGTGCCAAGCCTAACCTCGATGGAGTAGTGACGAGGGAGGTCAGGGCCCTACTGAGAAACAATAATATAATGATGATAACAAAAATAAAGAGTTTAAATGATAATAATTTCCGAAATAACAACAATAAGATGATTACTGCAACTGTCTACAATTAAGCTAACAACAAATAACCAACTCAATAAAACAAATCCAGGACATGTGGGAATTGAACCCACAGTCCCATTTTCAGTACCTCTGGGTCTCCGGGAATCGAACCCGCAGCCCATGTCTCAATAATATCTCAATAACTCAGAATCTCCGAGAATCGAACTCGTAGTCCCTACCAATAACTCGGGATCTCGGGAATCGAACTCGTAGTCCCTACCAATAACTCAGGATCTCGGGAATCGAACCCGTAGTCCCTACCAATAACTCAGGATCTCAGGAATCGAACCCGTAGTCCCTACCGATAACTCAAGATCTCGGGAATCGAACCCGTAGTTCCCTACAAATATCACGCCGGGTCTCTGGGAATCGAACCGGGATATCCGGGAATTGAACCCGCAGTCCACAAACACAGCAAGTAAAGGAATACACAGAGAGAAGTATAATATGCTTAACTATAACTTCGCCGATAAATAGTGCCAGCGATTACCAAGAAACTCAAGTAAGACCATTAGGCAACTAGACAGTTAAATACTACCTAATCATGCTTTTCTAACTGCCACCGGGTAGGAATATCGAATTTAACAGCTAAAAACAGGAATATCACTCATCGAACATTTTAAGTAAAGTATATGTTCAATAACCAGCGCATGTACACGCCCGTCACCTCGCGTACAAGGCATTTAAAGTATCATATAATATCCTAGGGGTGAAAGTCCCCCACACGAGGTTAGACAAGCCACTTACCTCAATCCCGGTACAAAACCGCTAAGAAATAACCCTCTTGCCACGAATGTCGGCCTCCACAAGTGTAGTATCTGATAAAAATCAATAGAATCACATCAAAATAGGCCAAATGGGCATTACCCAATCAAAATAACTCAAAATGCACCAAAACCCACAAGTGCCAAAACTCAACTTTCGGTACGCTTATCGAAAAATCACGAAAATTATATTTTCGGGTTCCTTATCTCAATACGAGTCCGTGCATATAAAATTCATCGAAATCGGACTCCGTTTGCCCATTCAAATCAAAGATTTTCTAACATTTAGGCCTAGGGCTCAAACCCACCTTTAATCTTCCAATTTCGGTGAAATAATCACGGATTTCATGATAAACCAACGAATTAAGGTCAAGAAACTTACCCCCGATGATTTCCCGATGATATCCCAGCGTTTCCCCTTCAAAATCCTCTCTTGGAGCTCAACAATGGCGGTTTTGGTGTGTTAGGCCGCGACCGAAATGTTCTGGACTTAAAGTCACTGCCAGGCCATTTTACTCTACGCGATCGCAGCACTGGGCTTGCGATTGCGATGCACAAAATATGGGCAGCCTTATTTTCCTCTACGTGATCACGTGATCCTGGACGCGATCGCAGTTAACAACTCAGCGACCCTACGCGATCGCAAACGTCACGAATGCATGCTTACTCTCCCAGACTTACGCGATCGCACCCTCCACCTTGCGATCGCAGAACTCCGGGCTTTTCCCTTACGCGATCGCATCCTAGGCATCGCGATCGCGATGCATTACCACCACACCTTACGCGATCGCGTGGCCATCTCCGCGATCGCGGAGAGCAAAATTGCTCTGCAATTATTGCAGCAGAAACAGCAGTGCCTTTTGGCACAAATTGGTCCGTTTGGACCCCCGAATTCATCCCGAGGCTCCCGGGACCCCAACGAAAACCACCAACATACTCCAAAACACGATACGAACTCATTCAAATCATAAAAACACGTCTAACAACATCAAAACCCATAATTCACATCGAATTCAAGCCTAAATTTCTTAAAACTTTCCGGATTGCACATTCGATCTAAAACCCGACCAAACGACGTCCGAATGACCGGAAACTTTGCGGACATATCCAAATTCACATAACGAAGCTATAGAAATTGTCGGAATTCCATTCCGACCCCCGGATCAAAATCTCACCTATCGTTCGGATTCGCCAAAATTTCAACCTTCGGCATTTCAAGCCTAATTGAGCTAAGGACCTCCAAAATACATTCTGAATGCGCTCCCAACCCCGAAATCACCCAACGGAGCTAATGGAACCATCGGATTTCCATTTCGAGATTGTCTTAACACTGTTCCGATTACGGACCATTTTCTATCTTTAAAGCTCTCATTTAGGGACTAAGTGTCCCAAAATACTTCAAATTTCAGGGCCGACTCTCCCGGCAAACCACAATAGCAGAAATGTACTTAGGAAAATAGTTAAATTAGGGATTGGGGCGTAATTTTCTAAAACGACCGGCCGGGTCGTTACAGTTGCTCTTTCTCGAGTGACGAGTAGAAAGGGATTAAAAATATTGGTTTGCGATGATGATGGGAATATAACTACTGAAGCTACAAATGTTGTATTTAAAGAAGTTTTTCGAAATTTACTCTGACACTCAAAAGATAATTAATATCTTTTTTGAGTTTTAAGTACAACTTTTGTTACTGAGATTCATTAACCATCCGCAACAATATTTTTTCACAACATATGTCAAGTATGTAATAGGTAAGCTTTACTTTTTTGCTATTTTCTTATATGGTCTTTATTTTGCTATTTTGTATATAAATTATATTCTTTATAAATATTAAAAATATACATATATAATGATTCAATTATATATTTTGAAAGAGTGGGTTTCTTAATTTATAAGATAGTATGAACAAATTTAATATTTTGTTATACAATAATTACAAAGATTGAATGTTTTACGTTTTTCACTATGATGTGTTTGGATATTGAACTATTATTTTGTTTTGCAGACGAGTTAGATGCAAAATATAGCAAGGCAAAAAATTTAAATCATAAGTGAAGGTATGTTCATGGCTTTAATCTCTACAACTCCGTGCTTTCCTTTTATACAATTTATTTGACACTTGAAATGTTCAAACTATATAAATTAAATGGGAAAATTGGGAAAACATTATATTTTGACGTATCTGCTTCTTTCTATGGTACAAGAAGTAAGTATAATTCTCTATTAATTGCTCTTGAAAACCAAGAGAATCAAGGCTTTATTTATATTGCTGAATTCTTCGTAATTTTAATAGATTTTTACATATAAATTTATGCTCAGCGTCAAAAATACTGAGTTCAACTCCTGATATTTCAGCTACTTTTACTTCCTACTGTGACTTTTAAGTAACTAAAGTTTCCAGAAGTTCCTTACCTTGAGACTCATGTGATACAGATAATTCTAATAATTATTTGCATACATTACATGACTCAAGAAGTTAGCAACAGGTTCAATATAGATCAACAGGAAGAATCCATCAGGGTTACCTGCTTTAGTTTTATCACTACTAACTTTTAAAAATAGTGTCTTAAATATCGAAGTCCAACGACTATAATACTATTATAGTACTCGAGGATAGATATTTTAAATATGTATACCACCTTCATGGTTGCTTTACCAGGTTGTATAGTCAAGGAAACCGCCAAGCTATTCTTTAAGAACATGGTGACATATGGAGCCTTCATTGGACAGAAATATTTTTCTTTTATCAGGAGTTACGTTGACATAAAATGTAGTGGATGGGATCGTGAAGTCCATGGTTGTAATGAGATGTTGTCAACACTTTGCACCTTTGTACAACTGATTGGCAAGGTTGCTAACTTTTGGCATATCTATTGATGGTGTATTCACAAAAAGGTATTGTCGATCCTCTATATTGCGTAAACTACAATAACCAGCCTTAGAAATGAATTCCTGAACTTTGAAACTATCAGATGTACATGCTTAAGAGGCTTCATATAAGTAAAATTAGTCATACAATACTTTTATGATGTTAACTTTGATGGATCGACTTCTCTGAGTGTTAAGAAGAACACAGTTTGCATTTGTTACAGTTGTATTTGTGCAAAATATTTCTCAACTTTGTTATTTAGTGGAGAGGCTATTTACCAGTGTGAGTATTTTCCCCATTTCACTGTTACATTGGTTCCATATGTAGTTAAGGAATTTTTTTCCATTCTTGATTGATATATTTCTATTAAACTATCTATATTTGATGTGAGGGTGAAGTTTTGTTGTGTGATGAATAGACAGCCTTTAATTGATATGAATGTAAATGTACCACTAATTCCACCTATTTTTATATGATGATAAATAAAATTAGAAGCATATTACTGCTCTTTTACTAATTATAATGAATGCACGTTTTTAAACTTTGACAAAGCTAACTGTGAGTTGGTGGTATGTTTTGCGACTACGAGAGAGTACTTCATAATTACACTTTGCGCAACAGATCTTTATTACTATTCTTTAACAGATCTTTCAGTCTTCAGATGCATCTCATGTGCGTTTTTATTATTTTTTAACAGATCTTTAAGTCTTCAGTTGCATCTCATGTGCGTTTTTGTTTACTCCGTGTTCCTGGCTGTTATGATGTTTGATTTCTGTGGTCTTGATTATTGGTTCTGTTAGACACATGCAATTGTTATGTTGAGGCACTTCGTATACAACCTACATTTGCCGCAAATGGTCCAATCTTGCTAGCCTCTTCATAGATGCAGCTGATCTGAACATGGCATTACAATACTACAAGGTATGGAGAAGACCTTAAATCATTTAGAGGATCTTTTCTCATTCAGGATTTATATATATTTTTAGATTGACACTGCATTTGAAAAGCATATCGCTATATTTGCACTTTCAGTTTGTGATATACTGCTTATAAACATATAAGTTCTTCTATTCTGTAAAATAGATAATATCTGGACTTATGATAAATTAAAACGCGAAACAAATTATGCATTGGTGCCTCAAAATTTTAAAAATTCAGGTGGTGTCATGACATTGGTCGAAAATAGGCTGCAAATAAGCCTCTTTTCAAGACTTTTTACAGTTAAAGTACAGAAAATCTTCTTTTCTAAAAATTCCTTCTCGATGTTTTATTACTTACTTTATATTCAACAGGTTATTATGTGGTTATTTAGTGTAAAATGACATTCATGTTTGTTATTCGTGACAAAACAAGAATAAGGTGCCTTCTTTTGTCATAAATGTATTAACAGATTAAGGAAATTCTAGAATTTGTAAAATTGCAGGCCTTGTGCTAACTAAGTTGGTCGTTTTTTCACTTTTATTTGTAGACTACCCTTGAAAATTTGGAACATGTTTTAACTGAAGACATTCAAAAGGTACATATTCATGATTTTCTTATTATGTGTTCTTCTGAACTCTACATTATTGATTTTATCTGGACTTTGTATATATGGGATTCTCTCCCAAATCTGCAAACTCACAACGAAACACCGTTAAGAGATTTTTTAAGTTGGCTTACCTGAAAGTAAGACCACAGCCCCAGAGGCCACAACATAGCGTGCTGAGCTGGGCTCATAGTGTTTTTATCATATCATAGCAGTTACTTATCACCATCTCTTATTGATCCATTCCTTACATGTTCAATGACATTGTACACATTTCCCGCAGGATTACTTCCGATTGACAGAGACTTCACTACTCCTAAGTTGCGTACATACTACCATCAACATTTGCTATCTCTGTGCACATATGTGTGCTTGGCTGCAGAGTAAAAAAGTGTAAAGTTGGTTTATGTAAGGTTGCTTACAATGTGCTTTACTGGAGTGTTGACCAACATTTAGTGGATAATTACTGCAAATTCCAAACAAGTTATCCGCCACATATGCAATGAAGTGAAGCTCATTCTTCATGTTGTATGTTTCCTGTATAACAGGATCTTTCCACAACTTTTAAAAAATCATCTATACAACATACTATTACAATTCTTTACCATAAGGACTTTACTTTTATATAAACTTGCCTTCTGATCAACTTTTAAGATCTGCCAAGATTCTCCAAAAATATACACAACTGCCAGTTTGATGCTGTGTATATTGCTATTACTATGATTTGGTATATTGAAAAACGATCTCAACTAGCATGAAAGTGAATCTTACCATCACTAGGATTTGATACTGGATACAATAGAAGAATCGAGTTGTAGTAACCAGGATCTCAGGCTCATAAAACCAACTCATCCAAGTTACATGTTTGTTAAGTCTTTTCATTTTTATCTTATGCGCAATGTCACAAAATCTGGTATGCGAAAAATAGGTTTCCACAAGCTTCATCCACAACAATTACAACATATAAGTGAGCGGCGATGAACTATTATGGACGATGGAAACTTTAGTTTTTCAAGATACTCAGTTCAACAGAAGGGATGCAATTACTACATCTTAAATAAGCAGATATGAAGGAAACATGCTGTATAGGCGTCTGTTTTAATGTAATCATATGTTTTGATTTAACCTCAATTTATAACGTTTGTTTCAGTAGGTTAAATGAGTGCTTTCATCAAATCTATCAAGAATACGATGGTCAATAGCACGCTATACATGTCAAGAATAATTGCCCCTGCATTGTGGCTGGTGTGTACATGTAGGTACTTGTGTATACTACATGTGACAGCACCTACTGTTTCCTTGATGAAATGACAGCATCTAAGTGCTGCTTCCTTGGTGCCTTGAACTATGAGTTCTTTGTGCACTATGAGGATCTTGAGGTTGTTTTGTTGCCTGTGATGTAGCCATGGACATTTGTCCAACAGAATGAGCCACATGGTGACTAATACCACTCTTGGAGTCCATGTCCATAGGCAATCTTGACTGAGTATGGTTGTACCAGCAAAACAATAAACACTGTTAGCTGAAAATAGGGCATTTATGCCCATTTTCATAAAATTGTTGACTTTATTTCTGTCCAGGTATGGAGATGTGTGTTTTTACTGGAGGGTATGGTTTTGGTGAAGTCTTGGGAGTGTTAATATTCCCAAGAACCATTTCAATTGGCCATAACAAATACCTGCAAAACAAGAAGCTATATCAGTGAAAACAAGTGCATTTCTGCTCATTTTTCTGGAGCTGTGGTTAAGGGGGTATTGTGATATTGGAGCACTGTCAATAATGTTCTACAAAAAATGCATAATTCACCTTTCACATCTTTGTTTTCTGCTCCCACTTGCTGAAGCAGCAATCAGTCTTTTATCATTCATCAGCATTCATATTTCACCTTTTTAAGTTCTTCAACATGCTGTTTTTTAGGTCGACATATTACTCCTTCTAACACATGAAGTATAATATGCAGCTCAATACTTTCATACTGTGTACATACTACACCAACGATTGGTAATGTACAATTCATACTGGATTTCCTTATCATGTAAATATCACATGCGTAGTACACGTTCCTTTATCATTCTCACATTTGCTATGTTATACAAAGCTTCACATGCAATTTAACGAACTCTGCTGTGAAGTTATGCAGCCACACCATGGTTAAATATGACATAATTTAAGTTAAAATATATTAACGATAGAAGTCAGTAATTTATATGAGGAAATGCAGTCCAAATAGTTCTATCACAAAACCAGTGCCTCCTCCAACATTAACCTTAACTAACACTCACGGTAAAACAATCTATTCTCAATTCTACAGTGAGTTTAAGTAGTGTATTTTTAACTTAAAAAGCATGTTTTAAACTGCATACACTACAAAAGCTGCATTACTTGAAATTCCAGACATTTTATTGCTTGGTTTATCTTTTTGTACAACATATAGTAGTGAGTATGACAAATAATTCAACAGAATATTAAACAAAACAAATCAGTTCATTTTTTCGAAAATAACCGTCTGCTGCATATCCCCCATGATCTGCTACTAACACACAACACTCCTCACATGCGCAGCAAGTTACTGTAAACTACCTCACAATCATCCCCACTTTCCCACTACAATAATGCCATTATCTATATTCAATCCATATATAAAACGCAATTATACTTCATTTTAGGACACTTTACTTTTAATTTAGGTCTGTAGATCAGCAACATAAATGAACTATTGTACAAGTTGTGGCAACTACGCCTGTTAAATGTGAAGTTCAAATGGAAGAACAGAAGAACAAGCAAAGAAAAAATCAAACTTATATGAAAAAGCAAGAACAGTGTATGTTGCCTTTTCGTTTTTATTTACATAAGAAAATACACTGGTTTCTAATACTCCATACATCATTTTTGTTACTGGAGACGCTACTTGCTTTTGTTTGTTATTTTTTGACCTATTTTACTGTTACATTTGTTTTATATGTGGTTGAAACACTATTTTCCATTCTTGGTTGATATATTTCTCCATCAAACTATATATATTGCTGCCTCGTGAAGATTTAATGTTTTATTGGTAGCGTTGAATTGATGGGAGGATGAAGCTATCTCTTTTTTGTTGATAGATTGATAGTGGGTGGAACTAGCATGGCAAGTTCTACCTACATCAATATAACGATGGAATTGAAGTACTGTATACATATAAGTGGTTAGATATAATTTGAATCTCTTAACTGCATTGATGGAAGTTATAATCTTTCCTCACGGGCTGTCAACTTTTCCAACTGAATTATAATTTGTATGATAGATATACTCTTCTCGTGCTTACTTTCTTTATCAGGGCTGATTAATTTCTTTACTTTCTTCTCGTTCTTCAGTTGATATATATGTTGATAAATGAAGTGTTTTTGCAGATCATTATTGTTTCATTTGTCGTATTTCAGATAATAAAGAAGGAGAACTTTCAATAATTACAAGTGCAACTTCTCTAACTCACACAATGGGACAACGTAGAAGGGCACGGACGTCGTAGCATTTATTCGTACAAAAAAACTGACTATAAGGCTGAAGTCATCCTGAAACAACCAACGTCAATCGAAAATATGCTAAGGGATCGAAGAGCAGAACGGAGGGAAAGAGAAAAGCATTTTAAACAGCTTATGGCTTCAGTAGCTAAATATATTGAAAAATTTAAGTTGACACGAGATGAACTAATTGTGGCTATTGACCAAAATAAAATATCTGCTTGGAAAGCCTTATCAATATAAGTAGATTCACTCGGACATCCATTAGGTAGTATTTTAACTGATGTTTATCATGAAATTTGGCCAAGTGAGCCTTTTTGGGTTTATGTTGTTAAGTTTGAATCTGAATGGAAGGACCGTTTGTACAATTATTTGTAATTTTATTTTTATTAATGAATGTTTTTAAATTTGATTGCAATATTACCTGTCATTTTACTATTCATTTTTACTTACCAGTATTATTTAAATAACTTAAATGAATAATAATAACTTACTTTTATCTAATTGTTTTTTAACTAATTCTTTTTAACGCTATCAATAATGTTAGTCTACAATATACGTAGTTTAATATTATGCATTATAAGATTATTTTGAATTTAAATGACTCGCGCATAGCGCGGGTATAGTTACTAGTATGAAAATACAAGGAAATACAAATAATACAAAGACAAAATACAAACTATAATACAAAGAAATTGGGCCAAATGCATGAATTGGTTAGCCCAATCAATACAACACAAAGACCAGACCCAAAATTAAAAGACCAGGTCTGCCTATACATAAGCCAAACGACACCGTATCACGTAACAAATCTGGACCGTTGATGTAATCAATCAACGGAACAAATAAGGCGGTTGCCATGTGAATTAAACGACAACGTATGAGGAAGATATCAGGGTCATTCATTTCATTAATCTAACAAATGAGATCAATATCACACGTAAACCAAATGACGATGCTTAATTGAACAAATCACAGACGTCTAAAAATCTAATCTAACGGACAAGGCGTAAGGTTTCATTTAACCCAGACGTCATCGTTTGAAGGATGAAATAATCCTGGCCGTTCATCTCAGCTAATCCAACGGCCGATATCCAATGACCTAGGTTTAGTATATATCTCCCTTCCCCCGTTCAAAATCCCTCATTATACACCCTTCTTCCCAGAGACCAAAACCCTAGCCGCCTCTATATTCCCCATCCTTCTCTCACAGACCAGCGGAACCCTACCGGTGGTCTACTCCTGTTCGTCTTCTCCAACTCAAGCCATCCTCCACAAACCCCTGTTCTTCTTCTCTAACACCCTACCCCATTAACCATGACCAAATATCCCATCATCTCCCAATTCTTGAAACTCCGGTCGCCGGAACCCTAGCCGGCGACCTCCCAAACTATGAGTCAGTCTCCCACCTTAACACCCCAGAACCACCATAAAACCCTCTTTCACCCCACCCAAGTCACATATCTCGTAATATAAGCCAAATTTGTCGAATATCCAAAAACTGTTTCGCCGGAACCCTACTCCGCCGGATACCCAAAACCAAAGTCTTTCAAAACCATAACCAGGGTCTCTAAATACCCCCTCTCACACCCAAACCAGATTTCTAAGAGTATGCCTGGAAGTTCTATCGTCAAAAGAGACTCAAAGTCTCTGAAACACTGGAAAACCTAGAAAGAAAATAAGAAAAAAGAAAAGAAGAAAGAAAGAAAAGAAAAAGACAGGAAAAAGAAGAAACCCCCAAAAATCTAAGTACCCTGAGCCCACCTCTATTTTTTGTGTTTCCATCTTCTGTGTTCTTATTTGTTAAAAAACCTGAATCTATTGCATGTGTATGCTTGAAATAGATTAAGAAATCTTGGTTGTGATTGTAATTATCTGTAAATCGCATGCTGTTAGTTGTTTTATGCTCTTGTTCAATAGATCTAGTCTCGACTAGGGTTTTGATTAATTAGGATTCAACCATTATCAATTCGTCTCTCTGAGTTCTGATTAATTTTAAAATTAGTTGTAATTGGGGCTATATGTACAAGATTACATAAAATTGGCTTTTATTGCAATACGATTTATATGTTTGTTTCTTCTGAACTTCTGAGTACTTAGTTACATTTATGATATATGTGTAAATGATTATTGTGGCTATTATTGCAACACATTGTGATTTTTGACTTGTAAAGTCATTTGTGGCTATTTTTGTAAAGTGGTTAACCCTGAAAGGGTTTTACTTAGTGTGAAACTGGCTAAAATATAAAGTCGAGTCTCAGAGGTTCTATTTTAAACATTGTTAATTACCCCAGGTCTTAACAGACCTAATGGAAGGTCGGGTAAATACTGTTAAGTGAAAGGGATAAAAGGGGAATGGGAATTGGTATTTCTGAGATTAATATGAAAGCAATGGGGGCATAAATGACATTGAGGCCTGGTTTCACTGAAAATATATGAATAATAAAGGGTAAATTAGGCATAGTTAAAAGGTAGATATGTAATAAATCTTAGCAAGTGAGGGCAACTAAGTCAATTTCGCTCAATAGAACAATAAGAAATAACCTAGAACCTTCTAGCAGCGGTTCAAGTGCATTATCGTTAAAAATGCCCTATACTTAACTAAAATAATTGAAAAGAGTTGGGGTGGGATATATAAATAATTAATTCAAATTTCCCTCCCAATTCACTCTATAAATAGGATATCTTAGGCCTAAATTAAGGGTTCCACATTTTCGAGAGTGTTCAGACTTTAGAAGTTCAGATTTTTGGGAAATTTTGAGAGAGTTTGAGATTAACTGAAGTTCAAAATCACTGAAGCTCTGAAACTTCTATATTAAAATCCTACCGGTCTTCTACTTAGATGATAGTTCAGGTATTGTTTCTGGGAACCTCTGCTGGTTGTTTCTCTGCTTATTTACTTCAACTTTGCTAGGGTTTACAATTTGCTCGAGTTATTTGATACTTTACCTGCTGAATTTTAGGGATTTTTGCTGTGTTGATTCATTCCTGTTTGTTGTTGCTTATCATCATTGCTGTTGCTGATTTTCCTTCTTCTTCAAAGCCTAGAACTCATCAATTTGTATTTGAATCAGGTACACACTACTATGACCTGGAGCTGTATATGAGTGGTTGTTGAAGAAATAAAAGTTAATCATGTTTTAGCATAATTAGTTGTGTTTGATCTTTTTCATTATGTAGTTTAATTTTAGATTGTTGTAATTCTATTAGGATTGGGTTGTAATAATCATTAGATTAGATTCTATACCTCAAACATAATAATGATGGTGACATAAATAGTAGGTTAAATAGACGATCACTTAAATATAAGGTTAAAAGTGATAAAATCATAGTTAAATCACCTGAATCTGAACTATTATAAACTGAACTTGAAGTATAAACGCCTAGACCTTCTATAAATCCAGTTCTGAATCTGAATTAGTCAAATGCTAAAAGCATAGATAGCTTTAGATCCCAAATTGTATATTGTTATTCAAGTTGATCTAGTTTTAAATTTGTTTCGCAATTCTGAAATATGAATGTAATTTGAATTCTGTTAGTTAAACTAGAGTAATGTCTTCTCTAACTGAGTAAAATGATAGAAACGATTAGTATGGTGATGGTGATTTAGGTATTAGACTTTGCAAATTGATTAGCAAAATTATCGTTCTGTATCAGTTAGTAAACACAATGTCAAAAGTGATTAAATACAAATTATATTTGAGATTGATGCGTTTATCAAGTGTTGTTAAGAATGTTAATTATTTCCTGTTTGGCTCTGAATGTGAAAGATCTGGGCCCAGTCACGAACTTAGGCCCTGATCAGTATAAGATGGCAATTAAGCCCATAAATAGAGAAAGAGACAGGTGATGAGCCTTAGTGACCCACTTAAAATTGACAGCAGACTGGTGAGCAAGTCCAAAGTCCAGGCTCAATGATAAATACGGCCTGGACTCTTACACACAGTGTTGCAAAAAATAAAAACTGAAACAGTTATATATTAGGACAAAAAAAAATAGAAAATGTTGTACACTTAAGATTAGACCTTAATAAAATGGAGATGAGCCTCACCAAACAATAAATACTTAATTGTGGGGCCCTCAAATAAGTTTCAATATAAAATCCTAGATTCGGAAGGATCATTTAGCGAATTTCACGGTCTTTCCAAAATTAACAAGACGTATGTACTTTAGGCACGATTTGTAATAAATATATATTCCTAATACGGGTGCATATTTATGTGATCGAAATCCAAATCCCGGAGAAGTTGAAATGCACTAAAGTCACAAGCGTACAGGTACGGTGTGACTCGAAATGCGTTTTCACGATGTCGCAATTCTTTATAAAAAATGACAAAGCGGAACACTAATAAAGCATGAAAATGAAGCATATAAAAAATCAGATAAAAACAAAGACAACAGTTGAGCGACCGTGATAGAACTACAGAATGCGGGAGTGCCTAACACCTTCTCCCGAGTTAACATAATTACTTATCCGGATTTTTGATTCGCGGACTATAACAGAGTCATAATTTCTTCGGTTCGGGATTAAACCGATGACTTGGAAACCATTATTTTCCCAAGTGACGACTCTAAAAATTTAATAAATAAATCTTGTTCCGACTGTCCTTTAAGTGGAAAAACTCCTTCCCTTTGGTTATTATATCCCTTTCCTCGGGTGTAGTAAAATTGAAACAGGGTATTGTACGCAAGCATATATGAGAAATTAACGTAAAGAGGTGTGACACATGCCCTGCCATGTCCTACGACGTCCTGAGACATCCTAAAATGTGCCATGGCTAAGTCATGACACGACTTGACTCGTGCCATGCCCATGTCCTGCCATGTCCCGACACATCTTGTGGCCACATCCTGCGAAGTCTTGACACATCTTCACGCATCCTAACCCGTGCCATAGCCATGCCCTGCCATGTCCTACGACATCCTGACACGTCCTAAAATGTGCCATGGACATGTCCTGACACGTCTTAACCCATACTATGCCATGTCCTGCGACATTCTGACACATCCTAACCCGTGTCATAGCCACGCCCTGCCATGTCCTGCGACATCCTGACACATCCTAAAATGTGCCATGGCTAAGTTTTGACATGACCAGACTCGTTCCATGCCTATGTCCTACCATGTCCCGACACATCTTGTGGCCACGTCCTGTGACGTCCTGACATGTCCTGACACTTCCTATGGCCACATCATACAACATCCTGACCCATGCCATGGCCACGCCCTGCCGTGTCCTGCGATGTTCTAACACGTGCCATGGCCATGTGCTAACATGTCCTGACCCGTGCCATGCCCAAGTCCTGTCATGTCCTAGCACGTCATGTGGCCATGTCCTATGATGTCCTTACAAGTACCCGTGTGATAGCCATGCTCTGTGATGTCCTGACACGTCCTAACACGTCCTGTGGCCACGTCTTAAAATGTCCTGACACGTCCTGTGGCCACGTCCTACGACGTCCTGACACTTCCTTACCCGTGCCATAGCCACGCCCTACCATGTCCTGTGAAGTCCTAACACTTCCTTACACATGACATGGGCATGTCCTGGAATGTCCTGACCCGTGCCATGCCCACATCCTACCCTGTCCTGCGACGTCCTAACACATCATGTGGCACGTCCTGCGATGTCCTGACACTTCTTGACCCATGCCATGGAAATGCCTTGCCATGTCTTGTGACGTCCTGACACGTCCTGAAACGTGCCATGGCCATGTCCTGACACGTCCTGACCAGTGCCATGCCCACATCATGCCATGCCCTGAGACATCCTGTGGCCATGTCCTCGATGTCCTAACACTAACTAACCCATGCCATGGTCACGCCCTGCCATGTCCTACAACGTCCTGACATATCCTGACACATGTCATGGCCATGTGTGCTGACACTTCCTAACCTGTTCCTTGCCCATGTCCTTCTATGTCCCGTGGCCACGTGATGTGATGTCCTGTGGCCACGTGTTGTGATGTTCTGACATGTCCTTACCCATGCCATAGCCACACCCTGCCATGTCCTGCGACATCCTGACAGATGCCATGGCCATGTCCTGACCTGTGCGATGCCCATGTCGTGCAATGTCCTGACATGTCTTATGGCAACATCGTACGATGTACTGCGACGTCCTGACACGTCCTCTCCTGTGCCATGACCACCCCCTTCCATGTCGTGTGACATCCTGACATGTCCAAAAATGTTCCAAGGCCATGCCCTGACAAGACCTGACCCGTACCATGCAAACATCCTTCCATGTCCTGTGGCCATATCCTGCGATGTCCTGACACGTCCTGACCCGTCCCATGGTCACGCCCTGCCATGTCCTGCGACGTCCTGACATGCCCTGAAATGTGCCATGGCTATGTCCTGACACATCTTGACCCGTTCCATGTCCATGTCTTGCCATGTACTACAACGTCCTGTCGCCACGTCCTGCGACTTCCTAATATATCCTCACCTATGCTATGGCCATGACCTGACATCTCATGCGACGTCCTGAAATGTGCCATAGCCATGTCTTGACACATCATATTCCGTGCCATGCCTACGTCCTACCATGTCCTGACACTTCTTTTGGTCACGTCCTGCGGCATCCTGACACATCCCAACCCGTGCCATGGCCATGCCCTTCCATGTCCTACGACATCCTGACACGTTCCATAGTCATGTGCTGACACATCCTACCCCGTACCATGCCTACTACCCACCATGTCCTGACACATCCTCACACGTCCTTACCTGTGCCATAGCCACACCCAGCCATGTCCTGCAACGTCCTGACACGTCCTGAAACATGCCATGGCCATGTCATGACATGTCCTAACATGTGCCATGCCCATGTCCTGCCATGTCCTAACACATCATATGGCATCATCTTATGACGTCCTTACATGTCTTGAACCATGGCATGGCCACACCATGGCATGTCCTGCAACATCCTATGATGTCCTGACACGTCTTGTAGCCACATCCTACGACCTCTTGACACGTCCTGACCCATGGCATGGACATGCCCTGGCATGTCCTACGACGTCCAGATGTGTCCTAAAATGTGCCATGGCCATGTCCTGACACGTTCTAACCCGTGACATGCCCATATTTTGCCATGTACTGCGATGTCCTAACACGTCTTGCGACATCCTGAGACGTCCTGACCCGTTCCATGGCCATGTCTTGACACGTCCTAACCCATGCCATGCCCATGTCCTGCGACGTCATGACACATCATGCAGCAAGATCCTGCGACATCCTGACCCATGCCATGGCCATGCCCTGCCATGTACTGCGACATCTAACACGTCCTGATACGTGCCATTGTCCTAACACGTCCTGACCCGTGCCATGCCCTAGTCCTACCATGTCCTGACACCTTCTGTGGCCACATCCTGTGATGTCCTGACCCGTGCAATCGCCATGCCTTGCTATGTCCTACCACATCCTGACACATCTTGAAATATGCCATGTCCATGTCCTGACACGTCCTGACCCATGTCATGCCCACGTCTTACCATGTCCTGACACGTCCTCTGGTCATGTCCTGATACATCCTGACCTGTGCCACGGCCACACACTGTCCTGTCCTGTGACATCCTGACACGTCCTAAAATGTGCCATGGCCATGTCCTGACACGTTCTGACCCGTGACATGCCCACATCTTGCCATGTCCTACGATGTCCTAACACGTCCTATGGCCACGTCCTACGACGTTCTGACACATCCTTACCCATGCCATGGCCATCTCTTGACACGTCCTGACCCGTGCCATGCCCTCGTCCTGGCATGACATGTGTTAGCCTAACACATCTTGTAGCCACATCCTGCAATGTCTTGACACCTCTTGTAGCCACTTCCTGTGATGTCTTTACACGTTTTGACCCGTGCCATGGCCACTCCATGCCATTTCCTGTGACATTGTGACATGTCGCGATACCTACCATGGCCATGTCCTGACACATCCTTACTTATACCATGCCCTTGTCCTCCCATGTCCTGCAATGTCCTGACTCGTGCCATGGCCACGCTCGGCCATGTCCTGCGACATCTAGACACGTCCTGAAACATGACATGGCCATATCCAGACATGTCCTGACTTGTGCCATGCCCACGTCCTGCCATGTTATGACATGTCCTACGGCCACGTCCTAACATATCGTGACCTGTGCCAAGGGCATGCCCTGCGATTTCCTGACACTTCTGGAAACGTGCCATGGTCATGTCCTAACACATCCTGACCCATGCCATTCCCTCGTCCTGCCATGTCCTGCCATGTCCTGCGGTGTCCAAATACGTCCTGACCCGTTCCATGGCCATACCCTGCCATGTCCTGTGATGTTCTGTCATGTCCTAAAACGTGCCATGGACATGTCCTGAAAGGTCCTGACCCGTGCCATGCCCATGTCCTGCCATGTCCTGACATGTCCTATGGCCATGTCCTACAACATCTTGACCCGTGCCATGGTCATGCCCAGTCATGTCCTGCGACGTCCTAACATGTGCCATGGCCATGTGCTATCACATCCTGACCCGTGCCATGCCCACGTCCTGCTATGTCCTGAAATATCCTGTGGCCACGTCCTGTGACATCCTGACAAGTCCTTACATGAGCCATAGCCACACCTTGCCATGCCCTGCGATGTCCTGACACGTCCTGACACATGCCATGGCCATGTCCTGACACATCCTGACTCATGCCATGCCTACGTCTTGCCATGTGCTGCAACGTCCTGACACGTCTTGCAATGTCCTGAAACATCTTGTGGCTACATCCTGCAATGTCCTGACACATCTTTACTCGTGCCACAGCCACGCTTGCCATGTCCTGCGAAGTCCTGACACGTCTTGACACATGCCATGGCCATGTCCTAACATATCATGACCAGTGCCATGCCCACGTCCTGCCATGTCATGACACATCCTGACCCATGGCATGGTCATGTGCTACCATGTCTTGTGACATCTTGACGCGTCCTGAAATGTTCCATGGCCATGTCCTAACATGTACTGACCCGTGCCATGCCAACATTCTGCCATGCCTGACACATCTTGTGGCCACGTCCTCGACGTCCTGACATGTTTTGTACCATGGTCACGCCCTGCCATGTCCTGTAACTTCTTGACACATCCTGACACGTGCCATGGCCATGTGCTTACACCTCCTGATCCATTCCATGCCCACGTCCTGCCATGTCTTGACACATCTTGTGGCCATATCCTACGACGTCCTGCGACGTCCTCACACGTCCTGACCCATGCTATAGCCACGCCCCTTCCATGTCCGATGAAATCCTGACATGTCTTTAAATGTGCCAAGGTCATGTCTTCAAAACGCCCTTGTCATGCCCCAATTCGAGGGACATGACCGGCGCCCGACCAGGTAGCCCCAGTCAAGCGGACCTGGGTGCCTTTCCTAACCCGTGCGTTACCCCTATGTTGTTTATTACTTATAAACCAAAGAGCTTACCAATTATAATTGAATTCACATTTTTCAAACATAACCACGCTATTAACATTACTAATAAGTTACAATTTACAATGCCCGACATATACATATACATACATAGGCCATAGTCCCACAATTTACTATCTACAGAGCCTCTAGGATACAAAATAGGATACAATACTTGCCGGTAACAAGGCTCCGGCTATACCTTATACAAAATCAAAATAAAGTCTAAACAGAAGTGGCATGAGCCACGCAGGGGCCTGAGGAAGAAAGGGACTCACCAAAACGGCCAGTGGAAGATAAAGGATGCTACTGTCAATGAGCTGAAGTACCTGCTACTAATCCACCTACAATCATAACACGAATGTAGCGTCCCCAGCAAAAGGGACGTCAGTACACTGGAATTGTACTGGTATGTATGGACAAGCTTTTTCCCAAGTAAACTCAAGCCGATATACAAGTAAATCATTATGATAAACAACAAATGATTACACCAAGAGATGATAAGCCAGCCAACCATGTTCCCACATTTACTTCGTTTCAAGTAGTTCTCAACTCAAGCACAACTAAAGATCAACAAGGAAGGCAACAACCAAACAAACATGGAAGAACACAATCAAGTCAAACAAAGGGGCAATCAGTGCCCCACAGGTTGCAAACTCTCCTGCTGTCTCCTTTCACAATTTAACATAAATGATTTTATATCAATTTCAATGACGATTTCGATCGCTTTCCATCCTTATTACCTCGGCCACCCTTATTACCTCGGTAACCCTTATCACCCCAACACATACCTTATTACTACGTGTTGCAGCACGCAACCCGATCCCACGGTACAGTTTCAATCACAACAATCACAAACAGCAAACAAGGCACTACACAAGATTACAACAAGTCCAAATAAGCAATTTACAAATTGGTTTATGCCCTCAAATACTTTTCAAACCAATATCACAACCAAGATTACAATGTTTCCATATTCGAGAGTACCCATATACCATTATGTTCAACAATTTATCACAAATCAAGTATTTCATTTCTTCCCACAAGAAACCATGTATGTCATCACAACAATTGTTCTCAATTCATTACCAATTTCAATTCCCTTCTTGTAATTCAGTTCATATTCCATACCACATCACACATAGTTCAACATCAATTGAATACCCAACAACAAAATCAAAGAATTTCACAACGAGTACTCAAAATTATCACATTCCGACGAATTATACACATACGGGCGATTTCACAAGAATCAAAGTTAGCCATACATACCTGGAGTCGATTTCACTTCCTTCAATCTCTTACTTAAGCTCACCCAAGTTATCCTAAGTTGCCAACTTTCGTTTTTGCGACTCTTACCCCTACCCACTTATTTTTACTAAAATTCAAGTTCAAATAACATGCATGAGTATCACATTCTATTTCCAAAAGCTATTGTATGCAATTCTTTCTTTACCTTTGAAAATGTGAAAAATTCAAGGAAAATGTCTAGGGTTTTTACCTCTAAGAGATTTGGGGAAAATAAATTTTACATTAGGATCTTCCAGACCAACGATTGGAACAATCTTTGAAGATAATTGGACTTCTCTCTCTGGAACCCCTCTTTCCTCTCTCTAGTTTTGCTAAGAAAATGTAAGAAAAATGAAGGTTGGGGGTGTTTAATTAAAGAAGGGGTCTGGTCATATTTTATAAAAATTCTGGACCGAGTCAATTTTGCAGTCGCATCTGCGATCGCAGAATCAACATACGGTCCGCATAATGGACCGCAGAATTGCCTCTAAAAATGAACATGTTTTATTACGATATGTGACCAGAATGCGGTCCGCATTCGTGTTCCGCGGTCGCAGAATGCACCGCCGATTTGACACTCAAAAATTCTCAAGAAATTATGCGATAGATCAGCGGTCCGCATTTCCATTATGCGATCGCATATTTGACTGGATTTTCAACACTATTTTTGGAAAATATTCTGTTAAGCTCTGTGGTAGGAATGCAGTCAGCATAGCTGATCTACGATCGCATTCCTGAGCGCAGAATCGACATTTTTTGGAAAAATATATTCTTTCAATTTTTTTGAAACTTAAATTACTACCAATTATCCGAACCGTGGCGAGCAAGCTCGCTGCGAAGAATTCTACGCATTCCTAGCACATTCTTAGGACCATGACACCACAACTACTAGGTTTTAAGCACAACTATTTTATGGGGCCTTACAGCCTTGACCCAATCCATGCCCATGTCCTGCCATGTCCTGATACATCTTGTGGTCACATCCTGCAACATCATGACACGTCTTCACACGTCTGACCCGTGCAATGGCCATGCCCTGCCATGTTCTACAATGTCTTGACCCATCCTAAACGTGCCATGGCCATGTCCTGACACGTCCTAACCCGTTCCATGCCCCTATCCAGCCATGTCATGTGACGTCCTGACATGTCCTGTGGCCACGTCCTAAGACGTCCTGACATGTGCTGACCCATGCCATGGTCATGCCCTGCCATGGCATGCAACGTCCTGATACATCCTGAGACGTGCCATGGCCATGTACTGACACATCATGACCCGTTGCATTCCCACATCCTACCATGTATTGACACGTCTTGTGGCCACATCCTACGACATCCAGACACATCCTGACCCACACCATGGCTACCCCCTGCCATGTCATGCGATGTCTTGGCACATCCTAAAATGTACTATGGCTAAGTCCTGACACGACCTGACCCGTGCCATGGCCGTGTCCCACCATGTCCAGACACATCTTGTGACCACGTCCTGTGACGTCCTAACACGTCTTGACACGTCGTGACTTATGCCGTGGCTATTCCCTGTTATGTCCCATAACATCCTGACATGTCCTAAAACGTGCTATTACCATGTCCTGATACGTCCTGACCCATGCTATGCCCACATCTTGCCATGTCCTGTGACGTCCTAACACATCCTATGGCCACGTCCTGCAACGTCCACACCCGTGCCATCGCCACGCCTTGCCATGTCCTACAATATCACGCCACGTCCTGAAACGTGCCATTGCTATGTCTTGACACGTCCTGACCCATTCCATGCCCACGTCCTGCCATGTCCTGACACATCCAGTGGTCACGTCCTCACATATCCTGACCCGTGCCACGACCACGCACTGGCATATCTAAGGACATCGTGACGCGTTCTAAAATGTGCCATGGCCATGTCCTGACACATTCTGACCCGTGACATGCCCACATCATTCCATGTCATGCGATATCCTGACACGTCCTGTGGCTATGTCCTACGACGTTCTGACATGTCCTGACCCATGCCATGGCCATGTCTTGACACGTCCTGACCCATGCCATGCCCTCGTCTTGCCATGTCTTGTGACATCTTGACTCATCTTGTAGCCACATCCTGTGACATCTTAACATGTCCTGTAGCCACGCCCTGTGACAACCTAACACGTTCTGACCCGTGCCATAGCCACGCCCTGCCATATCCTGTGACATCATGACACATCGTGACATGTGCCATGGCCATGTCCTGACACGTCCTTACTTATGTCATGCCCTTGTCCTTCCATGTCATGCGAAGTCTTGACCCATGCCATAGCCACACCCTACCATGTCCTGCAACATCTCGACAAGTTCTAAAATGTGCCATGTCCATGTCCTAACACATCCTAACATGTGCCATGCGCACGTCCTATCATGTCCTGACATGTCCTGTGGTTACGTCCTGACACGACCTGACCCATGCCATGGCCACGCCCTGCTATGTGCTGCGACGTCGTGACACATTTGGAAAAATGCCATGGCCATGTCCTAACATGTCCTAACCCATGCTATGCCTACGTCCTGCCATATCTTGCGACGTCCTGACCCATTCCATACCCACGCCCTACCATGTCCTGCGACATCCTGAGATGTCCTAACACGTCCTGAAACATGCAATGGCCATGTCCTGACAGGTCTTGACCCGTGCCATGCCCACGTCCTGACATATCCTGTGGCCACGTCCTGCAACATCCTGACTCGTGCCATGGACATGCTCTGTCATTTCCTGCGATGTCCTGACTCGTTCCATGCCCACATCCTTCCATGTCCTGAAATGTTCCATGGCCACATCCTAAAATGTCCTGACAAGTCCTTACCTGTGCCATAGCCACACCTGCCCTGTCTTGCGATGTCCTGACACGTCTTGTGGCCGCTTCCTGCTATGTTCTGACACATCCTGTGGCCACATGCTACAACGTCTTGACACGTCCTTACCCGTGCCATAATTACGCTCTGCCATGTCCTGCAACGTCCTGATACATCCAGACACATGCCATAGCTATGTCCTGACACATCCTGACACGTGCAATACCCACGTCCTGCCATGTCCTGTGACGTCCTAACACGTCGTATGGCCACGTCCTGCAATGTCCTGACGCGTCCTGACCTATGCCATGGCCACACCCTACCATGTCTTGTGACATCTTGACACGTCCTGAAATGTGCTATGGCCATGTCCTGACACGTCCTGACTAGTGCCATGCCTGACACATCCTGCGGCCACGTCATCGACGTTCTGACACGTCCTGACCCGTGCCATAGTCACGCCCTTCCATGTCCTGCAATGTGTTTACACGTCCTGACACGTGCCATGGCCATGTGTTACACGTCCTGACCCGTGCCATGTCCATGTCCTGCCATCTCCTGACCCATCTTGTGGCCACATCCTGCGACGTCCTGATATGTCCTTACTCATGGCAGAGACATGCCTTGCCATGACCTGCAATGTCCTAACACATGCCATGACTATATCCTGACACGTCTTGACCTCTGCCATGCCCACGTCCTACCATGTCCTGGCACGTCCTGTGACCATGTCCTACGACGTCCTGTGATGTCCTCGAATGTCTCGACCCATGCTATGGCCATGCTCTGCCATGTCCTGTGACGTCCTGACACATCCTGAAATATGCTAAGGCCATGTCCTGACACGACCTGACCCGTTCCATGCCCATGTCCTGCCATGTCCTGACAGGTCTTGTGGCCACGTCTTGTAACATCCTGACACATCCTAACCCGTACCATGGACATGACCTGCCATGTCCTGCAAGTGTTCTGACCCATCCTAAAATGCACCATGGCCATGTCCCGACACGTCCTGACCCATTCTATGCCCCTGTCCAGCCATGTCCTACGACGTCCTGACACGTCTTGTGGCCATGTCCTGAGATATCCTGACACATGTTGACCCATGCCATGGCCATGCCCTGTCTTGTCATGCGACATCCTGATACGTCCTGAAATAGGCCACGGCCATGTCTTGGCACATCATGACCCGTGCCATTCCCATGTACTGCCATGTCCTGACACGTCCTGTGGCCACATCCTGCGATGTCCAGACACATCCTGACCCGTGTCATGGACATGCCCTGCTATGTTCTGCGACGTCCTGACACATCCTAAAATGTGCCATGGCTAAGTCCTGACATGACCTGAGCCATGCCATGGCCATGTCCTTCCATTTCCCGACACATCATGTGGCCACGTCCTGCGACGTCCTGACACATTTTGACACGTCCTGACTCGTGCCATGGCCATGCCCTACCATGTCCTATGACATCCTGACATGTCGTGAAATGTTCCATGACCATGTCCTGACACGTCCCGACCCATGCCACGCCCACGTCCTTCATGTCCTGACACGTCCAGTGGTCATGTCTTGACGCATGCCATGTCTACACCCTGCGATATCCTACAACATCCTGACACATCTAGAAACATGCCATGGCCATGGCCATGTCCTGACATGTCCTGACCCGTGCCATGCCCATGACCTTCCATATCCTGCAAGTCCTAACATGTCATGTGGCCACGTCCTACAATGTCCTGACACATCCTGACCCATGCCATGGCCACGCCTTGCCATGTCCTATGACGTCCAGACGGATCCTGAAACATGCTATGGCAATGTCCTGACACGTCCTGACCTGTGCCATACCCACATCTTTCCATGTCCAAACATGTCCCGTGGCCACAGCCTACAACATCCTGACACGTCCTGACCGTGCCACGACCACACCCTGATATGTCTTGCAACGTGGTGACAGGTCTTGACATGTACCATGGCCATATGCTGACACGTCCTGACCCGTGCCATGCCCACATCCTTCCATGTCCTGATACGTCCTGTGGCCACATCCTGCAATGTTCTAACATGTCCTTACTTGTGCCATAGCCATGCCCTGCCATGTCCTGTGTTATCCCGGCACGTCCTGACATATGCCATGGCCATGTCTTGACACGTCCTGACTCGTGCCATGCCCACATCTCTTGCCAAGTCCTGCGACGTCTTGACACGTCCTGTGGACACATCCTGCAATGTCTTGACACGTCCTATAGCCACGTCCTGCGACATCCTAACACATCATTACCCGTGCCATAGCCACGACCTTCCTTGTCCTGCAACGTCCTGACACGTCCTGACATATGCTATGGCCATGTCCTGACCCATGCCATGCCCACATCTTGCCATATCCTACGACATCCTGGCACGTTATATGGCTATGTCGTCCGATGTCCTGACACGTCCTGACCCGTGACATGGCCTTATCCTACCATGTCTTGTGACATTATGACACGTCTTGAAACATGCCATGGCCATGTCCTGACATATCCTGACCCGTGCCATGCCCTCATCATGCGATATCCTAACATGTCCTGTAGCCACATCCTCGATGTCCTGACACGTCCCGAACCGTGCCAGGGTCACGCCCTGCATGTCCTGCGATGTCTTGACATAACCTGATGCGTGCCATAGCCATATGCTGACACGTCTTGACCTGTGTAATGCCCACGTCCTGCCATGTCATGACACATCATGTAGCCAAGTCCTGCGATATCCTGACACGTCTTTACCCGTGCCATAATTATGATTTCCCATGTCTTGCGACGTCCTAACATATCCTGACACATGCCATGGCCATGTCCTAACACGTCCTAAAACATGCCATGACCATGTCTTGGCACATCTTGACCCATACCATGCCCATATCCTACCATGTCCTGACATGCCCACGTCCTCACATGTCCTGACACATGCCATGGTCACGCCCTGCCATGTCCTGCAACGTCGTGACACGTCTTGACACATGCCATGGCCATGTGCTGACTCGTCTTAACCCGTGCCATGCCCACGTCTTGCCATGTCCTAACATGTATTGTGGCCATATCCTGCGACGTCTTCACACGTCCTTACCCATGCTATAGCATTGCCCTTCCATGTTCTACGACATCCTGACACGTCCTGACACATGCCATGGCCATGTCCTGACACATCCTGACCCGTCCCATGCCCACATCTTGCCAAGAGCAACCTCCTGACACATCCTGTGGCCATATTGTGCAATGTCCTGACACGTCCTATGGCCAGGTTCTGCGATGTCCTTACCCGCCCTTACCCGTGCCATAGCCATGCCCTGTCATGTCCTACGACGTCCTAACATGTCCTAACACATGCCATGGACATATACTGACACATATTGACCCATGACATTCCTACGTCCTACCATGTCCTGCGACATCCTGACATGTCCTATGGCCACATCCTGCAATATCCTGACACGTCCTCACATATGCCATGGCCACGCCCTGCCATGTCTTGTGATGTCATGACACGTCCTAAAACGTGCCATGGCCATGTCATGACACGTCCTGAATCGTGTTATGCCCACATCCCGCCATGTCCTGACACGTCCTATGGCCACATCCTCAACGTCCTGACATGTCCCAACCCGTGCCATGGTCACGCCCTGCCATGTCCTGCGACGTCCTACCACGTCCTAACATGTTCCATGGCCATGTACTGACACGTCCTGACCCGTGCCATGCCCACATCCTGCCATGTTTAGATAAGTCCTATGGCCACATCCAGTGATGTCTTGACATGTTACGAGTTCTACAGCCACGCCTTGCCATGTCCTGCAATGTCCTAACACATCCTGTCACATGCCATGGCCATGTCCTGACCCATGCCATGCGCAGGTCTTGCCATGTCTTGCGACATCTTGACATGTCCTGTGGCCACGTCTTGTAATGTCCTGACACGTCCTTTGGCCATGTCCTATGACATCCTGACACGTCCTTCCCCGTGCCATGGCTATGCCCTGCCATGTCTTGTGATGTCCTGACACGTCCTGAAACATGCCATGAACATGTCATGACCTGTTCCATGCCCACGTCCTTCCATGTCCTAACAGGTCCTATGGCCACGTGATGCGACGTCCTGACACGTCTTGACACGTGCCACGGCTATGCCTTGTCATGTCTTACAACATTGTGACACGTCCTGACATGTTCCATGGCCATGTGCTAACACGTCTTGACCCGTGCCATGCCCACTTCCTGGCATGTCCTAACACGTCATGTGGCCATATCCTGCGACGTCCTGACACATCCCTACTCGTGTCATAGCCACGACCTTCCCTATCCTGCGACATCCTGACACATGTTATGGCCATGTCCTAACACGTCCTGACCCGTGCCATGCCCACGTCCTACCATATCATGTGACATCCTGACAGGTCCTTTGGCCACGTCCTGCGATGTCATGACACGTCCTAACCCATGCCATTGCCACGCCCTACTATTTCTTGTGACGTCCTGACACATCTTGAAACATGCCATGTCCATGTCATGACACATCCTAACCCATGCCATGCCCACATCTTGCCACGTCCTGTGGCATCCTGACATGTCCTTCCCCGTACCATGGCTATGCCCTGACATGTCATGTGATGTCCTAACACGTCCAGAAACATGCCATGGCCATGTCCAGACATGTCATGACTTGTTCCATGCCCACGTCCTTCCATGTCCTAACACGTCCTATGGCCACGTGATGCGATGTCCTGACACGTCCTGACTAAAGGTGTAATATGGGCCGGTTCAGGACCGGGACCGCGAGCCTGGCGGTCCCAACGGTCCTGGTGGGCCGGTCCTGCCGAGCCGGTCTTCCTGTGGGCCTAAAGCCCGTGATGGGTCGGTCCAACCGTGTAGGACCGCGAGACCGGGACCGGGTAGCGGTCCTGGGCCGGTCTTCACGGGCCTGGCGGGCCCCAAACGGTCCCAACGGTCCCAACGGTAATATTTTTAAAAAAAAAAATTTTTTTTTTTAAAAATGGCCCA
Source organism: Nicotiana noctiflora (assembly GCA_032618575.1). Taxonomy (NCBI): domain Eukaryota; kingdom Viridiplantae; phylum Streptophyta; class Magnoliopsida; order Solanales; family Solanaceae; genus Nicotiana; species Nicotiana noctiflora. The sequence continues at coordinate 44,194 of JASVEL010005686.1, forward strand.
ACGGCCAGATTTAAAAACTAGCCGTTGGAGGTCAAAAATAGCCGTTTTTGGCTTTAAAATTTAGCCAAATGGTCCCCAAACTTTAATATAACCCCAAACTTTATATAATTACACTTTTTCCCAATTCTCAACTATAAATACCCCCATTATTTCATTTTAACTCACCAATTCATCAATCTATCTTAATCACTCTCAATCTCTCTCAATTGCTTATATTATTATTCCAATTTTGTGAAATTTTGTGAAGTTGGTGAATTGAAGTATTCAAGTCTTCAAGTCTTCAATAATTTGCAATTTTCAATTTTGAAGAAGTTGTTCGTCAATTCGGTAAAGTCGTTCCAACTCTTAATTTTTAAGAATATATTTTGTGTTATTTTGTTTGCATAAATATAATTAAAATGGCATTTTCATTGAAAAAATGTTTAGTGCTAAGGGAAAAGCTAAAATGGGTGAAAGTAGTCGTCAACCAACTAACCTTCCCCCCCGGTTCCCCGACCTACCCGTCCTGGTCCAATTATTCTTGATAGTGATAATCCCTGTTTTCAATTTAGCGATACTGAATTTTGTCATAATATTTCACGAGAAGATCAACTAGATAATGAAATTATGATTGCTCTTTATCCTAATTTACAACTTCGTAGGCAATTGGATTTTGATGAAACCCAAGAGGATTAACATGAAACTCAACAGGATGTATATACTTAACATATATATATATATATATATATATATATATATATATATATATATATATATATATATATATATATATATATATATATATATATATATATATATATATATATATATATATATATATATATATATATATATATATATATATATATATATATATATATATATATATATATATATATATATATATATATATATATATATATATATATATATATATATATATATATATATATATATATATATATATATATATATATATATATATATATATATATATATATATATATATATATATATATATATATATATATATATATATATATATATATATCCACCAAGCCCGGGACCGCCAACAAAAAAGACCACCAGGCCCATGACCGTCTGGACCGGCCCGCTAGGCCCGTTTAGGCCCGGGACCGGCCCAGAATACACCCTTAGTCCTGACCCGTTCCACGGCCATGCCTTGCCATGTCTTACAATATTGTGACACGTCTTAACACGTTCCATGGCCATATGCTGACACGTCCTGACTCGTGCCATGCCCACTTCCTTCCATGTCCTAACACGTCATGTGGCCACATCATCCGATGTCCTGACACATTCTTACCCGTGTCATAGCCATGACATTCCATATCCTGCGACATCCTGACACATGCTATGGCCATGTCCTAACACGTCCTGACCCGTGCCATGCCCACGTCCTGCCATATCCTGTGACATCCTGACAGGTCCTATGGCCACGTCCTGCTATGTCATGACACGTCATAACACGTGCCATGGCCATGCCCTACCATGTCGTGTGACGTCCTGACACATCTTGAAACATGCCATGGCCATGTCATGACACATCCTAACCCATGGCATACCCACATCCTGCCACATCCGACGGCTATGTCCTCGATGTCTTGACACGTCCCGACCCGTGCCATGGTCATGCCCTGCCATGTCCTGCGATGTCCTGGCATGTCCTGACACGTGCCATGACCATGTGCTTACACGTCCTGACCTGTGCCATGCCTACGTTCTGCCATGTCCTGACACGTCTTGTGGCCACATTCTGCGACATCTTGACACGTCCTTACCCGTGCCATAGTTATTCCCTGCCATGTCCTACGATGTCCGGACTCGTCCTAACACATGCCTTGGCAATGTCCTGTGTCACGACCCGGATTTTCCCCCAACATCGGGATCGTGATGGCGCCTACTCGTGGTAGCTAGGCAAGCCACTGTATACATGTTATCTTGTTTTTAACACAATTTTAATTAAATAAATGCGGAATACTTTATCGAAATAGAATTAACAAATCACAAGGTGAAAATCATACTGAAATCCTCTACCCAAGACGTGGAGTCACCAACTCACAAACTACTATGGAATACTACACATAAAAGTCTAAAGGAAATATAACATAATTCTGTTTGTCTCGGAACAATGAGACTACAACTATTAACATAAATAAAGAAAGAGACGCCGGGCCTGCGGACGTCTGCAAGCTACCTCGGTCTCAAATGTGATCAACTCCCACGCAATCTATTTATGCTGCTGCTGCTCCTGCTCGTAACCTGGACCTGTGCAAAAACGCACAGAAGTGTAGCATCAGCACAACCGACCCCATGTGCCGGTAAGTGCCTGGCCTATCCCGGCGAAGTAGTGACAAGCCTAGGACCAGACACTCACATAAACCCGTGCAATTCAATATATATATGTGTACCACAAAATAACAAGAAATAATCAAGTAATAACACAATAAGGAGTATCTTAAAGAATCTCAACAATTAACCACAGTTAATAATTTCACAAGGAAAAACAAAGTGTAATGTAAACACAAGTAATATCAACTCAAGAAATAGCAAACAGTTGCACGGCATCACCCTTCGTGCTTTTACTCTCATCCTCACCAAATAAGCAAATAAAGTACACGCATCACCCTTCGTGCTTTTACTCTCATCCTCACATCCATGGTACGGCATGATCCTTCGTACATGGTTCAATAATAGGGCACGGCATGATCCTTCGTGCATAAATAAATAAATAAACATGGCACGGCATCACCCTTCGTGCATTATCACTCTCCTCACCCAAATAACAATCAAATAAGTTCACAAGGAAAACAAGGTATAATGGAAACACAAGTAATATCAAATCAAGAAATGGCAAATAGTTGCACGGCATCACCCTTCGTGCTTTTACTCTCATCCTCACCAAATAAACAAATAAAATACACGGCATCACCCTTCGTGCTTTTACTCTCATCCTCATATCCATAGTACGGCATGATCCTTCGTACATGGTTCAATAACAGGGCACGGCATGATCCTTCGTGCATAAATAAATAAAACATGGCACGGCATCACCCTTCGTGCATTATCACTCTTCCTCACCCAAATAACAATCACAGTTAAGGGTAAAGAAAGAAACAGTAATTCATAATCCGTCCCATCAAGGGCAATCAATAATAATCTTCGCAACAAGTCCCAACAAGGGAGAACAATAACAATTCATCTGTAATATATATCTCAAAATAATTATTCTCCAACGACTCACGGTCATACTAGACGCCAGTGTATGGATGCTCGCCACCACAGCCCATACACTGCACTCGATCACATAACACATAACACATAATCCTATTTCCTCAAGCTAGGATAGAACAAACACTTACCTCGAATGCTTATGAACAATCCAATCCGTGGAAATGTCTTTTCTTTCAATTTGGCTCCAATCCAACCGTATCTATACACAATTGATTTAATATCATCAATTCTACTCAACAAACTAATTCTTAATACCAAATACCACTTTTACAACATTCTGCCATGAATAGTAAATTTCAACCCCGGGCCCACATGGTCGGAATTCGGGGTTAGGACCAAAATCCGGTTACCCATTCCCCCACGAGTTCATATATATATTTTGTTTCAAAATCGGACCTCAATTCGAGGTCCAATTCCCCAATTTATGAAAAAACCCTATTTTTTGACAAAAACAAGAATTTTACCATGAAAATCTTTGATTTCTTATGAAAAACATGTTTAATGATGTTAGGAATTGAAAGAATTAAGTAAAAAGTGACTTACAATCGTTTTGATGAAGAAGAAATCCTTGAAGAATCGCAAACGGGTGTTTTGGTTTTGTAAAATGTGAAGAAATGACTGAAATTCGTGTTTTTCAGGTCTCTGTGTTCGCATTTGCGAACATGGGTTCGCAATTGCGAACCCCGACCAATTTCTGGAGTTTGAAAAATTTTGCGAACATGGGTTCGCAATTGCGAACCCCGACCAATTTCTGGAGTTTGAAAAATAAGCTAAGGCTAGGAAGTTCGCATTTGCGAACTTTTCTTCGCATTTGCAAAGCCAAGGCAAAACTTGGAAGTTCGCATTTGCGAACTATTGTTCGCAATTGCGAACACAAGCTAAATATGGGGAGGTTCGCATTTGCAAACTATTGTTCGCATTTGCGAACCCAGGCAGAATAGTGGCCAGTTCGCATTTGCGAACTATAGCTCGCATTTGCGAACACAAGCACAGTAGGGTCAAGTTCGCATTTGCGAACTATTGTTCGCATTTGCGAACTCTGCAGAATAGTGGGGAGTTCGCATTTGCGAACTCTGCAGACCAGTTGCAGACAGCAACTTCTAACATGAAAAATTGATCTCGTGGCCTATCCAAAGTTCACCCGAGCCCTCGGGGCTCCAAACCAAATATCCACATAACCTCAAAAACACATTATAAACTTGTTCGTGCGATCACATTGCCAATATCACCTCGTTTTCATCAAATCAAGCCTCAAATGCATGATTTTCATACCTTTAGTTTTCAAAACTTTCAAACTTGGGACTCAAGGTCCAAAACATCTCAAACGACATCCAAATGTCACCAAACTTTACGGAAATCACATATATAATATTTAAGACTTGTACCGGGCGTCGGAACCAAAATACGAGCCCGATACCAAGGTCAATTAATTTATTTCCTTTAATAATTGCATCAAAAACAATTTTCACATAAAAATTCATAACTTGGGCTCTAGGCCTCAGAATTCGACTCCGGACGCATGTCCAAGTCCCATATTTTCCTACGGACCTCTCGGGACCATCAAATCTCGGGTCCGGATCCGTTTACCAAAAATGTTGACCGAAGTCAACCATATCAATATTAATATCATTTTTATCCAAATTTCTCATAGAATTCATATTTTCTATCAAAAAATCTTTCCGCCTACATGCTCGGACCGTGCACGTAAATTGAGACAACATAGAATGAGGTTTTCAAGGCCTTAGAAGCTCGAAATGATTAATTAAATAAGTGATGACCCTTTGGGTCGTCACAATCTCCACCTCTAAAACAACCGTTCGTCCTCGAACGGACAAAAGAAGAAGTACCCGAGTCAGGAAACAAGTGTGGGTAGCGGCTCCGCATATCAGACTCGGACTCCCAGGTCGATGCCTCAGGAGGCTGACCTCTCCACTGAACACGCACAGAAGGATAACTCTTCGACCTCAGCTGTCGAACCTGCCGGTCTAGAATAGCCACCGGCTCCTCCTCGTAGGATAGATCATTGTCCAATTGGACAATACCGAAGTCTAACACATGTGTGGGATCGCCGTGGTATCTCCGAAGCATAGATACATGAAAAACTGGATGCACGGCCGATAAGCTAGGCGGCAAAGCTAATCTGTAAGCCACCCCTCCCACTCTGTCTAAAATCTCAAATGGACCAATATACCTAGGGCTGAGCTTGCCCTTCTTTCCGAACCTCATCACGCCCTTCATAGGCGACACTCGAAGCAATACTCGTTCACCAACCATGAAATCTACATCTCGCACCTTGCGATCCGCATAAGTCTTTTGCCTAGACTGAGCTGAACGCAATCTCTCCTGAATAGTCTTGACCTTATCTAAGGCCTCCTGAACTAAGTCTGTACCCAACAACCGAGCCTCTCCCGGTTCAAACCATCCGACTGGTGATCGACATCGCCTACCATACAACACCTCATACGGAGCCATCCGGATGCTAGATTGGTAACTGTTATTGTAGGCGAACTCTGCTAATGGTAGAAACTGATCCCACGAGCCTCCGAAATCAATAACACAGGCTCAAGGCATGTCTTCTAGAATCTGAATAGTCCTCTCGGACTGGCCATCCGTCCGAGGATGAAATGTTGTACTCAACTGAACCTGGGTGCCTAACTCCTGCTGGACCGCTCTCCAGAACCGCGAGGTAAACTGCGTTCCCCGATCAGAGATAATAGATACCGGCACCCCATGGAGACGAACAATCTCCCTAATGTAAACCTCCGCTAACCTCTCCGACGAGTAGGAGACAGATACTGGAATAAAGTGTGCTGACTTGGTCAGCCTATCAACAATGACCCAAATAGCATCAAATTTCCTCCGAGTCAAAGGAAGTCCAGTAACGAAGTCCATAGTGATCCGCTCCCATTTCCACTCGGGAATTTCAATCCTCTAGAACACACCACCAGGTCTCTGGTGCTCATATTTCACCTGCTAACAATTTAGACACCGAGCGACATACGCAACGATATCTTTCTTCATTCTCCACCACCAATAGTGTTGCCGTAAGTCCTGGTACATCTTCGCGGCGCCTGGGTGAATAGAATACCGCGAACTGTGGGCCTCTGCTAAGATCAACTCCCGAATCCCTTCGACATTGGGCACACAAACTCGACCCTGCAATTTCAATACGCCATCATCATCTAGGTTTACCTGTGTGGCACCTCCCCGCTGTACTGTATCTCTCAACTCACGCAAATGAGGATCATCAAATTGCCTCTCACGGATACGCTCTAATAAAGAAGAACGAGCGACCATGCAGGCTAACACTCTGCTAGGCTCAGAAATGTCTAATCTCACGAACCGGTTGGCTAAGGCCTGAACATCTAGAGCTAATGGTCTCTGATTGACCGGAATATATGCAAGACTACCCATGCTCGCATACTTTCTACTCAATGCATCGGCCACCACATTGGCCTTACCTGGGTGATATAATATAGTAACATCATAGTCTTTTAGCAACTCTAACCATCTCCGCCTATCGTAAATTCAACTCCTTTTGCTTTATCAAGTACTGTAGGCTTTTTTGATCAATGTACACCTCACATGTCACACCATATAGATAATGCCTCCGGATCTTTAAGGCATGAACCACCGCTGCCAACTCAAGATCATGAACTAGATAATTATTCTCATGTATTTTCAACTGCCTCGAAGCATACGCAATAACCTTACCATCCTGCATCAATACTGCTCCAAGACCAATACGGGAAGCATCATAATAGACTATGAAAGGCCCTGAACACGTGGGCAAAACCAATACCAGTGCCATAGTTAGGGCTGTCTTGAGCTTCTGAAAGCTCGCCTCACACTCGTCTGACCATCTGAACTGGGCAGCCTTCTGGGTCAATCTGGTCATCGGGGCTGCAATAGAGGAAAATCCCTCTACGAACCGACGGTAATAACCTGCTAACCCCAAGAAACTCCGTATCTCGATCACTGAAGCTGGTCGAGGCCAATTCTTAACTGCCTCAATCTTCTTCAGGTCTACCTAAATACCCTCCGCTGATACAATATGACCAAAAAATGCAACTGAACTCAACTAGAACTCGCACTTCGAAAACTTAGCATATAACTGACTATCCTTTAGAGTCTGAAGAACCACTCTGAGGTGCTGCTCGTGCTCTTCCTGGCTGCGGGAGTACACCAGGATGTCATCTATGAAGACTATCACGAACGGATCTAAGTAAGGCTTGAATACCCGATTCATCAACTCCATGAATGCTGCTGGGGCATTGGTCAACCCGAAGGACATGACCAAGAACTCATAATGCCCATATCTAGAGCGAAAGGCTGTCTTAGGAATGTCAGCCGCCCTAATCTTCAGCTGATGGTAGCCTGACCTCAAGTCTATCTTAGAGAATACCCTCGCTCCCTGGAGCTGGTCAAACAAATCATCAATCCTCGGCAGTGGATATTTATTTTTGATAGTCACCTTGTTTAACCGCCGGTAATCAATACACATCCGCATCGAGCCATCCTTCTTCTTTACAAATAATACAGGTGCTCCCCAGGGGGAAACACTGGGCCTGATAAAGCCCTTCTCAAGAAGATCCTGCAACTGATCTTTCAACTCTTTTAGTTCCGGCGGGGCCATACGATAGGGTGGAATAGAGATGGGCCGAGTACCCGGTGCCAGATCAATACAGAAATCAATATCCCTGTCGGGTGGCATGCCCGGCAGGTCTGAAGGAAAAACCTCGGGAAACTCCCGTGCAATAGGGACCGACTCAATGGAAGAAACTTCTGCGCTGGAATCACGAACATAAGCCAGATAAGCTAGACACCCCTTCTCGACCATACGTCGAGCCTTAACATAGGAAATAACGGTGCGAACGGAGTGGCTTGAGGTACCCTTCCACTCTAATCGGGGTGATTCGGCAAGGCTAAGGTGACAGTCTTAGCATGACAATCAAGAATAGCATGGTATGGGGACAACCAATCCATCCCCAATATGACATCAAAATCTACCATATCCAAGAGCAACAGATCAACACGGGTCTCAAGACCCCCAAATATAACTACGCGCGAACGATGCACCCGATCGACTACAATAGAGTCACCCACTGGCATAGCCACATAAACTGGAATATCCAGAGCATAGCTGGGCACAGCCAAATACGGTGCGAAGTAGGAAGACACATAGGAATATGTAGATCCAGGGTCAAATAATACCGAAGCACCTCTGCCACACACAAGAATAGTACCTGTAATCACAGCATCTGATGCCTCTGCCTCTGGCCTGGCTGGTAAAGCATAGAATCGGGGATCTGCACCTCCCCTCTGAGCTGCGTCTCTAGGACGACCATCAACTGGCCGACCTCTACCTCTCGCTGGACGGTCTCCACCTCTACGGTCTCGACCTCCACCTCTATAATCTCTACCCCCGCCTCCGGCTGGCTGGGCAGGCTGAGGGTCAGCTGGGGCCTGAATCATAGGACGAGGACCTCGCTGCTGAGAGTTGCCCACTGCTAGAGGGCAATTCCTGATAAAATGACCTGGGTCACCACAACCGTAGCAACTCTTAGACTGATAGGGCTGCTGGCCCTGACGACCTGAATGGCCTCTACGAACACTCTGAAGAGGCTGAGCATTAATAGGAGACTGGTCTGAATAATGCCCCCGAGAACCACGATCACCTGATCCACCCTGTGAAGCCTGAAGGGCGGAATGAAAAGGCCTGGAGGACTGGCCTCTATCAAAGGATTCTCTGCTACCAGAGGAAGAACCACCAAACCTACCTGAATGACGAGGCCTCTTATCCGAAGAATAACCGCCTCCCCTAGCAAGAGCCATCTCAACTCTGCGTGCTGCATTGGCTGCCTCCTGAAATGATATGTCACTCCCCACGCCCATAGCCATCTGGAGTCTAATCGGCTGATTAAGCCCATCTATAAATCTGCGGACCCTCTCCCGCTCCGTGGGAAGTATCACCACTGCATGACGAGCCAAGTCGATAAATCTCGTCTCATACTGTGTAACTGTCATAGTGCCCCGATGGAGGCGCTCAAACTGCCTCCGAAGTAAATCCCGCTGAGTAGCAGGGAGAAACTTCTCCATAAATAGTTCCGCAAACCGGTCCCATGATAGAGCTGGGGACCCTGCTGGTCCAGTCAGGCAATAATCTCTCCACCAAGTCTTGGCGGATCCTGCAAGTCTGAAGGTACATAAGTCAACTCCGTTTGTCTCCACAATTCCCATAGTCTTGAGAATCTCATGGCAACTGAATAAAAAGTCCCGAGGATCCTCTGATGCGGCTCCACTGAACGTAGTGGTAAATAGCTTGGAGAACCGATCAAGCCTCCATAACGAATCGAAGTCATGGCCGTTCCATCACCGGCATGAGCCGTGGTACTCGACTGAGTGGCCACAGCTGGCCGAATTACCGGTGCTCGAGGCCGAGGAGCCACCGGCTCCGGAGTACGAGCGATAGGAGTTCGGGCCCCTCCTCCAGCCTGAGAAGTAGGCGGGGCAACCGATAATAAACCCGCTCCGGCAATGCTGTCCATGAATCCCGCTATTCCGATCAAGGCATCCCGGAGATCCGGGGTAATTAAAGCCTCTTCTGGGACCTGAGCTGGGCCCACCGGAGCCGCTGGAACCGAACCTCCTCGTCAATCTCAATATGAGGCTCCACCTCCGGGGTAGCCGCCTGAGGCCGAGCTCTACCCCTACCACGGCCTCCGATACGACCTTGGCCCCCGCCCCTCACGGGAGCTGTCTGGGGCTCGAGCTGCTGGTCAACGGACGAAGAAGTGCGTGTCCTTACCATCTGCGAAAGGACCGAATAGAAATTCAATCAGTAATTGAGGAACAAGTCGCACGACAAGAAAGAACAAATGAGAGACTTTTTCCTAACTCAATAGACTCTGGAGGACAAGTACAGACGTCTCCGTACCTACCTCTCAAACTCTACTAAGCTTGTTCGTGAGTGGTGAGACCTATGTAACCTAGAGCTCCGATACCAACTTGTCACGACCCGGATTTTCCCCCAACATCGGGATCGTGATGGCGCCTACTCGTGGTAGCTAGGGAAGCCACTGTATACATGTTATCCTGTTTTTAACACAATTTTAATTAAATAAATGCGGAATACTTTATCGAAATAGAATTAACAAATCACAAGGTGAAAATCATACTGAAATCCTCTACCCAAGACGTGGAGTCACCAACTCACAAACTACTATGGAATACTACACATAAAAGTCTGAAGGAAATATAACATAATTCTGTTTGTCTCGGAACAATGAGACTACATCTATTAACATAAATAAAGAAAGAGACGTCGGGCCTGCGGACGTCTGCAAGCTACCTCGGTCTCAAATGTGATCAACTCCCACGCAATCTATTTACTGCTGCTGCTGCTCCTGATCGTAACCTGGACCTGTGCAAAAACGCACCGAAGTGTAGCATCAGCACAACCGACCCCATGTGCTGGTAAGTGCCTGGCCTATCCCGGCGAAGTAGTGACAAGCCTAGGACCAGACACTCACATAAACCCGTGCAATTCAATATATATATGTGTACCACAAAATAACAAGAAATAATCAAGTAATAACACAATAAGGAATATCTTAAAGAATTCAACAATTAACCACGGTTAATAATTTCACAAGGAAAAACAAAGTGTAATGTAAACACAAGTAATATCAATTCAAGAAATAGCAAAAAGTTGCACGGCATCACCCTTCGTGCTTTTACTCTCATCCTCACCAAATAAGCAAATAAAGTACACGGCATCACCCTTCGTGCTTTTACTCTCATCCTCACATCCATGGTACGGCATGATCCTTCGTACATGGTTCAATAATAGGGCACGGCATGATCCTTCGTGCATAAATAAATAAATAAACATGGAACGGCATCACCCTTCGTGCATTATCACTCTCCTCACCCAAATAACAATCAAATAAGTTCACAAGGAAAACAAGGTATAATGGAAACACAAGTAATATCAAATCAAGAAATGGCAAATAGTTGCACGGCATCACCCTTCGTGCTTTTACTCTCATCCTCACCAAATAAACAAATAAAATACACGGCATCACCCTTCGTGCTTTTACTCTCATCCTCACATCCATAGTACGGCATGATCCTTCGTACATGGTTCAATAACAGGGCACGGCATGATCCTTCGTGCATAAATAAATAAAATATGGCACGGCATCACCCTTCGTGCATTATCACTCTTCCTCACCCAAATAACAATCACGGTTAAGGGTAAAGAAAGAAACAGTAATTCATAATCCGTCCCATCAAGGGCAATCAATAATAATCTTCGCAACAAGTCCCAACAAGGGAGAACAATAACAATTCATCTGTAATATATATCTCAAAATAATTATTTTCCAACGACTCACGGTCATACTAGACGCAGTGTATGGATGCTCGCCACCACAGCCCATACACCGCACTCGATCACATAACACATAACACATAATCCTATTCCCTCAAGCTAGGATAGAACAAACACTTACCTCGAATGCTTATGAACAATCCAATTCGTGGAAATGTCTTTTCTTTCAATTTGGCTCCAATCCAACCGTATCTATACACAATTGATTTAATATCATCAATTCTACTCAACAAACTAATTCTTAATACCAAATACCACTTTTACAACATTCTGCCATGAATAGTAAATTTCAACCCCGGGCCCACATGGTCGGAATTCGGGGTTAGGACCAAAATCCGGTTACCCATTCCCCCACGAGTTCATATATATAATTTGTTTCAAAATCGGACCTCAATTCGAGGTCCAATTCCCCAATTTATGAAAAACCCTATTTTCTAACAAAAACAAGAATTTTACCATGAAAATCTTTGATTTCTTATGAAAAACATGTTTAATGATGTTAGGAATTGAAAGAATTAAGTAAAAAGTGACTTACAATCGTTTTGATGAAGAAGAAATCCTTGAAGAATCGCAAATGGGTGTTTTGGTTTTGTAAAATGTGAAGAAATGACCGAAATTCGTGTTTTTCAGGTCTCTGTGTTCGCATTTGCGAACATGGGTTCGCAATTGCGAACCCCGACCTGTGTTCGCATTTGCGAACATGGGTTCGCAATTGCGAACTCCGACCAATTTCTGGAGTTTGAAAAATAAGCTAAGGGCGGGAAGTTCGCATTTGCGAACTTTTGTTCGCATTTGCGAAGCCAAGGCAAATTCTGGGGTCCTCGCAATTGCGAACAATTGTTCGCAATTGCGACACACAGGCTAAATATGGGGAGGTTCGCATTTGCGAACTATTGTTCGCATTTGCGAACCCAGGCGGAATAGTGGCCGGTTCGCATTTGCGAACTATAGCTCGCATTTGCGAACACAGGCACAGAAGGGTCAAGTTCGCATTTGCGAACTATTGTTCGCATTTGCGAACTCTGCAGATTATTGGGGAGTTCGCATTTGCGAACTATTGTTCGCATTTGCGAACTCTGCAGACCAGGTGCTGACAACAACTTCTAACATGAAAAATTGATCTCGTGGCCTATCCAAAGTTCACCCGAGCCCTCGGGGCTCCAAACCAAATATGCACATAACCTCAAAAACACATTATAAACTTTTTCGTGCGATCACATCGCCAATATCACCTCGTTTTCATCAAATCAAGCCTCAAATGCATGATTTTCATACCTTTAGTTTTCAAAACTTTCAAACTTGGGACTCAAGGTCCAAAACATCTCAAACGACATCCAAATGTCACCAAACTTTACAGAAATCACATATATAATATTTAAGACTTGTACTGGGCGTCGGAACCAAAATACGAGCCCGATACCAAGGTCAATTAATTTATTTCCTTTAATAATTGTATCAAAAACAATTTCACATAAGAATTCATAACTCGGGCTCTAGGCCTCAGAATTCGACTCCGGATGCATGTCCAAGTCCCATATTTTCCTACGGACCTCTCGGGACCATCAAATCTCGAGTCCGGATCCGTTTACCAAAAATGTTGACCGAAGTCAACCATATCAATATTAATATCATTTTTATCCAAATTTCTCATAGAATTCATATTTTCTATCAAAAAATCTTTCCGGCTACATGCTCGGATCGTGCACGTAAATCGAGACAACATAGAATGAGGTTTTCAAAACCTCAGAAGCTCGAAATTATTAATAAAATAAGTGATGACCCTTTGGGTCGTCACATCCTGACACGTCCTAAAACGTTCCATGGCCATGTCCTGACACATCATGACCCGTACCATGCCCACATCCTATAATTTCCTGACATGTCCCACGTCCTCAACATCCTGACACGTCCTGACATGTGCCATGGTTACGCCCTGCCATGTCCTTCGACATCTTGACATGTCCTAACACGTGCCATGGCCATGTGCTGAAACATCCTGACCTGTGTTATGTCCACATCCTACCATGTCCTGACATGTATTGTGGCCACGTCCTACGACTTCCTGACATGTCCTTACCCATGCCTTAGCCACGCGCTGCCATGTCCTGTGACGTCTTGACACATCCTGACACATGCCATGGCCATGTTCTGAAATGTCTTGACCCGTGCGATGTCCATGTTTTACCATGTCCCGTGATGTCCTGACACATCCTGTGGCCACATCGTGCAATGTCCTAACACGTCCAATGGCCATATCCTACGACGTCCTGACACGTCCTTACCCATGTCATAGCCATGCCCTGTCATGTCCTACAACGTCCTAACAGGTCCTAACACATACCATGGCCATGTCCTGACACATCCTGACCCATGCAATGCCCACGTCCTGCCATGTTCTGCGACATCCTTACACGTCTTGTGGCCACATCCTACGATATCCTGACATGTCCTGACACACACCATGGCCACGCCCTGCCTTGTCTTGTGATGTCCTGACATGTGTTGAAACATGCCATGGACATGTCCTGACACATCCTCACCTATGCCATGACCATATCCTGCCATGCCCAAACTCTTATTATTCTATCAATTAACAAACAATAATCAACATAACACTATGCTAAAACTAACATAAACCACTAATCACAATAGAAATGACGCTACACTTAAAGCAAAATCGATCAGAATCAATTTGATAAGAAAATTAAAAAGTATTCTGAGAACAGGGAAGAACAAGAATCATGAACTAAACAAGACATTTGTTCTAATGAAACATAAAAAAAGAGCAAATTCACTGAGAAAGAAATCCAACTAGTTATCATTTTTGAATTCGGCCATTTCTGATGATATTTGAATGCCCTAAGTGGTGGAATCTTTATGAGGATGGTGAGGGGATCACATGGTGCCAATTTGGTATAATTTGGAGCATTTAAGGTTTTGGCCGAAAAACATTCAAATCAATATTCGAACGGTTCTGGCCATATTCGAGGGTCAGAACCTTAGGGGTTTGATAGAGGACACAGAGGCGGTCTTATGGTGTAAATTTGGTGGTGTTTGGACAAGGTGATATTTTGGCAGGAAATTCTATGATTTGATATTTGACGGCCTAGGATGGGTTTTAGGGAAAATTGATGGTGGGTTTGGATAGAGGAAGGAAAGGGGGATCCAGGGTGTAATTTTGGGATGATTTGGTGGTTCTCCGCCACCGTGGACCATTTCCAGCGGTGGAGCTAGGCAGAGCCGGCGGAAGATTAACGGGTACGAGGAAGAGGACTTTTGTCTTTGTTATTTCTAATATTGTAGACTATTTTATTTAAATCTGATCTTGATAAAGGACCATCAGATAAAGGTAAATGAATGGTCAAGATCAGCTTTTAACCTTTTAAACTCAAACGACGCAGTGGCCACGGTACTACGTCGTTTCAATTGCCTCCTGGCCTGATGTTGGACGAGGTATGGAGAATGATTTGGGTGTGGATTGGGTAGTGTTTGGTCTGTTTGGGCTGCGGGAAGCATGAAATTGGCCCAAAGCCTGGTTACTTCTTTTAACTTATTTTTTCTTTATTTCCCTTTTTATTATTTTGTATTTGTTTTTTATTCATTATTTATATTTTCTGATGCTAAATAAAAAATAAAACCAAATTGACTTTTAAAAAAATATTATTCAATTCCCAAATACCCTAATTCCTAATTAAACACTAATTAAGCCAAATTAAAACTACAATGCAAAAAGACCATTTTTCTTATTTTCTTTATTTTTCCTTAACTACTAATCAAGCCAAAAATATGAAATTAAATCCTTAACAAATACCAAGTGTATTTTTTATATTTTCATATGAACTAAAATTCACAACTAAAATGCAAACAATTACCAAATGTCATAAAATCCCCAAAATGGTCAAATAATGAAAGAAATCATTTTGTTTGAATTTTTGGGAATAATTCATATAGGTAAAAAATCACGTGCTCACGGCTGCCCCACTTTGCCCGGAAACACGAAGAGTTTTCGTGCAAAGACAAGTGAGCGGAAATGAGTGATTTTTGCCCGTTTGAATATGTCGGGTGAAGCATTTTTGAAAACCGTCAGACCGCACCCTGATTCAATGTTGCCTACATATCCTTGGTTAAAAAGGAATCAGGCTAGTGTAGTTCGGGCTCCTGATGCTTGAACATTATTCCCTAGTTCTCCAGGCGGACTCCTAATTGCTGACGCTTGAAAAGTATAATCCTTGTTCTCCAGGTGGGCTCCTGAATGCAGCAAAATAGACAAACAAAGAAACTTTTCAGCCCCAGTTTGGTAACTGAGTACAACATGTTATCAAATATCAATAATTAAAAGCAAAATTTGAATTGTACTTCCCTTATTCTCCTGGTGGGTGCCTGAGTACTGAAACTTGAAACATATTCCCTTGTTCTCCAAGTGGGCAACTGACTGCAACAAAATAAATGAAAAAATAAAATTTCCTGCCCCCGTGAGTAAAACTATTTGATTAAGATGTTTATCCTAGGAGAAAATTCATCATACTAGGTCTTTTGTTATCGTAGGAGAAAGATTTGTCAGACTAAGATTATGGCCCTAGGAGAAAATTCATTAGACTAGGTCCATTTGTTATCTTAGGAGAAAGATTCATCTGTCTAAGATTTTGATCCTAGGAGAAGGTTCATCAGACTAGGTCTATTTTTTTTATCTTAGGAGAAAGATTCGTTAGACTAAGATTTTGATCCCAGGAGAAGATTCATCAGACCAAGTTTACTATCTTAGGAGAAATATTCATCAGACTAAGACTTTAATCCTAGGTTCCTCAGACTAGGTCCATTTTGTTATCTTAGGGGAAAGTTTCATCAGACTAAGATTTAGATCCTAGGAGAAGAGTCATCAGACTAGGTCCATTTTTTGTTATCTTAGGAGATAGTTTCATTAGACTATGATTTTGACTATATGAGAAGATTCATCAGACTAGGTCTTTTGTTATCTTAGGAGAAAGGTTCATCAGACTAAGATTTTGATCTTGTTATCTTAAGATAATGATTCGTCGAACTAAGATTTAGATCCTAGGAGACGGTTCCTTGGACTAGGTCAATTTTTTTTATCTTAGGAGAAAGATTCATCAGACCAAGATTTTAATAATAGGAGAAGGTTCGTCAGACTAGGTATATCGTAGGATAACGATTCATCAGACTAAGATTTACATCCTAGGAGAAGAGTCATCAGACTAAGTCTATTTGGTTATCTTAGGAGAAAGATTCATCAGAATAAGATTTTGACTCTATTATCTTAGGAGAAGGTTTCATCCGACTAAGATTCAGATCCTAGGAGAAGAGTCATCAGACTAGGTCTTTTTATATCTTAGGAGAAAGATTCATCAGACTAAGATTATGATTTTGCTATATTAGGAGAAAGATTCGTCAGACTAAGATTTGTCTCTAGGAGAAGATTTATCAAACTAGGTCCATTTTTGGTTATCTTAGGAGAAAGTTTTATCATACTAAGATTTAGATCCTAGGAGAAAGTTCCTCAGATTAGCGTTTTGTATTTTGTTATCTCAGGAGAAAGATTCGTCAGACTAAGATTTTGATATTAGGAGAAGAGTCATTAGACTAGGTTTACTATCTCAGGAGAAAGATTCATCAGACTAAGATTAGATCCTAGGAGGAGATTCATCAGACTAGGTCCATTTTGGTTATCTTAGGAGAAAGTTTCATCAGACTAAGATTTAGATCCTAGGAGAAAGTTCATCAAACTAGGTTTTCTATCTTAGGAGAATAATTCATCAGACTAAGACTTGATTTGGCAAAAACTCCATCAGACTAGGCCTTTATCCTAGGAGAAAAAGAAATCTGAAATGTAATGGCAATATTTTGTGCACAAGACAGGCCGGGGTAAAGATTTTTAGAAACTTCCCTTTTTTCGGCTCTCGTCGTCTTCCCTTTGCTTTTCTTTCTTTTCTTCTCTTTTCTTCCAACTTTCTTGCACTGCTTTGTTCCTGTTTCAAACAAAGAAAACATGTGAGTTTAAAATGTGGTAGTTGGTTTGTGTCCTTAAACTTTGAGGGCGTTTTGATATCCTCCATTTGTTGCTTTGCATGAACTCTCATCTCCCCGATCCCCATGTTCTCATATGAATCCCACAACAAGTCTATTGTCCCAGCTTCGTGTATATGATGTTCTTTCTTGACCACTAGCTTTGGCCTTAAGTTTGTTGTTCCTTCACTTGTCACGATGACTGATTCCCACTCGAAGATCTTGCTTGTTTATTAACTAACCACTTTTTTTCTACCCTTGACACGGAGAATACCTCTGATCCATTCACCAAAACACCCTCCATACATTTCATGGTTCCCAAATTGAGAAACTCTTGTATTGCACACGAATCCCAAAGCATGTTGATTGTGGCCAATTCATTGTGCCTGTTGTTTTCTCCTAACTTGACACCTTTATGTGTTCACCAGATCCCGTTTTGTTCAATTGGAAAGTTGGTGGCAAATTTTGAAGTCATTTCTCACTTGTTATCACTAAACAGACTCAGGACGAGGAAGTAAAACAAGATAGGAGGAATAGAGTAAAGGATAATGGAAAGAGAAGATTCCTAACAAGAAACCTACAGAGTAACAACCCATCAAATGTGGATACCGACCCTAACGACCTTGACATGCACCTGCAGCCTACTCTGTTTTAGAAAATCTGATGTTCGGCTCTTGTTGTACCTTTTAGTCGTGAAACTAGGCTTCAACGCTCCGCTTATCCAATCTGATTCACAATCCTTATTCGACTTGTAGTGCCCGAAAGTGATAAAAAATGCAAAATCTGTATGGATTTTCTTTTTCCGCTTTTTTTTGATTTTTGGTTTTCGAAAAATGATCTAATGCAAATTCTTTTGACTTTTCATATTTTTCGTTTTCCTATACAAAATGTAAAAAAACATAAATGGACCCTACTTGTTTTATTTTCATACCTCACCCTCTTTTTCTTTTTCTCATTGTTCATTTCTAATATTTTTCCCTTCTTTTTTTCCCTTTTTCTCAAAAATTCGGCAGAGTTTCGGCGCTCTTTGGACATTGGTTTTTTCTAGATTACGCAGTTAACTCTCTACACCGTTATTTTTATTTTCCAAATATTCAAGTCGGTCAGTACGCAAGTCTGAGACAAATAAATGTACATGCAACACGTAAGATGCATCAGGATGGTCTTTTTCAAATCCGGTTACCTGTCCTAGACGGACCCAACCCTGTGTTGAGTCCCCTAAGTCATATGCACGTGATGCAAAGAAGCGCTCCTACAAGGGATCCGGCATGAAATCAAGTTATTTTAGGTTCAAAATCTGGGTATATGTTCTACACTATGTACCCGAGCGGACAACTCAAGTCGAGGAGGGGGCTACGTACCGGGAACCAAAAGGCCATCCGACTTAGTAACTTGGCCGGCCACTTTCTTATTTCAAGGTGTTGATACTAACAGAATAGGGAATCTTGATCAGTAAGCACATCAGAAGAGAAGGGTTTCAGCACAGTTTATATATAAATTTCAGATAAATCAAAGTGGTAAAGCATGTAACACATTGAGCAGAAAACATGTAGGAAAATCAGATAAAGCCAAACATAACAATTATTCTAATCTTGAATCCTTAAATCCTGAACCGAAGTTTTGGGTTTGTGTCCCCATCAGACACTAGAGTTGTCACACCTCCTTTTTTGCTACACCCCTAAGGGCATAACGCTATTTATTATTAATATTCAGAGTCGCCACTTGAGATATTAATGGTGTCCCAAGTCACCGGTTGAATCCCGAACAGAGGAAATTATGACTCTGCTAACAGTCCACGAACTAGAAATTCGGGTAAGGAATTCTATTAACCCGGGAGAAGGTGTTAGACATTACCGAGTTCCGTGGTTCTAGCACGGTTGCTCAACTGTCATATTTTGCTGATTTATTTGATTTTATTACATGTTTTGGATTTACGTGCTTTTAACTTTGAACCACTTTATTGGAGAGAATTGCAACGTTGTGAAAACACATCTCGAATCGCGTCACATAAATGCACTCGCAATTTTTGACATATTTTGACTTCGTTGAGATTTGAATTTAGGTCACATAAATGTGCACCCGTATTTAGAAAAGTAAAATTATTTAAAACGCGTTATTATCTTTGGGGAAGACCATGAAATTCGCTAAACGGCCCATCTCGAAGTGTAAGTATTTTGTATAAATATTTATTGAGGGCCCCGCAATTTTGCATTATATTTGACAAGTCACATCTCATTTATTATTTAAAGGTCAGTTCTAAAGCAATCTATAATTTTCTACTTAACTTGTCTCCGTAATAAAAGCAGTCCTAATTAATCATTATTGTTTAAGAGTTGCTTTATTTGGTTTGTGAACTCTCAAATCCTTTTGGGCCTTGAAAATGGCCCAAGGAGAAGCCGTAATCCAGACGTGCGTAAAGGGAAGGCCGGTCTGGCCAAGCTCGCATGTATAGACATATCAAATTGGGCCTCTTGCTAGATTATTGAGGCCCCAATTGCTTGAAGTGGGCTGTCCAGCCTGGGCATTGAACTAAGCCAAAATCTCGACTCAACTAAACCAAAAGCACCACTAAAACTCGTGTTCTAGTATATATATATATATATATATATATATATATATATATATATATATATATATATATATATATATATATATATATATATATATATATATATATATATTAAAAGACGAAGACATTTAGCGAAACGTCGTTCGCCTTTTTTATTCTTTAAAAATAGAGCTGACATAGGATAAAATAGTTATTTGATTATTTTTCTAATATTCTCATTTAATTAATTCCCTAATATTTAGGAGTTTGTATGATAATTTTTTTTCTTTATTTGAACTGTATTAAATATTCTAGCATTCAAAACTTTAAAATTATTAATATTTTACCTTATATAAATTTTACACTTAAATTATTTATAAAAAGCAAATAAAAGAAATAAAGGAAAGAATGAGGACATTAAAGTGGCTTTGGATAATATGGAAGTGGTCGAGTTATGTTAAAAAATTTATACGTTCTGATTTTATATTAAAATATATAAAAGGCTATTTCACTGATAATACTATTCTATATTATAATTTTAGTTTTCAGAGCTTTCAAATTAGTAATTACAATTTACTGGAACATTAAGCAGAAAACAATAACAAAGTTCAAAATTATTAAATATTCCAACATTATGTACTTTATAAAATCTTTTAACTTCTATAAATAGTATTAAATATATCTGAATATAAGCGAGTTTCTTCACTATAATAATGCCTTCTAAAAGGGTATTTCAATTATCGACTCCATTTATGATATAAAGTTATTCTTCAATTTTTAAGATTTACAAATAATTTTTATTTGCTCTTTTTTTTTTGGAACATATCGTGCATGGATAATTTTTTACCTAACCAATTTTTTACTATTTGAAAGGATTCTTCTCCAATAAAAATTACAATTAAATACTTAAAATTTGGTATGAGCTAGGTATTAGTATTATTTAAATGCTAATCTCACTTGAACAATGATACTTCCAGGCTAAATACAGACTTTCCTTCCTAAATTCAATCATTCTTTGAAATGCATTTCAAGTTGAATTATTTAACTGGATTGAATATTTCAATAGAGCGGTTTCACTTTTTATTAGTTATATATGACCAAAATTCATTATTTTTAAGAACTTATATTTTTATTCTATAACTCAAATTATTTTTTACATTGAGTTAGGCACACGCGTAAAGCGCGTACACCTAGACTAGTATACTAAGAAGTTTATAGATGTTTTGAGGGGAGAAGCACACTGCGAGCATAAGTTGAAATTAACACAATAATTATGAATGTAGGCCACACGATTTGGTTATGTTATAAGAGCAAATTAACAGCCCCAAAATTGAACTAGTACTTACTAACTATTAGGTTCAAAATGCATAGATCTACACTAACATACTAAGATTAACATACTGCTTCGTTAAAGCCATTTGAATTGTTTTTTTTTAATTATTGAAAACGAATTGAACTGCACTACATTATACTTCATTAGTGACACATACTAAGTTAAATTACAATTACTAACTAGTCATAATAATTGAATTTCCCGGTATCAACTATGAATGACAGTCACAAGTTCCAAACAAAGTAGCCTCCTATTCTAAGTAACCTCTGATTTCCTAATTACTTTGCACAGAATGAAACAATACTGATATGGCTAAGGAAAATTTTCTATTCTAATAATTCAGTCAGTCCACTACTGATTGACAGTCCAGTTATACAAATGATATAAAACCTCAAGTAAATAAACTACTTTGTATATTAAACAGCTAGAAGCAGAACAGATCCATGAATCGACTTCTCGCAGTAATTCAAGCAACATTTCCTCATGTATTCCTTCAACTAAAATTACATCAGGCCTTAAGCTGGTTATTTAAAGTTTATTTTATCCTCTTATTAAGGATTTGTCAAGCTTTCTTTAAATCAAAATTCTCATTTGTGTTCTCTCAATTTCTCTTGACATTGGTTTTCCCGTACGACACTGACAATCTAGTCTAGCGTGTGGCGGGGACCTCAGTTGGTGGACAACAACTACACCAACATCAATTGCTAAGCCTTACGTCGCCCTTACAAAGGATCTCAGGAAGGCACCGCATAACAGTTGGTATCAGAACCTAGACTCGACATCGAACAAGGGAACACATTGGCATTACTACCATTTCTGACAATGGTGAATCATGGGAACCGCATTGCGGATCTCGAAGGGGCGGTTGAGGTATTGCAGCCTATTGTGGATACAGTTCCTAAACTAAGAACCAACCTACTGCAAAGGTTGGACGACCTGGACCGTAGGGTGCTTCATTCAAAGTTGACGTTGAAAACATCAGTCGCGACTCCGAGGGAGACCGGCAGACGGCAGCCACAGTGGCAGCCGAAATCTTTTACAAATTCGAGGGACTCCAACAGAAGTGCACCGAGGATTTAGCCCACAGGGCACAAGATGCAGAAAAGGTGATTGCCATGCAACAAACTATTGACAAACTGACAAACTAGCTCAATGTTGTCAATGCTGCTTTACAGGGCCTACTCTGAGGAGGTGGAAACCAAATTGGAGATGCTGTGAACTCCTCTTCCGCGACTAAGAATCTGAAATTCCTGAGCCAAAGCAATACAGTGGAGCAAGGAATACCAAGGAAGTGGAAAACTCCATATTTGATGTGGAACAATATTTTGATGTTGCTGGGGATCTTGACGAAGCTAAGAAGGTAGCAACTGCTACCATGTATCTTCATGGTGATGCTAAATTCTGGTGGCAGGTGGACTATGAATCCATCAAGGCCGATGAAGATGCTCTCGAGACATGGGCAGAACTGAAGGCAACCATACACCTGCAGTTCTTTCCCAACAATGTTGAATACACTGCTAGGAGAAAATTATAAGAGCTCCGCTAGACAAAATTAGTGCGAGACTACGTGCGAGAATTCTCCACACTCATTCTAAGCATACGCGATATGGGGGACTAGGACAAAATCTTCACTTTCATGGGAGGGTTAAAACCTTATGCCCGCGTGGAGCTACAGAGACAAAGGGTAGATACCTTTCCCAAGGCAATCCAAGCAGCTGAATGCCTTAGGGACTATCAAATAAAAGCTCGAAGGAAAGGCCTCAGCCGCCTTCCTGATCAAGTTATAAAGAGGCCAGCCTGGCAATGGTAGTCCTAGAAACAGTGGGGGAGATCGGAACTCAAACAAATCTAGAGCTCCTTCCTCAAGAAGAAACAGTTCTACTTCAAACAACAATGACCAAGGGAGAAAACCTCCTTCAGGATGCCGTCATTGCAGCGGACGACATTGGAATGATGAATGCCCACATGCTCAAATGAATGCCCATCAAGCTATTGATGATTGGATAGATGACGACTCAGACGATGCGGACCAGACTGAACTTGTAGGTGCCTTCAATGCAATTGTAGGTTCCATCTCTGAGGTATTAGCGGAGACCAGTACTCGTATCCATAAGAAGAAGGACCCATGTCCAATCATAAAGAAAAGGAAAAAGAAGGAAATGAAGAGACTCCTCCTAAACAAGAGAGGACCTTAATGTTCGTTGAGATGAAGGTGAATGGCAAGCCCATTTGGGCTATGATAGATATGGGTGCTACCAACAACTACTTAGCCTCGACTCAAGTGGAGTGCCTTGGACTAGTTGTAGGGAAAGGTAAAGGCAGTTTCAAGGCTATCAACTCACCTCCCCGACTAGTGGGTGGAATAGCCAAAGAAGTACGGGTGAAACTTGGCCCCTATGAAGGAAAATTTAACATGCGAATGGTGATCATAGATGACTTTGAGCTGATTGTTGGACTGGAATTCCTAAGGCAAACCAACACCATGCCTTTACCATTTGCAGACATGCTACTGTTTATGGGAACCAACGAGGCCAAGCCCTGCATTATCCCGTGCCTTCCTATGAAGATGGTCGTTGAGAACATCTCGGCCTTGAAGCTGAAGAAGGGGGTCAAAAGGAATGAGCCTACATTTTTGGAAACCCTCTACATTGAAGATATAAAATTCTCCTCGGGTCCCATTCCTGAACCCGTGAAGGAGTTACTACTGGAGTTTGAAGATATTATGCCACAAGACATGCCAAAGCGGATCACACCTAGGTGCACTATGGACCATGAAATTGAGTTGGTGTCGGGCGCGAAGTCACCTGCCCGGGCATCCTACAGAATGTCACAACCCAAACTCATCGAGCTCCGGAGATAATTGATGGAAATGCTAGATACAAGGATCATTGTACCCTCAAAGTTTCCATATGGGTCCCTTGTTCTATTCCAAAAGAAACATGATGGAAGCCTGCGACTTTATGTGGATTATCGAGCTCCAAACAAAATAACAGTGAAGAAAAAGTACCATATTCCTTTGATGGTAGACGTTTTCGACATATTAGGTGGTGCGACAATGTTCACCAAGATAGACCTCACGACAGGTTACTGGCAAGTTTGGATCACAGAGGGTGATGAGCATAAGACGACTAGTGTAATAAGATATGGGTCGTACGACTTCCTGGTCATGCCGTTAGGCTTGACTAATGCTCCAACCACATTTTTCACTCTGATGAACCAAGTCTTCCGGGAGTACATTGACGAATTTGTGGTGGTCTACTTGGATGACATTGTGGTGTATAGCCAAACATTGGAAGAACAACTAGTGCATTTGCGGATCCTCCTAGCTCATTTGCAGGAGCATGAACTATATGCCAAGCTGTCCAAATGCTCCTTTTCTCTAAAGGAAATTGACTTCCCTGGATATGTCATTGAGGAAGGACACATCAAGATGGACTAACAGAAGATTCAAGCCATCATAGACTGGTCGCCAAAGGATGTCCACGCCTTGAGGGTGTTCCTTGGCCTATGCAACTTCTACCGGCGCTTTATGAAGAACTACTCCCTTATTATTGTGCCATTGACAGAACTCCTCAAGAAGGTCACACCTTGGGATTTGGGACCAAGGAGAACGGAGGCCTTTAACGCATTAAAGGCGGATATGTCTAGTAGCCCTGTCTTGGCTCTCCCTGATTTGGCCAAGCCGTTTGAGGTATAAACGGATGCATCTGACTACGCTCTTGGTAGGGTCTTGATGAAAGAAGGGCAACTGGTAGCATATGAGAGTCGGAAGCTGAAGGATGAAGAACGGTGCTATGCCACCCATGAGAAAGAATTATTGGCTATCGTCCATTACTTGTGCCTTTGGAGGCACTATCTACTGGGAACCCCATTCGTGGTAAAGACAGACAACACAGTGGTCAGCCATTTCATGACTCAACCAAAGCTGAATGGTCGACAGGACAGGTGGCAGGAACTCCTAGCTGAATTCCACTTCAACCTAGAGTACCGCGGTGGAAAGACCAATCATGTTGCTGATGCACTCAGTCGGAGAGCCAACCTAGCATCGGTGTGCGTACTCACCACCTAAGGGGGAGAAAAGTAGCCACCTCCATCAAGGACCAGATACAGGATCTAGTCACAAAGGATCCCGCTACTTAGTATTTTGTTGATTTGGTAGGACATGGCAAGACTCGCCAGTTCTACGTGAAAGATGGTTTTCTAAATGTCAAAGGGAATCGACTTTATGTTCTGAAAGGAGGAGATTTGTAGAGGACTCTTCTTGCTGAATGTCATGATACTTTGTAGGCTTGCCATCCCGGTGAAGAACGCACCATGGCGTTGGTTCTTCATGCCTATTATTGGCCTCAAATGACCGATGATGTCGCTAAGTATATGAAGACTTGTCTAGTATGCCATAAGGACAAGTGAGACCAGTTGACAGAAGTGGGACTCTTAGAACCACTAGCTGTCCCAAAGAGACCTTGGGAAAGTGTTTCTCTGGATTTCATCACCGGATTGCCCATGGTCGGAGATCTCATAACTATCTTGGTTGTGGTAGACCGATTTTCCAAGTATGCTACCTTTATTGAACCCCCACAATATATGCTGAAGATACAGCTTGACTTTTCTTCTCTCATGTCATCAAATATTGGGGTCTGCCCAAAGACATTGTTAGTGATTACGACTCACGTTTCACCACCAACTTTTGGACCCAACATTTTAAGTGCGTTGGGTCAAAATTGAGTCACATCTCAAGTTTTCACCCACAATCTGATGACCAGACAGAGCGGTTCAATGGTATGTTAGAGGAATATCTCCGCCACTTTGTAACTAGATCGCAAAAGAATTTGGTGAAGCTTCTGGATGCTGCTCAACTATGTTTCAAATTTACAAAAGTGCTCTAATACAAACAAAAGTGCTTTTTAAATTGTTACTGGACAACAATCGCTACTCCCACACAGTGACTGCACCAAACACGGGTAAGTCTCCTCGAGCTGTTAGCTTCTCAAAGAGTGGAAGCGGAATCTGGAGATAGAGCAGAGCTATCTTGTCAAAGCTCAAAAGTAGATGAAGAGGCATGCTGATCAGAATCATCGCTTTGATGAATATCAAGTAGGAGACAGAGGGATGGTCAAAATCTCAAAGCGGTACTTATTTGCGGGAGTTCATGACCCCCGCCTATTGCAAAAATATATTGGACCCTTGCCATTGAGAGGCGCATTAGGAAAGTTGCATACCGGGTGGATACCCCAGCTTGGTGGAAAATTCATCCTGTCTTCCATGTCAGTCTCTTGAAACCTTTTCGAGAAGACACGGATGATCCTTCAAGGTGATAACTTACAATACGCATTATTCGGGATCCCAATTCAACTAGAAAAAGGCATGTTGAAGCTATACTTGATGACACCGTGATTCATGATTCAATGAAAGATCACCAAGAATTCTTGGTAAAGTAGCAGAGCTGTGATGCAGAAGAGAATACTTGGAAGAGGGGAACAAACCTCAAAGCCTACAAGAGCCTCATTGAAGATTATTTTGCAAGTAAGGCGCCGAGGACGTCGCCAACTCAGGTGGGGGAGAATGTCATGGGTGGATTTCCAGCCATGCCCCATAACCCCTTGGGCGTGCCCCGTGGCGTTCTAGCAAGCCTCCCAATGCCTAGCACCATGGACGGCCTATGGTCTTAGCCGCGCCAAGTGACAAGTGCACATGTGCCTCTGTCGCTCTACCAATATCCCTCGCCAGCACCCAGCCGCAGGCAGATTCCAACAAAGCTGCGCACGCAGAAAATTCTGCGTGCACAAACCCTGATGCAAAAGACGCTGCTGCTGAAAAACGACATGTTCCTCGCTTTGTAGAAAACTAAGTCCTTTCCATTGTAAATATAGAGAAGTTTTATTTCATGCACTTACATTATGATTCTCCAGCTTTTTCAAGTCTAGTCATGTAGCTTTGGTTTATTATTTTTAAGCATTATTAGGGGGAATCAAGCAATCAAAACTTTCTACAAAGCAAGCAATTCTTTGTACTGGTGTCTCTCCCACTCGATATCGCTTTGCTTTTTTGTAATAGCCTCTACTATTTTATTTTCACTGACGATTATATAAGATTCTGCTGGATTTTGTTTATGATATACAAATCAGAGGTGGCTGGACTTTTCTAACTCCATCCCTACCTACTTATTAAGGATATACCATAGTCTTTAAAATAACAACCTCTTATAGTTATTCAGCCCTAGTTACATGAGGGCTACCATGCTACAACTAAAAGCCTTAACACGATGGGCCTGGTCGTTAAGGCCAATGACTAGACTAACTGCTGCTTTTGGCATAAATTTTTCTACATCTGGATGGAGCACCTGGTGTCAAATCCTAAAGGGTTCCCGGAAAGGTGGAATCCAGTACGTAAGTGCTTTTACTTTAATTCGGTACTATTTGCGATCTGACCGTACGACCATTAGAACTTCTTTTATTTCCATCTCCTTTTTGTTGCGAGGGCTTCCCTACCCGAATTTATTGAAAATATTAGGTCGTGGGTGGAGAGGTTGATTCCATTTGCGGAGGAATGCCGCACCTGGTCCGCGTTTCGTGAGCGATACATCCCATTAGGTAACTCTTTGACTATGGTTTGGAGGTTTCATCAGGTTTTGTTATCTGACTTATTTATGTTGGCAGGTCGGAGCGCCCCCAAGAAGAAGAAGCAGAAAGTTTCTGCCTCGTCTGGGGTGGGGACTGATTTTGGAGATGAGTATGTACCTTGTGACTTGCCATGTGACGGCGTTCCATAGGTTTTTTAACCTAAGGTTGCGCCTGTGACTGCGTCCACAAGTGAAACAACTCCTTCACTGCCATCCCCATGTCCCGTGGAGGAGACTTCCGAGGGTGAGGAGCCGCCAGAAAGGAAAATATGTCGGTTCATGCTCGACAAGGGGATAGCCATAGAGGACGAGCGAACGCCGTCCAGAATCGAGGTCAGTTTTTATGGACGATGCCATCCGCTCAGGGAGGTTGGTTCCCCAGGGAGGGCAGTTCTTGGCGCTGCCCTCATACATGTTCCAGAGGGTGGTATGTCTGCTACTGCTGAGGAAGCAGGTGATGAGGAGAGAGCGAAACTTGAGATGGCCCTCGCAGATACGGGTGCATTGAGAAGGGATCGAGACCGCATGGGGATAATGGCGGGTGGGTCTAACCGCCAAATTTTGATCTCGAACGGATATAACCTTTTGCAATATAGCGAGCAGGCCACAATGAATACGACCCTGCTATGTGCGGCCACTGAGCGTGAAATGTTTATAGATGTTAGCGACAAGGATCTATCTTTAAAGGGTTGCTAGTGCGGCCTTGCAGGTATGTTTCAGTTTTCTTTATGTATCATAAATTGAACTTTGGTACATGCTGATTTGTCTTATTTTTTTCTCTTCTTCAGACCCTTATTTTGGAGATAGAGAGGGGTTGGGGAGTGCAGAAGAATGCATCCACCTTTAATAAGGTGGCAAAGAAGTACCGGGAGTGTCGTGCCAAGCATCAAGTGCTGGCGGACCTACTCGCATATGACCTGCAGTTTTAAGATTTTTGTGAGGGCCTAGAGCTGTCGGAGGCCCAGCTGAGGTGCAGGTAGTTCAGCTGAAACAGGTGGATGACCAGCTGATGGTCTCTTTGGCTCGAAATATTGAACTGGAGACTCTTCTCCAATCAAAGGAGGATGAACTGAAGGTTGGTCATAGGGTAGCGGCGGAGGCCACTAATTTGTGTGTCGAGGTTGATGCCTTAACCATCAAGTGCCAACGTGGCTAACATTGAGGCTATTAAGCAGGCTGTTGCATCTAGGTCTGACGAAGGTGTGCCTGGCGAGGCGCTGGACATGGGTTTACACAGAAGCCAAGCTGGTCGTGTTCGAGGAGTTGCTTGCTGCAGTCCAAGCCACTGAGGCGGAGGTGGAGGACCAACAACATTTAGCTCGGGTTACTTGAGAAGCCTGCGATTATAGTTCCAATTCCCCAGATCGGGCGGCAGTGGAAAAGATGACGGACCGACAAGGGATGGCGGACAAGATGGTGGGGCATGTTAGGACTTGTACTTATTTTGTTTTTGCTATTTTTTTGGAGATGTAAATAGATCCCGTTGCACGTGTATATTTTTCTTGATGATAATAGAAGTTATTCTTTTGCTGTTTCTTTTCGTATCTTTTATTTTTGGTGTCCCAACTCCGCAGAGTGGATGCTTGTTTGTTTGTAGAGTTTTTTTAGTGTTCTTCTCGAACTTTGCTTGTGTTATCTGCCGATAGTGAGCGGTTTTAGTCAATAATGGCATTGCTTTGTCTGTTACTTATGCGCTTTGCACTGTAATCAAAAGGATTGGTGACCGATGGTAATGGCTTCCTTAACCGTGATATTGTCGATGGTCTTCTCCATATATGTAACTTATATTGTTGTCAAGTTATTTCGTTGTAGTCGAGCTGGGTCGACTTATTGACAATGGTGGCCTTAGACTTTTACACATAGGAGATGGCCGTAGCCATGTACGTAACTTCGACTGTTGTTGAGTTATATTGTTGTAGTCGAGCTGGGTCGACTTATTAACAATAGTGACCTTAGCCATTTATACGTTGGAGATGGTCGTAGCCATGTACGTGACTTCGATTGTCGTCGAGTTATTTTTCCGTAGTCGAGCTGGTCGACCTATTGACGATGGTGGCCTTATCCATTTATATGTTGGAGATATCCGTAGCCATGTACATGACTTTGACTGTCATCAAGTTATTTTGT
Source organism: Nicotiana noctiflora (assembly GCA_032618575.1). Taxonomy (NCBI): domain Eukaryota; kingdom Viridiplantae; phylum Streptophyta; class Magnoliopsida; order Solanales; family Solanaceae; genus Nicotiana; species Nicotiana noctiflora. The sequence goes on from JASVEL010005686.1 coordinate 74,471, forward strand.
CCTAGTCGAGCTGGGTTGACTTATTGAAGATGGTGGCCTTAGCCATTTATACATTGGAGATGGTCGTAGCCATTTACGTGACTTCGACTGTCGTCGAGTTATTTAGTCATAGTCGAGCTGGGTTGAATTATTGATGATGGTGTACTTAGTCATTTATACATTGGAGATGGCCATAGACATGTACGTGACTTCGACTGTCGTCAAGTTATTTTATCGTAGTCGAGCTTGGTCGACTTATTAACAATGGTGGCCTTAGCCATTTATATATTCGAGACGACCGTAGCCTTTCATAAGTTGGATATGGATGTAAAATACATTAGAGATAGACGTAGCCTTTCATAAATTGGAGATGGTCGTAGCGTTTCATACATTAGAGATGGCCGTAGCCTTTCATACATTGGAGATGGCCGTAGCCTTTCATACATTGGAGATGGTGCTAGTCCAGTCCCTTTGTCATGCTAGTCGGGAGGATGTATGGAGTGGCTGGTATGATAAAATTGTCTCGTGAGTATCTCCAGGCATCCCCTATGCCTTCTTGTTAAAAACCTCTATGAGAAAACCCAACTGGGACAAAACTCGGGTAAGGGAAAAAGAGTACGACTCGGGAGGCGCCTTTCAGAAATGGAATACTTGAGGTGGGTGATGTTCCAATTATTTTGAAGCATTTTGCCTTCCATTGTCTCTAACTCGAATGCCCCTTTATCTGCTGCTGCTGTGATTTTGTATGGTCCGTCCTAGTTGGTGCCCAATTTTCCTTCGCTTGGGTCTTTTGACGCTAACATTTTGGCTTTGAGGACGTAGTCACCCACTTTGAGTGGTCATATTTTGGCCCTCTTGTTGTAGTACCTTTCGACTTGTTGTTTCTGGGCCACCATTGTTATGTGAGCCATTTCTCTTCTTTTCGTGGCCACATCCCTCTCAAGGCAAAAATTGATCTGTTAACCATCCATAATCCACCCGAAGCCCCCGGGACCCAAACCAAACATACCAACCAATCCCAAAATACATTCCGGACTTGCTAGAGGCTTCAAATCATATCAAACAACGCTAAAATCACAAATTACACCCCAAATTCAAGTTTATGAACTTTAAATTTTCAAACTTCTATTTTTCGATGTTTAAACCTATCAAAACACGTTCGATTGGCCTCATATTTTGTGCACAAGTCATATTTGACATTACGGACCTGCTCCAACTTCCTGAATTTGATTCCGACATGATATCAAAAAGTTAACTCTCCGGTCAAACTCTTCAAAAATCTTCAAATTTCTATCTTTAGCCAAATGGCTTCAAAATGACCTACAGACCTCCGAATTCACTTCTGATCGCGCTCCCAACTCCAAAATCACCATACAGAGCTACTCCCAGTCTCGGAATTCCAAACGAACATCGATAACACTGAATTCCTCATCAAGTCAAACTTACAAAATTTCTTCTAAATTGCTAACTTCCACATTAGGCGCCAAAACGCTCTCGAGTTATCCAGAACTCAATCCGGGCATACGCCCAAGTCTGAAATCATCATACGAACCTACTGGAACCTTCAGATTCTGATTCTGATGTCGTTTACTAAAATTTCAATCCTAGTTCATTCTTCCAACTTTAAGCTTCCGAAATGAGAATTCTCTTCCCAACTCAACTACGAACTTTCCGAAATCAAATTCCGACCACACGTACAAGTTGTAATACCTGAAATAAAGTTGTTCATGGCCTCCAGCTGCTTAAAGTAGCGCTAGCACTCAAAACGACGGTCGGGTCGTTACAAGGGTCACAACCTAAACTATTTTCTTTGGTTTGGTAATTAATAGTAAAGATAATTTCAAGCAGCTAAATGACCCATGTCCATAACAATATGATGTTTTCTTATATTGCTTCTAAAGGTTGTTGTCACACCTCCCTTTTTACTACCCCCTAAAAAGCATAATATAGGCTTATAGGGTATACCTCGATGTTCAAATATCCGAGACGGATATAATAGCATAGAGGAAGGAGTTTTTCCACTTAAAGGACAATCAGTTCGGGATTTTGTTTTAATTATCAGAGTTGCCACTTGAGAAAATAATGGTGTCCCAAGTCACCGGTTAATCCCGAATCCGAGGAATTTGACTCTTTTGTTAATGTCTGCGAAACAAAGATCGGGATAAGGAACTCTGTTAACCCGGGAGAAGGTGTTAGGTATTCCCGGGTTTCGTGGTTTTAGCACGGTCGCTCAATTGTCGTTCTTGACTCTTGTTTGACTCCATACAGATTTTAACAACATATATGCGCTTTTACTTTAATTTTATAGAATTGCGACATCGCGAAAACACACCTCGAGTCACACCGCAACCAGTACGCCTGTGACTTTTGGTATATTTCGGCTTTGCCGAGATTTAAGACTTGAGTCACACCAGGTGCACACTCGTTTTAAGCAAGGTATATTAGATCGTGCCTAATAGCATCTATCGGCTTTTAATTCTTTTGGGCAAGACTATGAAATTTGCTAATAGTCTTCCCGAGTCTAGTTGTTATATCAATACTAAAAGGGGGCCCCGTTGTTTAATATCGTGCGAGGCTCGTCCCAATCATTTGTTAAAAGTCCAATCCTAATGTTTAGCTATATTTTCTATACATTTTTTTGCCTTAACCGTTTGCAGTACTAAAATTCCAGGCCAATCGAATTTGTTGTTATTGGGCCTAGATTACATTATTTAAACATGCACTAGGTCTGCCCAGGCCCTAAAGGCCCAGGAGGTTTTCAGGCATACACTTGATAGCCTAGCTGATTTAACGCCACAGTTCAGGCCCACGTTGCATGTTGGGCCCAAACCAAATGAAAATAATATGAATGAAAAGTAAAAATGAAAATTCATGGTAAAACATATACACATGATTAAGAATGAAATCAAATACTTTTATTTATCAGAAAAAAGGAAAATTCATTGTATAATATGATTCATATTAACATTGAGCCATAACAATTCTAACCAAGTGAAGACCAACTATCCTTACACTTCTATTTTTTAAAGAGCCAATTTAAACTGGTACAGAAGTTATTTAACTAGAAAATTAAAAGCAAATGATTAAAATACATGAGGTCTTATTGAAACAGTTCAAATACTTACTAATGATGACCAGATTATCTAAGGCTAATTGATTAATGATATATATACAAGGTTATATTACTGGATTCTCTACGATTTGTACTCGTTTATTATCACAAACCCGATCGCAAATGACTCTTTACTTCTGTTGACTATCTTTCCCTTTCAAACATATTTGCATCTATACACGAGTTCACAGATGGGATTAATTGTTAATATTAATGCGAGCCACACTTATCTGATATCACGAATCCAGTCTTAATTGAGTTACTACTTCATTTTACTTGTTTTTCTTTTGAGCTTACTCTAATCCAACTATCCCTTTCCAAATCAGATTACCTACGTGAGTTGGTCGAACTTACTGTCATTGATTCACACTAAAGTTATTTAACCTTGTCTTACGATTTTTACCTATTTAACTAGGTGATGTACTATCTACACTACACTACTACTATACTACTTATTCTACCACTAGCTATTACAATATTTTTTTTTGTTTTGTTTTTCAGCTACTACCTACTGCTACAACAAATAAATTACAAATGCAGACTAATAATATTAAACTACAGGCTACATAACAGCATGAATTTTAAGCTGGATCTTCATTTTTATTTCAGCCAAATCACCACTACAGCTTCATTTGAACAATGAATGTACCTGAATCAGCAAATAGAAGCCAATGAGTCTAGGGGTATCAAGCAAGTAAGCACAGCAACAGACTCGGACAGTGAATGCAACATTGATGGTTGAGTATCAGCAAATAGAAAATCACAGCAGCAGCAAGCAAGAGTCCAAGCAAATACACGAGCAGAAAACCCAAAGAACAAGCAGCTAAACCAGATATTCTCACTCGAAAATGCAGGAAAACTACTTGCTATTCTATTATGTTTTTTGCTCTGAATTTATCTATTAAACCAGCCTTAGAAAATTGAAGAAGCCCCCTATTCACTCTTTTTAGGAGGTATTTATAGGAATGGAATGAGCTGATGACTCGGGGAGAAAGTTTGGGATTAAATCCCACTTCTCCCCTCTTAAAATTACTAAACTTACACTAAGGCCCCAATTTATGTTATCAAATCCCTTCCAGCATGTGCTGGAAGGTTCTAAAGATTCCTTTTTAAAGCCTTTTACTAACATAACCTTGGGGGTTAATGATTTCTACAGATTTGCCTTTTTAGGGAGACCATTATACCTTTTAACTTCTGCAAAATTTCAGAAATCAGGGGTACAAATGACTCCCTTAACCCCACATGGTTCAAACTATTTACCTATTTACCTTTTTGGCTTCCTTTTATGCCCCTAGTGATTTTGCTAATTTACCCGACCTACCTAGGTCAAGTTTTCAGCATTTTGAGACTCATTTAACCTATGGCGAGTCCTTGCATTGGTATTTAAGGACTGGCTAGTTCTACTATTTAGAACTTAGCCTCTTTTATTTCACTTTCAGTTAATTAGCCCCTATTTAATTCATTTCAAAACTAATTGCAGGACCAGCTTGCTTTATTATTATATTTAGCCTATTTAAAACTTAGCCAGTCTCAAGTTGAGACTTGGCCTGGGTAATTAAACCCATTTGCTGAACACAATTGGGCCCAAAGCCTTTGCAGGCTTGGCCACTTGTGGTTCAGGGCTCAAAAATGAGCCTGGGCAAGTCTGGTATTGCAGACTTAGCCAATTTTGGACAACTAGCCCTTTTGACTGATCACAGGCTGGGCTAAGGTCTTTGCAGACCTAGCCACCTAAGATTCAGGGCTCAAATGAGCCTTGGTGAGCCTGCATTTGCAAGCTTAACCAGTTTTGCACAACTAGCCCCTTTTGAGGTGGACTAGTGTGTTTGGACCTTGTAGAGTTGATCAACTTTGCAAAGTTGACCACTCTTTGGTCAATTATTACTTAATTGCCTATTTTTGTTCATTTTCAGTTTTAAGTCTATTTCAAAACTAGCCATTTCATGGAACCTAGCACTAACAGCTATAACCAATCCCCTAAGGTTGATCAGTGTTAATCAAATAACCATACCAACAAGAACTACTGAAAACTCATTTATTTTCAACATGTTTTGCACACAGAGCCACATAAGACCAAACAATATGCATCAATCAACCAAAACTCAGAAAGGGAAATTTGATATGGTTGAATCTTAGTTAATCAATTAACATTATCCAATTCATGTGACAAAGTGTCAAACTCATGTCAATCTAGACTTAGTTACCACTAGCTCAGGTCATATGACAATTGAAAAGCTTCAAAAACCTTTAAGGTTAATGATCATAGACATGCACAGAAGCTAAACTCTCACAAACAATTAGTAATAGATGAAGCAGGATTCATTTAGACCCAAGGACCACAGAACAACATAGACATGCTAACCATGATCTATTTTATCAGTCAAACCAAACCACTTTTCACACAAGTCATGACAAACAGGATAAAGCATGTAAAACAGGAGGACATGGAGAATATAATGAAAGAAAGGCCTTGAATATACCATGCCACAAGACGGGAGAAAAACATTTGAAATGCATGTGAAAGATTTGTGAGGGTGTTATTAGAGTGGTAATCCTTATGTAGACATGAAAGTCTAATGGCTAATCCTAGAATTATGCTAAAAGGGTAAAACAATGAAAGCATAAAACAACTAAAGCATGACTGAAAACAACCAGGGATATTTACTTTCTAAAGATGAGACATTGAAAATCAAACAAAGAAACTTAAAGACAAGAGTGAAGAATGCACAAGAGTGACATAACGTGAAGATGAGAGGATAACATAGTATGTATGAGAGGAGAAGCTATACTATAGCAGTCAAAACAGATCCAAAACTATATGATTTAACAAAATGAATAGAAGAAAAGAGTCAAAGTAACTTGGACCTATCAGCAATGACTTTAAGCAGACAAAAAGAAGTAACAAGAGATGAGAGATAAAACAACTATCAACAGTCAAACTTTGAAGTGGATCGGAAGCCAACAGTCAAAAATGACACAGAAAAGATGAACTCCTCAAACTTAGAGCAAAGAAATACGAGATTAAAGCATAACAATCAGAACCCTATCACTAACAGGCTCAAAAGGAACACGGGAAGATATAGGAGATGAACAGGTTAAGAAATATATGTGGTCACATAGAAACAGACAAGGATATGCAGGGTATGATGTGAAACAAAAGAAGATAAACAGAAAGAGAAAGGAATAAAAGATAAGCAGAAAAGTCCTAGACTAGCATATGAAACACAGGATCGAAAGAACAAAAGATGTGAAACAGAAACAAAAGAAGAAAACTAAAATAAACCCTATGACTAACATGCGAAACACAAGATCGAGACAACAAAACAGAAAACATGAAAATAAACAGACTAAAGAGCAAATAAAAACACAGAGGGGAAGAGGACTTAGCTTTGCGGGGTCTGTCCCCCAAGCTTTCCTAGTTTCTTTTCTTTTTTTCTTTTCTTTTCCGGTCTTCCAGACTCTTTTTCCTTATTCTCTTTTTTCATTTTTCTTTTCTGTTTTCTTGTTAGGCTTCAAGACGAAGCCTTTATGGCTTTTAGTTGCAGAGGGATGTTTGGGGGAGGTAAAAGACCGGGTCTTTGAAAGATTTGAGTTCTGGGTCGCCGGAGTTAGGGTTCCGGCGACTTTGTTTTGGATATTCGAGAAGCTCAGGGTATATTCGAGGGAAGCCAAGGTTATAGGGGGATAGATCGGGCCATGGTGGTTCCTTTGGCATTGGTTTGGAGTAGTTTCTCATACTTTGGTGGTCACCGGTGGTAGGTTCCGGTGACCGGAGTTTTCGAAGAAGGGGTCTGTTTTGGAGGCTTGGTCGGAGAAGAAGAAGGAGAAGAAGGAAAAGAGAAAGGAGAGGGGTTGGGGGTGGCCGGCAACCACCATGGAGAGTGGTGGCCACCATGGCCGGCTAAGGTTCGCGAAGGTTCGAAGGAGACGAAGAGGGAGAGATTGGGCGGCTAGGTTTAGGAAATATGTAAAATGGCCGAAATTTTTGGACCAAAGGTATTTATAGGTTGTATGACAAAGGTAATCTGGGCCGTTGATCTGATGAAGATCAACGGTTAAGACCAAGCGTTACTAAAACGACGCCGTTTGGGTACTTATGAGACCTAGACCTTCGACCCTTAGATCAAATCAAACGTACGGCTCAGATCAAATCTCTCATATTTAATTATCACATAAAAACCACTAATATTCTTAACCGTCGGATGTGAGGCAATGGACGGCTGAGATCAACGTGGGTTACCAAATTGGACCGGATTTTCGGGCTAAGCACACTGGGCCAACCAATTGGACTTCAATTGGCCCAGTTCCTATTGCACTATGTATTTTTTTTTATTTTTCTAGTATTTTAATTATTTAAACACCCACTTTTTATTTCTTTTTTTCTTTTCTTCTATGAATTATTAGCAAACTTAATTTCCTACTTACACTAATTATCTAGTATTTTTTGGCAATTTTCTACTATTTTTCCCTAATTTCCGCTACTTAAAACTCTTTTTTTTGATAATTTTCTTCTTATAACTAATTAATTTAAACAAAGTAATTACTTAACCTATTTTTTTTTATTTTTCTAATTTCCAATTATTCAAACACACAAAAATGTAACTAATTTCAAACAAGGCATGCAATTGCACTAAAAAATATATTTATTTTAATTTTGGAATTGTTTGCCTAGTGCAAAAATCATGTGCTCACAGCTGCCCCTCTTTGCTCGGGAACACGAAGAGTTTCAGTGCAAAGACAAGTGAGCAGTAATGAGAGATTTTTGCGCATTGGCACATTCCGTGAAAGCATTTTTGGAAAACCTTTTGACCGCACCATGCTTTAGAAGTTGCCTACATATCCTGGGTTAAACAGGAATCGGGTCAGTGTAGTTCGGGAAGGTCCGGCAGTTTAAAAACTACCGGACTCACTGTTGCATTGACACTGTTGAGACTTGCCGACTTACTCCTTATTACACCGGGGGGGGGGGGGAATGTAAAATGAAGAAGCTATTCTAAGCTATGATCCTACAATTACAATTGTTCCTAATCTTGCTTTTGTTTGCTTCTCTTTCTCTTTTTCTTGATTTTCTGTGATGCCGACTCTCTTTTTTGTTGATTTTCTTTTCTTGCTTTCCTCTTTTTTTTTTGATTTTCAATGATACTTCTTATCCTCGAGCTGAAGCCTGCTCAAAACAAAACAAAAACAATAAACTTTTTCTTCTGTCCCAATGTGGGCTTTTAGCTAACATAAACCAAAAATTGCAGGAAGTAAATATGTAGAAATGTATTCCCTCGTTAGATAGGTGGGCGCCTGGACAGAAATTGAAAGTGCATGAAATATAGTGCAGAAAAGTATTCCCTCGTTAGATAGGTGGGCGCCTGGACAGAAATTAAAAATGCATGAAATGCAGTGCAGAAAAGTATTCCCTCGTTAGATAGGTGGGCGTCTGGACAGAAATTAAAAATGCATGAAATGCAGTGCAGAAAAGTATTCCCTCGTTAGATCGGTGGGCGCCTGGACAGAAATTGAAAATGCATGAAATACAGTGCAGAAAAGTATTCCCTCGTTAGATAGGTGGGCGCCTGGACAGAAACTAAAAATGCATGAAGTGCAGTGCAGAAAAGTATTCCCTCATTAGATAGGTGGGCGCCTGGACAAAAATTAAACGTGCATGAAATGCAATGCGAGAAAAGTATTCCCTTGTTAGATAGGTGGGCGCCTAGACGAGAAATTAAACGTGCATGAGATGCAATGGAGAAAAGTATTCCCTTGTTAGATAGGTGGGCGCCTGGACGGAAATTAAACGTGCATGAGATGCAATGCGGAAAGGTATTCCCTTGTTAGATAGGTGGGCGCACGGGACAGAATTAAACGTGCATGAGATGCAATGCGAGAAAAGTATTCCCTTGTTAGATAGGTGGGCGCACGGACGGAAATTAAACGTGCATGAGATGCAATGCGAGAAAAGTATTCCCTCGAACTTGATAACCGGGGAACGAATTTTAAAGATGTTACCTTTCTCTTTTTGGTATTTTCTTTTACCGATGGTCTCTCACCTGTGAATTTCTCCACTTATTGGCGAACTTTCTCTTTTTGGTGTTTTCTATTTTTCCACATTGATCACATTCAATTTAAGGTGATTAGTGACAATTTGTTCCTGTATGAATCATGAAATAAAATTTATTAGATATAAAACTGCTGGCAACTGGCATCTGCCGTCCTACCTCTTATTGCTTCCTCTTTTTGCTTTTTCATCCGCTGTGTGGTTTTTTCAGCTGCCTATCTCTTGCAAACTCTTTTTTGTATTTTCTTACTTTTCCCTTTTTTTTGTTTTGTCTTCTTTTCCTTTGGCCATGTTTGCCAAACTTCTTTATTTTCTCCCTAACTCTTCTTCCTTTCTGATCCAGTGTTGTTTCAGCTTTCGTCATCAGCAGCTGGTAGTTAGCTCTCAAAAGGTAAACAATGAAATGCAGAAAAATGAAAGAGGGTAAGGGTGTTTTTGGAGAGATGATAGAACTTATCTGGGTATTTGTCAGCTGATTCCGCTGACCATGCCATGTATATAAACTCTGACACAGTTCGTTCCAATCATTATTCTAACTTCGAATCGTTTTCAACCCAAACCGATGCTATTTTTTGTTGCCTTTTCTCTTTTCCTGGTAATCCTTACGATCGCTCTACGGTGCCTTGAAAGGTTTTCACCAATAAGACTCTCTCATTTATTCTCTCTCAACCTCACAATCGCCCTGCAGTGCCGTTTAAGGTTTTCACTGACAAGACTCTCTCATTTATTTCTCTCAAACTCACAATCGCCTCACAGTGCCGGTTAAGGTTTTCACCGATGATACTCTTTCATTTTTTCATTTTTTTCATTTTTCCTTTTGTTTTTTGTTTTCTTATACCACGGGTGTTGTCCAATGTCTTGCTCTTCCTTCCTTGCATTCGTTATCATTTTGGAATTGATCAGAAGGTCTTTCTTTGGACCGTAACGTGGCTTTTGGATGGGTTAAAGAAAGAAAGGTATAAAGGCTCAAAATTTACGAGGGTTCAAAAATATTTACAACTCTCGAAATTATTCAACATAATTTCTGCCCCAGTTTCAATATGTGGGGAATTTTTGGATTTTTCTTTATCGTGACTGAACCTCAACGAGGCTGCCTACGTACCCTTTCGGGATCAAGTCAGACATAGTTCATCCAACGTCATTAGTTAAATGAATTTCTTTTTGACTTTTTCCCGATTTCTTTGTCATTTTTTTTTGATTTTTCTTCTTTTTTTTTTCATTCGTTCGTCACTTTCCATTTTGTCAATTTTAATCTTCATTTTCCTTATTGCGCTATAAGCGATTCCGAGAGAGGGATATGAAAGAATATATTCATTAAGGCTCAAAGGGGGTCGTCAATGGATAAAGTGTTTGGATAGAGAATAAAACGCCTTCGTCATTTCAATTCCAAAATCACAACAAAATACAGATCATACAATTGAAAAGGAATCATACATAGTATCTTTTCACCGCATCTGAATTGATAGCAGTCTCTACGCACTTCCCTTCAACATCTGTCAAATATAATGCCCCATTGGACAACACCCGCGATACCACAAATGGTCCCTGCCAATTTGGCGCAAATTTTCCCTTTCCCTCGGCCCAGTGCGGTAAGATACGCCTCAATACGAGTTGTCCGACTTCAAACTTCCGAGGACGCACCTTCTTATTGTATGCTCTGGCTTGCCCATGGCAAACTGCAGCCAATCTCTTTTCATCAGTCAAACTCAGTTGTTCCAGTCGGGCTTTTACCCATTCTTCGTCATCTATTCCAGCTTCAGCTATGATCCGTAATGACGGTATTTCTATTTCTGCAGGTATAACAGCCTCTGTTCCATACACCAGTGAATAAGGTGTAGTTCTAATAGAAGTACGCACTGTCGTGCGGTAACCCATAAGAGCAAAGGGTAACTTTTCATGCCATTGCCTGGATCCCTCCACCATTTTCCTGAGGATCTTCTTGATATTCTTATTTGCAGCTTCTACTGCCCCATTCACCTTTGGCCTATAAGGTGTGGAATTGCGGTGTGTGATCTTAAATCTCTCGCAAACTTCCGTCATGAGATGATTATTTAGATTGGCTCCATTATCTGTGATGATCACCTTGGGGATTCCGAACCGGCATATAATATTCTCATGCACAAAGTCTACCACCGCTTTCTTTGTTACTGCCTTGAATGTCTTCGCCTCGACCCACTTGGTGAAATAATCGATTACAACCAAAATGAGTCTATGCCCATTGGAAGCTGCTGGATCTATCGGACCGATAACATCCATGCCCCAGGTGACAAAGGGCCAAGGTGCAGACATCGTATGCAATTCATAAGGCAGGGAGTGGATCAGATCTCCATGTACTTGGCATTGGTGACATTTCCTCACATACCTGATACAATCACGCTCCATAGTGAGCCAATAATACCCAACTCTCAAAATCTTCTTTGCTAGGACATATCCGCTCATGTGGGGTCCGCAGGCTCTAGCATGTACTTCAATCATAATCTCATCAGCTTGTTGTGCATCCACTCACCTCAATAACCCCAGGTCTGGTGTTCTTTTGTATATAACTCCTCCACTGAAAAAAAATTCATTAGCCAAGCGCCTGATAGTTCTTTTCTGATCTCCAGTGGCCTGCTCCGGGTATTTGCCAGCTTTCAGGTATTCCCTGATGTCATGATACCACGGTTCTCCATCCAGTTATTCTTCCACAGCAAAGCAATAAGCATTTTGATCACGGACTTGGATCTGGAGTGGATCTATATAGGTCTTGTCCGGATGATGCAGCATGGAGGACAGTGTGGCCAAAGCATCTGCAACCTCATTGTGCATTCTTGGGATGTGTTTGAATTCTATGAACTGGAATCTTTGGGACAACTCATGCAAACAATACCGGTAAGGTATCAATTTCAAATCTCTTGTCTCCCATTCTCCCTGGATTTGGTGTACCAAAAGATCCGAGTCACCCATGACCAAAATCTCTTGAATACCCATGTCTATTGCCATCCTTAATCCCAAGATACACGCCTCATATTTGGCCATGTTGTTGGTACAGAAAAATCGAAGCTGAGTTGTGACGGGATAATGTTGACCCGTTCCTGAAATGAGTACCGCTCCGATACCAACGCCCTTTCTGTTGACGGCTCCGTCGAAGTACATCTTCCATCCTGTCTTCTCATATTGTTCTATTTCCTCGACATTCATTGCCTCCTCATCCGGAAAATACGTCTTCAATGGCTCATATTCATCATCCACTGGATTCTCTGCTAAGTGGTCCGCAATTGCTTGCGCCTTCATTGCCGTACGAGTTACATAGATAATGTCAAATTCTGTGAGCAGAATCTGCCATTTAGCAAGTCTCCCTGTAGGCATAGGCTTCTGAAATATGTACTTCAGAGGATCCAACCGTGATATCAGGTATGTGGTATATGCTGACAAATAATGCTTCAAATTCTGAGCCACCCAGATCAACGCACAACAAGTTCCTTCTAGCTGAGTATATTTTACCTCGTAAGATGTGAACTTCTTACTGAGGTAATATATAGCTTGCTCTTTCTTGCCCGTCTCGTTGTGTTGCCCTAGCACACAACCAAAGGAGTTGTCAAGCACTGTCAGGTACAAAATCAGAGGTCGCCCCGGCTCTGGAGGAACTAACACTGGAGGATTGGCCAAATATTCCTTGATCTTGTCGAAGGCTTCCTGACATTCGTCGGTCCATTTCACTGCTGCATCTTTCTTTAACAACTTGAAGATCGGCTCACATGTTGATGTCAACTGAGCGATGAACCGGCTAATGTAATTCAACCTTCCCAATAAGCTCATTACTTCCTTCTTGTTCTTCGGCGGAGGTAGACTTTGGATGGCCTTGATCTTTGATGGATCTAGTTCAATACCTCGCCGACTCACTATGAACCCCGGCAGTTTCCCTGAAGGTACTCCGAAAGCGCATTTCGCAGGGTTGAGTTTAAGATTGTACCTCCGGAGTCTTTGGAAAAACTTTCTCAAATCCCTCACGTGATCAGGTTGCTTCTTGGACTTTATGATGACATCGTCCACATACACTTTGATTTCCTGGTGCATCATGTCGTGAAACATCGTGGTCATTGCCCTCATATAAGTTTCCCCGGCATTCTTCAATCCAAACGGCATTACTCTGTAGCAATACGTTCCCCAAGGTGTATTGAATGTAGTTTTCTCCGCGTCTTCTTCGTCCATCAAGATCTGGTGATAACCTGCATAACAATCTACAAATGAACCGATCTCATGCTTGGCACAATTGTTGATTAATATGTGGATGTTTGGTAATGGGAAGTCATCCTTTGGATTGGCTTTGTTGAGGTCTCTGTAGTCCACACACACACTGGTTTTTCCATCTTTCTTTGGGACTGGCACAACGTTCGCCAACCAGGTGGGGTATTTGGTGACTCGTATGACCTTTGCCTCAAACTGCTTATTCACCTCTTCTTTTATCTTTACACTAATGTCCGTTTTGAATTTCCGCAATTTTTGCTTCACTGGCCGGCATTCGGGGTAGATAGGCAACTTGTGTACCACTAAATCAGTACTAAGTCCGGGCATGTCATCATAAGACCAAGCAAAGATGTCCTTAAATTCATGCAACAACCTTATCAATTCTTCCCTGAGGGGTGTCTCCAAATGAATACTAATTTTTTTTTCCGGACATTATCTTCGCTCCCCAAATTGATGGATTCTGTATTACTCAAATTCGGTTTGGGCTTTTCCTCATATTGGTTCATGTCCTTACTTATTTCCTCCAGGGTTTCCTCATCCTCACATTCTATCTCACTATCCTCCTCAATTTCTTGTATGATAATGCGACTGTCAGAACTGGGTCAAGAATCCTTCATGCATGACATGGCATCAGAATCAGCACATACAGAACTGTACAGTAGAAAAGATAAAAAATAAGGCAAAAAATGAAGAAAGAAGAAAACTGCATTTCATTGATAAAAAAGATGAACAAAGTTCGGGATACATTTTGACTTTTTCTTTTTCATGGGGGGTGGGAGGACTACAAAAAGTAACAATTGTTTCTTCCGGGAAAATGATAATGAAATTTTTAGAGCTAACTACCAAGACTCCTTCCTGGTTGGGAAAGGAGTGGCTTCCCAATTGTTCAGCATAACACCGGATCCCACAAATTGCGCATCCATCTTGCTTGTGCCTTCCCCCATCTCAACCATGTTCACATCCCCAAATATTTTCTCAAATCTCATCAAAAGCTCTACATCGGGTCAGGTCTCAATGTACCTTGACGCAGCAGATGTCCGATTTTTAGTACCAGGCTTGGTAAAGGTGTCGGATAGTTTGGGTATAGGCTTAGGCAGGGTCCAGTTCTTTTTGGATTTGGAGGCTCTTTGGATGTCGGCATAGGTGGGTTTGAACCCTAAGCCGAACGTATCTTTGTTCACTGGCAGTTGAACTAGTTGGGTGATTCCTTGCAAAGCTTTGCCCAACCTTTTCCTGGCGCAAACCCGTTTTTAAGCATTTCCCGGGCCACCATCACAGCAGTAGGTGCTACCGTAGGGATCGGCAGTTTCTCTCCTTCAGCAATTTTGTTCACTACTATGGTGTCTGTCACCTGGTATACCCAAGGACCCTTATCTCCGTCAGCATCATCAAATGGCATCACAACACTGCACGTATTTTCCTCTCCATGCACCACAATTTCTTGTTGCTCCCATTCGAATTTGACCATTTGGTGCAAGGATGACAAGCACTGCTTTGGCCGCGTGGATCCACGGTCGGCCCATCAATAAATTATAGGACACATCAATGTCCAACACCTGAAATTCCATGGTAAAATCCACAGGCCCAATGGTCACCTCCAAGACAATGTCTCCCAATGTGTTCTTACTTCCACCATCGAATCCTCTCACATTTATACTGTTCCTCCGAATTCTATCCGGACTGATATTCAGCTTTCCAAGAGTTGACAGTGGGCAAATGTTTGCGCTTGAACCATTATCTATCAACACTCTGGTAACCACCGACTCCTCGCTTTTCACTGTAAGATAAAGTGCCCTATTATGCTCGGTTCCCTCAACATGCAATTCATTATCTGAGAACGTAATCTTATTAGACTCGAAGATCTTATTGGTAATCTTTTCAAGATGACGGACCGAGATATTCTCTGGGACATGAGCCTCGTTCAATATCTTCAACAGAGCTTTCCTGTGTTCTTCCGAATGTATTAACAACGAGAGCAAAGAGATTTGTGCGGGGGTTTTCCTCAGCTGTTCGACTATAGAGTAATCTTGTGATTTTATCTTTTTGAGGAATTCCTCCGCCTCTTCTTCGGACACAGGCTTCTTTAACTGATTCTCTTTCACCGCTTTCATTCTTCTTAACTCTTCTGGGGCAAAACACCTCCCAGACCGGGTCAGACCGTGAGTTTCATTGATTTCTCCAGATACCTCTTTCCCTTTGTAGATCACCGCTACCTTGTTGTAATTCCAAGGTACAGTCTTGGTGTTCACTACCGGCATCTGCACCACCGGTCTTATGATCACTGGTTCTATACTCGCGCCTTTTACTATTAATACTAGCTTCATGCCTGGTACTACAACCCTCAACTTTTCCACCACTGTTTGACTTTTCACCGGTTCTTCAACAATTATCTTTCCTTTCTCAGCTTCCTTTTCCGTTCTCCTACTGGCCTTAATCATCATAACAGACTGGGACGGCTTCCGACTGCTCTCATCCTGCGCCAATTCTATCATATGCGTTTCATGGTGAGCTGGCAGTGGGTTTTGCGTGATGTTTGGAGCCTCCGGAGCCTGCACTTCAATCCTCCGGCTACCAATAAGATCCTGGATAGCACTCTTCAGATGCCAACACTTCTCAGTATCGTGTCCTGGTGCTCCTGAGCAATACTCACACCTGACTGACTGATCGATGTTTTTCGGAGGTGGGTTTGGAAGTTTAGACTTAATCGGGCTCAACATTCCCAATTCTTTTAGTCTGTGATAGAGGTTGGTATAAGACTCCCCCAACGGGTTTAATGTTTTCTTTGCCCTATTCCTCATTTCTGGGTCAGGCTTCGGTCTGCTTGGGTTTCTGTAGGTTCTAGAAGCAGGGTATGTGCGTTGTGTGTGGTAAACATTATGCGGGGCTTGGGCTCGCCATACATGTGGCGGTGGTGGTGAATAGGTTTGGGCTTGTGGGTGGTGGTAGTGCGGGGCAGTTGGTGGGTAATATGGTGACGGTGGGTTATATGTGGTTGGTGTATTGTATGGGGTTGGTGGGTTATATGTGGTTGGTGGGTTGTATGGAGTTGACGGGTTTGGTGGGTATGAATGATATGGTCTTGGTGGGTGATGATGTTGGTTGCGGTTCCAAGGCCTGCTATCCACAACTGCTACTTCTTCTTTTTTCTTTTTCCCAATTGCTCCTCCATTCCCAGTCTGTATGGCCTGATTCGTGGCCTTAATTGCCGAAAAACTCATGATCTTGTTGGTTTTTAAACCTTCCTCAACGAAACTCCCCATCTTCACAACCTCATTAAAACGTTTCCCAGTAGCTGACACTAAATGCCTATAATAAGTAGGCTCCAAGGCCTGTAAGAAACAATCTACCATTTCTCCTTCCTTCATCGGCGGATCTACCCTTGCCGCATGTTCTCTCCACCTGAAACCAAACTCCCTGAAGCTTTCTCCCAGCTTTTCTCCATCTTCATGAGTGATAATCTATCTGGTATGATTTCCAGATTGTATTGAAAATGGTTCGCGAAGGCTTGCGCGAGATCGTCCCAGATGAACCACCTGGTGTGATCCTGGCGAGTATGCCACTCCAAAGCAGAACCGCTTAAACTTTTGGCTAAAATACGCCATCAACAGCTCATCCCTGCCTCCTGCACCTCGCATTTTACTACAATATCCCCTGAGGTGGTCCACCGGGTCTCCATATCCGCTATACATATCAAACTTCGGCAACTTAAATCCAATAGGAAGTTGCACTTCAGGAAAAAGACACAAATCCTTGTATGCCACGCTTACTTGCCCTCCCAATCCTTGCATATTGCGAAAGGAGTTTTCCAAACTTTTCACCTTCCTAGCCATCTCCTCTTGCCCTGCATTTTTAGCAGGTTTCTCTTTGCTCGTCTCCATCAGCGGAGTGTGAGATTCATGTTGTCGAGAGGTTGGCTCCGGTGGGTAGTAATGAGGATCTTGTATGTGGAATATTGGTTCACTAGATAATTTGTGCAGGGTGGCAGGTGGAGGTGCCACATATACTGGGGCAACCTGGGGTGGATGGGGTGGTACTTGTTTTGTTGGAGGTGGTGGTACTTGGGAAGTGGAAGCATAATAGTGATGATAGTCGGGGTATGTGGAGGGTGCATTCATCGTGGGTGGTTCAGGATTGGGATTAGTTGGAGGGATGTATGTGGGATTGGCAGGATAAGTTGGCAGGGGTTGACCCCTAGACCAAGCCTGATACATTTCGGCCATCTGCTGTTTTAGTTTGTACATCTCTTCCTTCATCCCCGCTACGTCCACAATTTCTTCCTCTTGGGCGGGATCCATGACAGTTGCCTCAATCTCTTGCGACACGGCTTTTGTCATTTTCTTATATCTCGTGTTGTAAGGGTGAGTAGCCAGAATGCCAGTTGCCACTAGAATCTGAATCTCACAAACATCAACACCCATTAGTGGTTAGCGCATGAAGAGATAAGATGCAACAATTTTAAAATAAACATGCTTTCCTTGGATCGTCATGCATCATCCCGGCCTTTACTTATTTGAACCAATCATCTCTTTTTCTTCTTTCTTTCTTCTTCTTCTTCTTCTTCTTCTTCTTCTTCTTCACTTTTTCTCTTTTTTTTTTCATTTCGTAGTTGCGTTCCTATTTATTTGCCTATCGTAATTAAAAGAAATAACATAAAGCAAAAGGATTGACAACAACACTTGATTTTTATTGATAGTTCAAAAAACATGGGTTTACAAGATGATGTTGTAATGCCAATGTAAAGAAACATAAAAATAGAATGCATGCCCTATGAATACATCAATGCTCCTAATGCCCGCGAGACATCGTTCGGTCTTGCCGCGGCCCTATATGCTAATCCCTTTTGGAGCCTATCCAGGTCAGACATGACTTGCTGCACAAAGAACTTCACCGCTGATACAAAGGTTTTTTGGGACATATCTTCACACAGCTGACTCTTCCGGGTGATGTATTGAGCAATACGAACAATCTTCTCTCGAATAACCCCTTTTTCTTGAAGCAATCGGCTTATCTGTTCAGTGCGAGCATCTAAGGTATGTTGGTTATCCTTCTGTATTTGCTGCAGCTCCAACTCTAGTTAAGCCATAATTGTGTAATAATGCTCTCTCTTCTTCGAGATCCTTGATAACCTTGTTACTTTTAACCGTGGCTGAAACCATTTTCTTTCTTACTCGAGCTACCTCAAATTCATGCCTATCTTGTAGCTGCCGAACCAACTTGGCTCTTTCCTCAGCATCTCTGGTTATTTGCTTCCGAGCCCTGACTAATTCCTTTTCTGCCTTGTCCAAGTCAAAGCTGTAGTCATTCACTTTGCGCCGAAGAGTCTCAATCAATTTCTCATCCCTGGATAAGCGAATGGGGGTCTCGGATGCAATTTTCATTTGATCAATCTGAGCCTTTAACATTTCGTTTTCTTTCTTCAGCTGCTTTTTCTCTCCTTCATCAGATGCTGCCTGTAAACCACTTTCAAACTGGAGATTTCTCAATTGTTCTTCCAACAAGCTGATCTTGGCCTTGTATTCTCTTTCTTTGGCCGCCCAATTCTGATTTTCCTTAGATTGCTCCACCAAATCTTGCAGGTGAGGTCTTTTCGAAAGCCGTTCATGCTCAAAACCCCGTCGCTACCACGTGAAATATCCAGACGATACTTCTCCCCGAGCTCTATTTTGCACACAAGTATCTACTTTCAGGTTTTGGCATTCATTCCAAATTTGACGGATTTTTGCTTCCGGGAATTTCCCATCCGGACTAATTTCTATAGCTTGTGAACTGAGGTCCCCGTCTCTCGGTATAACTTGACATCTACCCAGCTATCGCAGGGCCCTGTACGGGCCGTAAGGTTGGATGCTTTTTAAACCCATGATCAAGAAAGGTGACCCTTCTGTCGGCATATAAATTACCTCGTCAAGAGGTAGCCAATCATATGTCCAATCGATCTGGCCATCAGTCAATGATCGAAGATGCGAAATCCAATCCTTTACTCCCTCTGGCAATTTAACTTCTTTCGTTCTCGTGCAAAATTCTTCAAAACATGTTCTTCCAGTCGGACCATAATTTGAGAACGAGGGATGATGGCATAGATGTTCAACCAACCAAATCTGCAAAATCAAATTGCACCCCTCGAAGAAGTTGGCTCCAGGTTTGCATGCAGTCAAGGCACGGTAGATGTCAGCTAAAATCATTGGAGCTAGAGTACAATTGTCTTGTACTATCAATGTGCTCGCTACCCCGGCAACCTTTATGCTGATATGCCCATCTTTTCTTGGAAATATGACAATCCCGAGAAATGCCACTATGAAAGCAAACCTTCGATGCTCCTCCCATTTTACTCGGTTGGACTTGCTGCATAGCTTGTTCGTGGAGTCATTGAAACCTCCGATATATCCATACCTACTATAGATGAAGTTTAGGGAGCAAAACCCGTTGGCTAAATCTTCGTTGTGGACATTCCTAGCAATTTTCAAAGAGTCCAGAAAATGATGCACCGTTACCGTTCTTGGAGATACCGGGTATTTTCCTTTCAAGGGGACCTCATTCTTCCCTATGTAGAAAGCAATTTCCTCCAGAGTAGGAGTGAGTTCAAAATCCGGAAGATGTAGTACATTGTGTGCAGGATCCCAATATGTGACCAATGCTCTAGTTACGTCGCCTCGGGGAATTATGTCCAATAACCCCGTAAGATCTTTCAAATAACCTTTGACCCAGTCCTGACTTTCCATTCCCATGTCGTGCCACCATAGTTTCAGCTCCAAAGGGATTTTATTCATTAAGGAGAAATGTTCATTCAACATTGTGCTCATCCTGCACATTTATTAAGGCGATTTTATTTAGCAAAGAGGAAAATCTTTTTAAATGCAAGTTTTCATTTTTTGAAAGAATCATGGTTCTCGAAGTGGCCATTTTTGACAAAACAGCCTTCCGGCGTCCTTTCGGGACAATCGGCCATTTCCAAAAATAGCAATCACTTCGATTTTTTGAAATGAAAAAATCTTTTTGGTCTTTTTTTTAAAGGTGTGGTTGGACCCGTTTAAGGGTTGCCTACGTATCCCACCTAATGGTGAAAATCAAACCTGCGTAGTTCGGTCAGATTAGTTGACCAATTATTTCAACAACAAAACCATTTTTTTTTTCAAATTTTCGGATTTTCTGGATACCCATTTTCACTAATTCTTATTTCTCTCTCTCTTTTTTTCTTTTCAACAATTTTTCTATCCTCGGGATTTTCGCCGATCCGCATAACGATCAAGGACAATAATAATGCAACACATAATATGCTCGTTCTTTTTCAAATACCGGGTCACCTGTCCTAGACGGACCCAACCCCTGTGTTGAGTCCCCTAAGTCGGATATGATGCAAATAATCGTCCTAGACCTATGTTTAAAATCTTACAGTTTCATAGAATGCTAGACCGTGTACCCGAACGGACAACTCGAATCGAGGAGGGGGCTACGTACCGGTGACTCGCGGAGTCAATCGGCTTTGTAACTTATCCGGCCTCTATTTTCTTAATTTTTGGTGACTTAACAGAAAGGGAGTCTCAACCAGTAAGCACATCCCCGGGGTGAAGAAGAGAAGGGTTTTCGGCACAATTTTTATATACAATCCACATAGTATCAAAGCGATAAAGCACATAGCATGTTGTTCAAATCATATAGTGAAGTCAAACAATATCACGAACGGCAATTCTAAGGAGCTCGAGTTCTTAAACCCTGAAACCGAAGTTCGGGGTTGGGATCCCCAGCAGAGTCGCCAGAGCTGTCACACCTCCCTTTTTACTACCCCCGAAAAAGCATAATATAGGCTTATAGGGTATACCTCGATGTTCAAATACCCGAGACGGATATAATAGCATAGAGAAAGGAGTCTTTCCACTTAAAGGACAATCGGTTCGGGATTTTGTTTTAATTATCAGAGTCGCCACTTGAGAAAATAATGGTGTCCCAAGTCACCGGTTAATCCCGAATCCGAGGAATTTGACTCTTGTGTTAATGTCTGCGAAACAAAGATCGGGATAAGGAACTCTGTTAACCCGGGAGAAGGTGTTAGGCATTCCCGGGTTCCGTGGTTTTAGCACGGTCGCTCAATTGTCGTTCTTGACTCTTGTTTGACTCCATACAGATTTTAACAACATATATGCGCTTTTACTTTAATTTTATAGAATTGCGACATCGCGAAAACACACCTCGAGTCACACCGCAACTAGTACGCCTGTGACTTTTGGTATATTTCGGCTTTGCCGAGATTTAAGATTTGAGTCGCACCAGGTGCACACTCGTTTTAAGGAAGGTATATTAGATCGTGCCTAATAGCGTCTATCGGCTTTTAATTCTTTTGGGCAAGACTATGGAATTTGCTAATAGTCTTCCCGAGTCTAGTTGTTATATCAATACTAAAAGGGGGCCCCGTTGTTTAATATCGTGCGAGGCTCGTCCCAATCATTTGTTAAAAGTCCAATCCTAATGTTTAGCTATATTTTCTATACATGTTTTTGCCTTAACCGTTTGCAGTACTAAAATTCCAGGCCCGTCGAATTTGTTGTTATTGGGCCTAGATTACATTATTTAAACAGGCACTAGGCCTGCCCAGGCCCTAAAGGCCCAGGCGGTTTTCAGGCTTACACTTGACAACCTCGCCGATTTAACGCCACAGTTCAGGCCCACGTTGCATGTTGGGCCCAAACCAAATGAAAATAATAGGAATAAAAAGTAAAAACGAAAATTCATGGTAAAACAGATACACATGATTAAGAATGAAATCAAATACTTTTATTTATCAGAAAAAAGGAAAAATCATTGTATAATATGATTCATATTAACATTGAGCCATAACAATTCTAACCAAGTGAAGACCAACTATCCTTACACTTCTATTTTTTAAAGAGCCAATTTAAACTGGTACAAAAGTTATTTAACTAGAAAATTAAAAGCAAATGATTAAACTACATGAGGTCTTATTGAAACAATTCAAAAACTTACTAATGATGACCAGATTATCTAAGGCTAATTGATTAATGATATATATACAAAGTTATATTACTAGATTCTCTACGATTTATACTCGTTTATTATCACAAACCCGATCGAAAATGACTCTTTACTTCTGTTGACTATCTTTCCCTTTTAAACATATTTGCATCTATATACGAGTTCACAGATGGGATTAATTGCTAATATTAATGCGAGCCACACTTATCTGATATCACGAATCCAGTCTTAATTGAGTTACTACTTCATTTTACTTGTTTTTCTTTTGAGCTTACTCTAATCCAACTATCCATTTCCAAATCAGATTACCTACGTGAGTTGGTCGAACTTACTGTCATTGATTCACACTAAAGTTATTTAACCTTGTTTTACGATTTTTACCTATTTAACTAGGTGATGTACTATCTACACTACACTACTACTATACTACTTATTCTACCACTAGCTATTACAATATCTTTTTTTGTTTTGTTTTTCAGCTACTACCTACTGCTACAACAAATAAATTACAAATGCAAACTAATAACATTAAACTACATGCTACATAACAACATGAATTTTAAGCTGGATCTTCATTTTTATTTCAGCCAAATCACCATTACAGCTTCATTTGAACAAGGAATGTACCTGAATCAGCAAATAGAAGCCAATGAGTCTAGGGGAATCAAGCAAGTAAGCACAGCAACAGACTCGGACAGTGAATGCAACAGTGATGGTTGAGTATCAGCAAATAGAAAATCACAGCAGCAGCAAGCAAGAGTCCAAGCAAATACACGAGCAGAAAACCCAAAGAACAAGCAGCTAAACCAGATATTCTCACTCGAAAATGCAGGAAAACTACTTGCTATTCTATTATGTTTTTTGCTCTGAATTTATCTATTAAACCAGCCTTAGAAAATTGAAGAAGCCCCCTATTCACTCTTTTTAGGAGGTATTTATAGGAATGGAATGAGCTGATGACTCGGGGAGAAAGTTTGGGATTAAATCCCACTTCTCCCCCTCTTAAAATTACTAAACTTACACTAAGGCCCCAATTTCTGTTACCCAAAACCCTTCCAGCATGTGCTGGAAGGTTCTAAAGATTCCTTTTTAAAGCCTTTTACTAACATAACCTTGGGGGTTAATGATTTCTACAGATTTGCCTTTTTAGGGAGACCATTATACCCTTTAACTTCTGCAAAATTGCAGAAATCAGGGGTACAAATGACTCCCTTAACCCCACATGGTTCAAACTATTTACCTATTTACCTTTTTGGCTTCCTTTTATGCCTCTAGTGATTTTGCTGATTTACCCGACCTACCTAGGTCAAGTTTTCAGCATTTTGAGACTCATTTAACATATGGCCAGTCCTTGCATTGGTATTTAAGGACTGGCTAGTTCTACTATTTAGAACTTAGCCTCTTTTATTTCATTTTCAGTTAATTAGCCCCTATTTAATTCATTTCAAAACTAATTGCAGGACCAGCCTGCTTTATTATTATATTTAGCCTATTTAAAACTTAGCCAGTCTCAAGTTGAGACTTGGCCTGGGTAATTAAACCCATTTGCTGAACACAATTGGGCCCAAAGCCTTTGCAGGCTTGGCCACTTGTGGTTCAGGGCTCAAAAATGAGCCTGGGCAAGTCTGGTATTGCAGACTTAGCCAATTTTGGACAACTAGCCCTTTTGACTGATCACAGGCTGGGCTAAGGTCTTTGCAGACCCAGCCACCTAAGATTCAGGGCTCAAATGAGCCTTGGTGAGCCTGCACTTGCAAGCTTGACCAGTTTTGCACAACTAGCCCCTTTTGAGGTGGACTAGTGTGTTTGGACCTTGTAGAGTTGATCAACTTTGCAAAGTTGACCACTCTTTGGTCAATTATTACTTAATTGCCTATTTTTGTTCATTTTCAGTTTTAAGTCTATTTCAAAACTAGCCATTTCATGGAACCTAGCACTAACAGCTATAACCAATCCCCTAAGGTTGATCAGTGTTAATCAAATAACCATACCAACAAGAACTACTGAAAACTCATTTATTTTCAACATGTTTTGCACACAGAGATACATAAGACCAAACAATATGCATCAATCAACCAAAACTCAGAAAGGGAAATTTGATATGGTTGAATCTTAGTTAATCAATTAACATTATCCAATTCATGTGACAAAGTGTCAAACTCATGTCAATCTAGACTTAGTTACCACTAGCTCAGGTCAGATGACAATTGAAAAGCTTCAAAAACCTTTAAGGTTAATGATCATAGACATGCACAGAAGCTAAACTCTCACAAACAATCAGTAATAGATGAAGCAGGATTCATTTAGACCCAAGGACCACAGAACAGCATAGACATGCTAACCAGGATCTATTTTATCAGTCAAACCAAACCACTTTTCACACAAGTCATGACAAACAGGATAAAGCATGTAAAACAGGAGGACATGGAGAATATAATGAAAGAAAGGCCTTGAATATACCATGCCACAAGACAGGAGAAAAACATTTGAAATGCATGTGAAAGATTTGTGAGGGTGTTATTAGAGTGGTAATCCTTAAGTAGACATGAAAGTCTAATGGCTAATCCTAGAATTATGCTAAAAGGGTAAAACAATGAAAGCATAAAACAACTAAAGCATGACTGAAAACAACCAGGGATATTTACTTTCTAAAGATGAGACATTGAAAATCAAACAGAGAAACTTAAAGACAAGAGTGAAGAATGCACAAGAGTGACATAACGTGAAGATGAGAGGATAACAGAGTATGTATGAGAGGAGAAGCTATACTATAGTAGGAGTCAAAACAGATCCAAAACTATATGATTTAACAAAATGAAGAGAAGAAAAGAGTCAAAGTAACTTGGACCTATCAGCAATGACTTTAAGCAGACAAACAGAAGTAACAAGAGATGAGAGATAAAACAACTATCAACAGTCAAACTTTAAGATGAATCAGAAACCAACAGTCAATATGACAAAGAAAAGACGAAATCTTCAAACTTAGAGCAAAGAAATACGAGATTAAAACATAACAATCAGAACCCTATCACTAACAGGCTCAAAAGGAACACGGGAAGACATAGGAGATAAACAGGTTAAGAAATATATGTGGTCACATAGAAACAGAATAGGATATGCAGGGCATGATGTGAAACAAAAGAAGATAAACAGAAAGAGAAAGGAATAAAAGATAAGCAGAAAAGTCCTAGACTAGCATGTGAAACACAGGATCGAAACAACAAAAGATGTGAAACAGAAACAAAAGAAGAAAACTAAAATAAACCCTATGACTAACATGCGAAACACAAGATCGAGACAACAAAACAGAAAATATGAAAATAAACAGACTAAAGAGCAAATAAAAACACAGAGGGGAAGAGGACTTAGCTTTGCGGGGTCTGTCCCCCAAGCTTTCCTAGTTTCTTTTCTTTTTTTCTTTTCTTTTCCGGTCTTCCAGACTCTTTTTCCTTATTCTCTTTTTTCATTTTTCTTTTCTGTTTTCTTGTTAGGCTTCAAGACGAAGCCTTTATGGCTTTTAGTTGCAGAGGGATGTTTGGGGGAGGTAAAAGACCGGGTCTTTGAAAGATTTGAGTTCTGGGTCGCCGGAGTTAGGGTTCCGGCGACTTTGTTTTGGATATTCGAGAAGCTCAGGGTATATTCGAGGGAAGCCAAGGTTATAGGGGGATAGATCGGGCCATGGTGGTTCTTTTGGCATTGGTTTGGAGTAGTTTCTCATACTTTGGTGGTCACCGGTGGTAGGTTCCGGTGACCGGAGTTTTCGAAGAAGGGGTCTATTTTGAAGGCTTGGTCGGAGAAGAAGAAGGAGAAGAAGGAAAAGAGAAAGGAGAGGGGTTGGGGGTGGCCGGCGACCACCATGGAGAGTGGTGGCCGCCATGGCCGGCTAAGGTTCGCGAAGGTTCGAAGGAGACGAAGAGGGAGAGATTGGGCGGCTAGGTTTAGGAAATATGTAAAATGGCCGAAATTTTCGGACCAAAGTCTATTTATAGGTTGTATGACTAAGGTAATCTGGGCCGTTGATCTGATGAAGATCAACGGTTCAGACCAAGCGTTACTAAAACGACGCCGTTTGGGTACTTATGAGACCTAGACCTTCGACCCTTAGATCAAATCAAACGGACGGCTCAGATCAAATCTCTCATATTTAATTATCACATAAAAACCACTAATATTCTTAACCGTCGGATGTGAGGCAATGGACGGCTGAGATCAATGTGGGTTACCAAATTGGACCGGATTTTCGGGCTAAGCACACTGGGCCAACCAATTGGACTTCAATTGGCCCAGTTCCTATTACACTATGTATTTTTTTTATTTTTCTAGTATTTTAATTATTTAAACACCCACTTTTTATTTCTTTTTTTTTCTTTTCTTCTATGAATTATTAGCAAACTTAATTTCCTACTTACACTAATTATCTAGTATTTTTTGGCAATTTTCTACTATTTTTCCCTAATTTCCGCTACTTAAAACTCTTTTTTTTGATAATTTTCTTCTTATAACTAATTAATTTAAACAAAGTAATTACTTAACCTATTTTTTTTTCTAATTTCCAATTATTCAAACACACAAAAATGTAACTAATTTCAAACAAGGCATGCAATTGCACTAAAAAATATATTTATTTTAATTTTGGAATTGTTTGCCTGGTGCAAAAATTATGTGGTCACAGTTGTTAGTATATTTAGGTGTTTGCTCCGGTTTAATTAAGTGACCAATCACCAATGTAAGCTTTTACAGTGATATAATCTTGGTGGTTTAAATTTAGACTAATGTTATACTATGTTTTTAGTACTGTGGCTTAACGTATTATTTGTTTTTTTTTTTTTGGAAAGTGATTTGGATTAGAGTTGTTTGATTTTGTTCTGATGGATTACAATTTTGTGAATAGACAAATGGCCATGGGTTGTTTGACTTCTTTGTTGAACCAACGCATATCAATTTAGTTTTGTATAGAGCTTACTTCGTTTCTAGCTATTCTCTACATAAGTCTTTGGAACTATTATTTATTTTAATCGATTGCTATCTCACTTAATCATCTCCTGATTAATTCATGAGTCAAATTGATATTTGTTGACAATTGGGATGCGTAGTGGTAGGAATCAATCTGATGCAAAGAAAGTGCACTTGAGTTGTAGTTTATTTAAATTAAATATTCATTAGCCCAGTAACAAGGTCCTACCATTTTTCCGTAATAATTTCCTATCCATAGTTCATTTCCTTCAGTGACAACGATCATAACTAAGGAAAGTAATTAAAAACTGAACAATCATAGAAAAGCCTTTAGGGTTGTTTAAAATACGAGTGTAGTTGCGTATACGTTTGCGTAACATGACCATGATGTTGAATTAATTCGGAGTATGTGTTCTTACAACTTCACTTAATCTTTTATTTAATAATAAAATAGTTTACAAGCTTTTAATCATATTTTAGTTATGGCCTTTTAGTAATTTTTTAGGCTAGATAAAAAATAATATTTTGTAGAATATCCTTTAAGGCCATTTAAAAATAGCAAGTGTGGTTGCGTATACGTTCGCGTAACACAGCTATATTTTCTAAAAAATAAAACAGGAGTATGTGTTCGCGCAACTTTGGCCCAAAAACTTTTAAGGATAATTAAGCGTTATTAATAGTGGACATGTTCGCGGACATATTTATTACGCGCCAAACAGGCGGGTAAACATACACGTAGCCCATTTCAAGATAAATTTTTTAAATTAAAAGCGGTAAAAGGCAAATGCACATATGTTTAAAATCAGTAATTAAATAATTTAATAAGCCACGTAGAATCAAAGCGACCGTGCTAGAACCACGGAACTCGAGAGTGCCTAACACCTTCTTCCGGGTTAACAGAATTCCTTACCCAAATTGCTATGTTCGTAGACTGTAATACAGAGTCAACTTTTCTCGATTCGGGATTTAAATCGGTGACTTGGGAAACCATATTTATCCCAAGTGGAGACTCTAAATCTTAAAATAATATAATTCCATTTCGATTGTACTTTAATTGGAGAAACTCCATTTATTATACCTCTTTCAGAGGTGTAGGTAAAAAGGAGGTGAGACAGGCGCAGAATCGTTTAAGTCTCCGAATATCTCGGGCCATATTTGGCGAAGAGGCATTCACCGTGAATATGCCGAAATAGCCTTTTCCGAAGTAAGAAATGCCAAAAATATATTCTTTATTTCTTGGCGTAAATATAGGTCATGAATACATATTGTCTCATCGCGAGCTTGGCCTGTGTGGGTGCGACTCCTCGGGTTGTTTGGTCTGGTGTATTGCCTCCTGTTGGAGTGTCGTTCGTCATTTTTCTGAAGCTGGGCTAGTTTCACAGGAAATCCCGTAGGACATTTTTGACTTCTTTTTTTTAACGAGTGTGCGGACGTTGCTTCGTTAGAAAATCATGTCAGCAAGAAACTTGTTTTGGGATAAAAAATACGATTGAGGGAAAAAGAGTGCTACGCCTGCTTGGGGGCTCCTGTGGGGTTTCATGATAGAATGCCCTAATAGTAATAACGCTTGAGCATCCTCATACTCCAATTGCTCGGGATTTGCTCGCCTTCCATGGTGCTAAGCTTATAAGAGCCTTTGCCAACTATCCCAAGGACACGATACGACCCTTCCCAACTCTGGCCTAGTTTCCATTCCTTAGGGTTTCGGGTGTTGAGAGTAACCTTTGTTAGTACCAAGTCCCCGATTCTGAAATATCGGAGGTTCGTTTTCTTATTGTAGTATCTTTCTATTTTCTACTTCTGGGCGGCTATCCGAACCAGCAAGGCCTCCCGTCTTTTATCGAGCAACTCAAGGGCCATTCCCATGGCCTCATGGTTTGACTCATTACTAGCATGTCGGAATCTGGTGCTTGGTTTCCCGACCTCTACTAGTGTTAGTGCTTTAGCACTATACACTAGAGAGAAAGGTGTCTCACCTGTGCTTGATTTTGGAGTCGTCCGATATGCCAATAATACTTCGGGCAGTGTGTCTCGCCATTTCCCTTGGCACTTTCTAATTTCTTCTTCAGGTTTTAAATGATGGATTTATTTGTGGATTCAGCCTATCCATTCACACACAGATGGTATGGCATTGAAAGGTTGATTTTGTTTTCCTTAAGGAACTATGTTACCATGCTCCCGATAAATTGCCTCCCATTGTCGCATGTTATTTCGGATTGGATCCCGAATCGGCATATGATGTGTTCCTATATAAAGTTGATGACTTCTTTCTCTTTTATATTTTCAAAGGCATGCGCTTCCACCCATTTTGAAAAGTAATCAGTCATAAACAGAATGAATCTAGCTTTACCTGGTGCCCTTGGCAAAGGGTCGATGATGTCCATTACCCATTTCATAAATGGCCATGTTGATAAAATGGAATGTAGTTATTCGCCGGGTTGGCGAATTATGGGAGCAAACCTCTGATGTTTGTCGCATCTTCGGACGAACTCCTTTGCATCCATTTCCATGCTATCCCAGTAGTATCATGCTCTAATTACCATTTGGATTAGAGAGTCGGCCCCCGAATGGTTTCCGCAGGTGCCCTCGTGGATCTTTCTCAGAGCACATAATATGTGACGCCCGGTCCTAGGCATACGGCTATGGGAACATGGAACATTCTCCTATACAGGGCCCCATTTTTGTCAAGCAAGAATCGAGCCGATATGGTTTACAAGGCCCTTGATTCTTTTGGATCGAGCAGGCAGTTTCCCGTCCTTCCGATAAATGATGTATTTGTTTCTCCAATCCAATATTAGGCTGGTGGAGTTGATTTCCGCGTGACCTTCCTCGACCACAAACTTGATTAATTGTACAACATCTCTGGGGAGCAGGTCTTCCTCCTCAGCAGACAATCCCAGGTTTGCCAAGGCATTGGCCTCGCTATTCTTCTCTCGGGGACATGGACTAAGGTCCATTCTTTGAAGCTGCGCAACGTGATTTTGATATTATCCACATACCTCTGCATTTTGTCTTCTCGGGCTTTGTAGCTCCCCTTCACATGACTTAACGCGATGAGTGAATCGCATTTTGCCTCAATGACCTCAACCCCCAAGCCCTTGGCCAATTCCAAGCCTACAATCATAGCCTTATACTTGGATTCGTTGTTTGTTAGGTTTGTGGTTATTATGGACTGTCAGATTATGCCACTGATGGGTGGCTTTAAGACTATACCGAGTCCAGACCCTCTGACGTTTGTGGCACCATTTGTGAATATGGTCCATACCCTGGAGGACGTGCCTAATTTTAGCAAAACTTCCTTCTCCACCTCGGGGATAGGGATGGTGAAACCTCGGCCATAAAATTTGCTAGGATTTGGGATTTAATGGCTGCTAGGGTTGATACTCGATATTGTACCCTCCTCCCGCCCCGATTTTAATGGCCCATTTTGCCAATCAACCCGACAACTCAGGCTTGTGCAGTACGCTTCGAAGAGGATAAGTAGATAGGATGCAAATGTGGTGGCACTGAAAGGAAGGCTTCAGCTTGAGCGCGATGCTTATTAGTGCGAGTTCCAATTTTCCTAGATGGGGGTACCGGGTTTCGGCGTCCCCTAAGGTTCAGCTTACATAATACACGGGAAAATGTGTACCTCTCAGACTAATACACCACTTACCACTATTTTGGACATGGCCACGTACAAGTACAACATTTCATCCTCATTGGGTGTGTGCAGTAGAGACGGGCTAGACAGGTACCATTTCGGTTCTTCCAAGGCGTGTTGGTATTCCGGAGTCCATTCGAAGTTTCTCTTTATTTTGAGTAGGGCAAATAAGTAGTGGCTTTTGTCTAACGACCTTGTTATGAACTTTCCCCGGGCCGTAATTGGCCTAGTCAACCATTGGATGGTTTTCACGTTGTTCACCACTCTAATTTCTTTGAAGATCCTTACTTTGTTGGGGTGGATCTCGATCCCCATGTTTGAGACCATAAATCCCAGTAATTTTCTAGAGCCTACTCTGAAGGCACACTTTTTGGGATTGAGCTTCATATTGTAGCTTTTGAGGATGTTGAATGTTTCCAGCAAAAGGGTCAGATGGTCTTCTATGTACATGGATTTAACTAGCATAGCATTAATGTATACTCGATTTACCTATTTGATGCTCAAACATTTTATTGACTATCCATTGGTATGTCGCTCCTACATTTTTAGCCCTAAGAGCATCACGTTATAGAAATATGTACCATATTCCATGATGAATTAGGTCTTTTCCCTATCCTCGGGGTTCATCTGGATCTGATTGTACCCCGAGTAGGCATCGAGGAAGGTAAAAGTCTCATGGCCGACTGTGGCATCGATCACAAGATCGATATTAGGCAGCGGGAAGGAATCTTTAGGGCATGATTTATTTAAATCTTTATAATCTACATATATTCTTATCATATTCCCTTTTTTGGTACTACCACTATGTTATCTAGCCATTAGGGATACTTTACCTCCTTGATGGATCCGATTTAAGATGTTTTTCTACCTACTCTTTGATGAAAGTGTGCTTTACATCAGACTGCATCCTTCTCTTCTGCCTTACGAGTTGTAATTTAGGATCGACGCTCAGCCGATGGGCAGTTATTTCTGATGGGATACGTGTCATATCTAGGTGGGACCAGGAAAAATATTCGATATTATTTCTAAGAAATTGAATAAACCATGTCATGAGTGCGGTCCTAGGTATACCTTGCGATCCGGGAGATTTTCAATCAGAATGGTCTGCTCGAGCTCTTCGACTGTCGACTTGGTTGCATCTGATTCTTCGGGGGCGACGAAAGTTCAGGGGTGAAGAAATCTTACTCGTAGGCTCCAAGAGTCTGCATGCTTCTCTCCTCATTTGAGGCCGAGTGTATGGGGGTTGGCGTATCATAGTAGACTGCGAATATTTCCTCTGCTGCCTGTTGTTCACCATGTATTGTCATGATGCCATCTCTCATAGGGAACCTTATGACCTATTGCAAGGTCGAGGGAACTACCGTTATATTGTGTATCCAAGACCTACCGAGTAAGGCGTTGTACCTTATGTTACCCTCGATGACCTGAAACTCGCTGCTCTGGGTTGTGCCAGACGTGTTGATCGGGAGGGTGATTTTTCCTTGTGGCTCTTCTCCAACATGTATAAACGGTGGAGGATTCGAGGGATGTGGACAATTTGATTGAGCAACCCCAGTTGTTCTACTACTTCTAACCTGATTATCTTGGTCGAACTGCTCGGGTCCACAAGCACGCGCTTTATCCTTGTGTTGTTTAAGAGAAACCAGATCACCAACACATCATTATGCACTTCCCTCAAAACTCTAGGTCCTCCTCGGCGATAATGAGGGTTTCTTTAGATAAGAATTTTCGGGCCGATGCCTCTTCTGTAGTGGTTGCTTTCGTTCGTTGGACATGGGTCCTTGGAGATTATTAGTTCCTCCAATAATCATGTGGATACTATGTTGGGGACCCCTCTATTTTGCTCGGATTGAACCCGGGGGTGCACCAGACTCTAGTTTGGTCGTGTCCACTTCCCTGTCGCTTTTGAGGTCTCGATTTCCCATTTCACCAGTCAAGCCGGGCGTCCTGCCCTGCGATTGCATAGGTTGAGGAAGTTGAACAGTGCGATTGCAAGGGGTGTTAATGTGATCTCATAGAAGGGAATTGGGGAGCACAGGATTTTGCTCTATGCAATCGCATATAGGAGAGTGCGATCGCATAGGCTTATAATGTTACACAGTGTGATCGCATACACTGAGTTGCGATCGCATAGAAGGAAAAATAGGATTGGGAAATTTACTCTATGCGACGTAGGAAAGGCATTACGATCACATAGAAGAAAGCGTTAGTGACAGAACAGTTTAAGTAAAAATCAAACGCGGCCCAAAACACAATTCCACCATTTTTACTCCGCCAAGAGAGGGTTTTGAGTGATTTGAAGAGAGTTTTAAATGGTTATCGCCTAGAGGTAAGTTTCTTGACTCAAAAACGTGATTTCATGCTAGAATCAACACCAAAATTCAAAAAATTGGGTAGAATCTGTGATGATGTAAGGCCCCGTAAAATTTTTGTGCATAAAACCTAGTAGCTGTGGTGTCATGGTCCGAATAATATGTTAGGAATGCGTAGAATTCTTCGTGGCGAGCTTGCTCGCCGCGGTTCGGACCCTTGGTAGTGATTTAAGTTTCAAAAATATAGAGAATTAATTTTTCCGAAAAATGTCAGAATATGTGGTCAAGAATGCGACCGCAAACCTGTTATGCGGACCGCATTCTTGCCGCAAAGCTTAACATAAGCCTCCCAAAAATCATGTTGAAAATGCGGTCGATATGCGATCGCATAGTGAATCTGCGGTGCACTTTGCGACCGCAGATCAAGAATGCGGACCGCATATTGGTCGCATTCTGTAACAGAACCTGAGTCATTTTTGAGGCCATTCTGCGGTCACTATGCGGACCGCATGTTGATTCTGCGGTCGCAAAGTGCACCGCAGATTTGCCCCGGCCCAGATTTTTGTAACATTTTTACCCGATCTCTTCTTTAATATAACACCTTTCACCCTCATTTTTCTCATATCATCTTACCAAAATTAGAGAGAGAATAGAGGGGTTTTAGAGAGAGAAGTTCTTCATCTTCAAAGATTGTTCCAACCACTTAATTCCAAGGGATCCTAGGGCAAGGATTCAACTTCCCAATCTTTTCAAGGTAAAAACCCTAACTATTTTCTTTGATTTTCAGTTTTAAATTGGGTAAAGAGAGGTTTGCATATAATAGCTTTTGAAAATAGAATTTTTACACTCATGCATGATTATTGAACTTGATTTCTAGTAAAAAGAAGTGAGTAGAAGTAAGAGTCTTCAAGAACAAGGTTGGCAAGAGTAGGATATCTTGGGTAAGCATAAAGTAGGAAGAAAACTCATCACCAGGTATGTATGGCTAATTTTGCTTCTTGTGAAATCGCCTATATGTGTGAAAATTTCTTGGTTAATGTTAATTTGACAAATTGTGTGAAATTCTCAAAGTTGTTGTTGAAATATGAGTGATGTGGTATAGAATATGAACCGAAAGTTAAATGAGAGTCGAAATGGGTGAAGAATTGTGAATAATGATTATGATGGCCTATATGGCACCTTGTGTAAAACAAACAAAACGCTTGAGAATTTGTTTATTGTGGAAAGAGATGAAACACTTGAATTGTGGAAATATTGTAACATGGTTGTGATATTGATTTGAAAAATAATTGAGAACACGAAACAATGTGCAAGTTGCTTATTTGAACTTGTTGAAATTGTGTGTAGTACCTTATCTGCTGCTGTTTGAAATTGTTGTGTTTTAAACTGTAAGGCGGGGTCGTGTTGCGCGCCGCAACGTGAGGAAATAAGGTGTGGGTTGGGGTGATAAGGGTGGCCGAGGTAATAAGGGTGGTCATGGGCAATAAGGATGGAAAGCGATCGAAATCGCTATTGAAAATTGATACAAAAATCAATGATGTGAAATTGTGAAAGGAGACAAGAGGAGAGTTTGCAACCTGGGGGGCACTGATTGCCCCTATGTTTGACTACTTGCAATTTATGTTGTTGATTGGTTGTTGTTCTATTTGTTGACCTTGAATGTGCTTATGTTGAGGCTTATCTGAAATGAGTAAAAGGTGGAAAACATGGTTGGCTGGCTTGATTAGTTTTGATGTAATTTAATGGCTTGAGTTTACTTAGGACAAAGTTTGTCCATACATACCAGTACAATTCAAGTGTACTGACGTCCCTTTTTGTCGGGGACGCTACATTCGTGTTATGATTGTAGGTGGATCAGTAGCAGGCACTTCAGCTCATCGGCAGTAGTATCCTTCTCCCTCCACTTCTCGTTTTGGTGAGCCCCTCTCTTCCTCGGGGCCCTATGTGGTTCAAACCACTTCTATTTAGATTTCATTTTGGTTTGTAAGGTATAGCCGGAGCCTTGTTACCGGCAAGTACTGTATTCCCCTTTTTTGTATCCTAGAGGCTCTGTAGACATGTAAACTGTGGGACTCCAGTATTATGTATACATTATGTTATGTCGGGCGTTGTAAAAACCGCAAACTTGTTAATGAATCACTCGTATGGTTTTATTTGTTTAATGTGAAATCATTCATGGTTAGGAAGATATTTGGTTAATGAGAAACAATCAACACAGGGGTAACGCGTGGGAATGAAAGGTACCCAGGTCCGCTTGACTGGGGCAACCCGGTCAGGCGCCGGTCATGTTCTCCGATTTGGGGCGTGACAAACTTGGTATCAGAGCCTATGGTTTTTAAAGTGTCCTAGGATGTCTCGGAGCCGTGTCTAGTAGTGCCATTCTTATAGGTGTGTTGTCGACCACATCATATAAGTAGGGGGCTACACGGGCATTTAGGAATTTACCTATTTCTTTGTTAATCTATATCGTGCGGTAAAGTGCAATGTGGAGATATCTGTGTCTAATTCGTGCCTTGTTCCCAAATTTTCAGAATATGGCACCTAAGAAGAAGGCTAGACTCGGCCTTAGGGCCAATGCCGGCCCAAGTGCAGCTGTTAATCATGTACCCGATGCCGTGGGAGAGAATGACCCACCAGCCCCGAATTTGCTTGGCCCATCTGTTCAAAACCCAAGTGTCCCTATTTCAGCCGCGGCAGAGGATGCCACCATTCCTCCTGCCAGTGTTCCTGACTCAGATACAGTTCCCGCTTCGGGCTTTGGTATCTCTAATGAAGATCTTAGGGGAACCATTCATATGTTAACACAGTTAGTGGCCGCCCAGGCCCAGAGATCCCATGATGCCCCTGCATCCTCCAGCGGACAGGGAGATTCCTTTGGCTCCAGAGTCCACCAGTTCTTGCGATTGGCCCCTCCAGAATTCTCAGGTACCGATCCAGAGGCTGACCCACAGGACTTCCTTGATGAGATATACAAGACCCTCAGAGTGATGAAGGCTACAGATATAGAGGGGGTAGAGTTGGCCTCTTACAGGCTGAAGGGAGCGGCACGTTCATGGTTCGAAATGTGGGAGGATTCCCGTGAGGAAGGGAGCCCTCCGGCCAGATGGGATGAGTTCGTGGATGCATTTATGGACCACTTCTTACCTGCCGAGGCAATGGCAGCCCGTGCCACTGAGTTCGAGGTTCTCAAACAGGGCAGTATTAGTGTATGGGAGTATCATATGGAGTTCGTAAGGTTGTCCAAGTACGCTCCTCATTTAGTGTCAACTATGGATGCACGGGTTCGACGGTTTGTTCAGGGCCTTAGCCCTTTGGTAGTGAATGAGGCCGCAACAGCAGCTTTGCACTCAGATATGAACTATGGGAGGATCGTGGGGTTTGCTCAGGCCACAGAGGCCAGGAAATTGAAGATTCGTGCAGAAAGGGAGAGTAGCAGCAGGGCCCGGTCAATGGGTCATTCAGGGAGATCACTTCCGGGGAGAGGGTCATCAGGGCCATCCCAGTCATATGCTCAGTCCTCCGCGAGTGCACCGCCATCTGTGCACAGTCATCAGCAGGGCAGTCATTCGAGACCCGGTTCAGATAGCAGGAGGTCTCGTCAGTCTGGTCGTCCTGGGGTGAGGTCCCAGCAGCAGGGGAGACCTACATGCCCCAAGTGTGGGAGATTTCATACGAGACTTGCTACCTCGACCTTCCGGTGTGCTTCGGGCACGGGGTGAGAGGTCACATTCAGCGGGATCGCCGTTCACCCCGTCGGAGGTATAGGTAGGGATCCGCTCGGTCATCCAGGTTCTTCGACTGCTACGTCATCAGCGCGTACTCCGGCATCAGCGGGGCGTGGTGCGGCTAGGGGTGGAGCTCGGGGTAGGGGTGGACCTAGCCGATTCTATGCATTGAGTGGCCGCCAAAATGCCGAGGCTTCTCCAAATGTTATTACAGGTATCCTGTCTGTTCAGACTATCGATTGCTATGCCCTTATTGATCCGGGGTCCTCCTTGTCTTATGTTACTCCATTCATTGCTTCAAGTTTTGGGATAGAACCCGAACAACTTCGTGAGCCGTTCTCTGTGTCGACTCCGGTTGGTGATTTTATTACAGCCTCACGAGTCTATAGAAATTGTGTTGTCACGGTGAGTGGTCATGTTACCACAGCCAATCTTATCGAGCTTGGGATGGTTGATTTTGATGTAATTATGGGGATGGATTGGCTCTATTCGTGCTTTGCCAAACTTGACTATCGAACGAGAGTTATGAGGCTCGAGTTCCCTAACGAGCCAGTTATTGAATGGAGAGGAAATGGTGTAGTGCCAAGGGGTAGGTTTATTTCCTACCTTAAGGCTTCAAAGATGATTAAGAAGGGGTGTATCTATCATTTGGTTCGGGTAACGGACACCACCTCAGAGGTGCCTACCCTCGAGTCCGTGCCAATTGTGAATAAATTTCCTGAAGTGTTTCCAGATGAGCTTCCAGGCATCCCGCCGGATAGGGAGATTGATTTCGGAATTGATGTATTGCCAGATACTCAGCCAATATCCATTCCACCTTACAGAATGGCGCCAGCAGAGTTAAGGGAGTTAAAGGAGCAGCTGAGGGATTTATTAGAAAAAGGGTTCATACGACCAAGTGTGTCGCCATGGGGTGCTCCGGTTCTCTTTGTCAGAAAGAAGGATGGGTCACTTCGAATGTGTATTGATTATCGGCGGCTCAACAAAGTCACCATCAAGAATAAATATCCTTTGCCTCGAGTGGATGATCTGTTTGACCAATTGCGGGGAGCGAAGTTCTTCTCAAAGATTGATTTACGGTCTGGGTACCACCAGTTGAAAATCAGGGAGCAGGATATTCCTAAAACCGCCTTCAGGTCACTTCGAGTTTTTGGTCATGTCTTTTGGGCTAACCAATGCCCCGGCAGCTTTCATGGACCTTATGAATCGTGTTTTCAAGCCATTCCTAGATTCCTTTGTAATTGTATTCATTGACGATATCCTCATCTACTCTCGAAGCAGGGAAGATCATGCCATTCACCTCAGAGAAACATTGCAGACCCTTCTTCAGCATCAATTGTATGCCAAGTTCTCAAAATGTGAGTTTTGGTTGGAATCTGTAGCTTTTCTAGGACATGTTATTTCCAGTGAGGGAATTATGGTGGATCCTCAGAAGATTGCGGCAGTGAAAGATTGGCCTAGACCCACGACCCCGACAGAGATTCGTAGCTTTTTGGGTTTGGCAGGGTACTATCGGAGGTTTGTAGAGGGATTCTCAACCCTCGCTTCCCCATTGACAAAACCGACGCAGAAAGCAGTTAAGTTCCAGTGGTCCGAAGCATGTGAGAAAAGTTTCCAAGAACTGAAGTCAAGACTGACCTCGGCACCAGTATTAGCCTTGCCAGAAGGCACAAAGGGATTTGTAGTTTATTGTGATGCCTCCGGGGTTGGTTTGGGATGTGTATTGATGCAGCACGGGAAAGTCATATCTTACGCTTCCAGGCAACTCAAGAATCACGAGAAGAATTATCCGACGCATGATTTGGAGCTTGCAGCTGTTGTGTTTGCTTTGAAAATATGGCGGCACTATCTTTATGGAGTTCATGTAGATGTGTTTTCGGACCACAAGAGCCTCCAGTATTTGTTCAAGCAGAAGGAGCTAAATCTGAGACAGCGACGGTGGTTAGAATTGCTCAAGGACTATGATATGAACATATTGTACCATCCAGGAAAGGCAAATGTGGTAGCCGACGCTCTTAGTCGAAAATCCATGGGTAGTTTGGCTCATTTGGGTGTGGATCGGAGACCCCTGGCTCGAGAGGTTTACCAATTAGCCAGTTTGGGGGTTCGTATCTCGGCGTCAGCCGAGGGGGATATCTTGGTGCATAATGGAGCAGAATCATCATTGGTCGCAGAAATCAAGGAAAAACAGTTCATGGATCCAGCATTGGTTCGGGTAAAGGAAGCAGTCATAAATAACAAGACCTCAGCATTTGTACTCAGCAATGAAGATGGTGTATTGCGGTGTCAAGATAGGCTATGTGTTCCGGATGTGGACGAGCTTCGGGAAAGGGTAATGGCAGAGGCTCATATTTCCAGGTATTCGGTACACCCGTGTTCCACGAAAATGTATCATGACCTTAAGGAGATTTATTGGTGGAACGGTATGAAAAGGGATGTAGCAAGCTTTGTAGCTAAATGTCCGAATTGTCAACAAGTGAAGGCCGAGCATCAACGGCCCGGTGGATTAACTCAGCTTATAGAAATACCAAGGTGGAAATAGGAGATGATCAATATGGATTTCGTGGTAGGGTTACCTCGCACTCAGCGTAAGTTCGATTCAATATGGGTGATAGTAGATCGACTCACCAAATCAGCTCACTTCCTGCCTGTCAAGTCCACTGATACTGCGGAGCAATATGCAAGATTGTACATCAAGGAGATAGTAAGGCTTCATGGCACTCCACTTTCTATCATCTCGGATCGCGGGGCTCAGTTCACAACTAACTTTTGGAAGACGTTTCAGCAAGGTTTGGGAACTCAGGTGAATCTCAGCACAGCTTTCCATCCACAGACCGATGGTCAGGCCGAGCGGACCATCCAGACGCTTGAAAATATGTTGCGGGCTTGTGTCTTAGATTTTAAAGGTAATTGGGATGAACACTTGCCACTGATAGAATTTGCTTACAATAACAGCTATCATGCTAGCATTCAGATGGCCCCGTTTGAGGCATTGTACGGGAGAAAATGTAGATCGCCAATCGGGTGGTTTGAGGTAGGTGAAGCGGAATTGCTAGGGCCAGATATGGTGTACGAAGCTATGGAAAAGGTCAAGGTTATTCAGCAGAGAATGAAAACAGCACAGAGTCGTCAAAAATCCTATGCGGACGTTCGCCGAAGGGATTTGGAGTTTCAAGTCGATGATTGGGTGTTCTTGAGGGTATCTCCTATGAAGGGAGTCATGCGATTTGGAAAGAAAGGGAAATTGAGTCCTAGGTATGTCGGGCCATATCGGATCGTTCAAAGGATTGGTCAAGTTGCTTATAGGCTAGAGTTGCCTCCCGAGATGTCATCAGTGCACCGGTATTCCATGTGTCCATGTTGAAGAAAGTGATTGGAGATCCATCCACCATCATGCCAGTCGAAGCTATAGAGGTTAATGAAGATTTGTCATATGAAGAAGTTCCAGTTGCCATTCTTGATAGGCAAGTCCGTAAGTTGAGAAATAAGGAAGTTGCCTCTGTTAAAGTATTGTGGCGAAATCAACAAGTTGAGGAGGCCACATGGGAAGCAGAAAAAGAGATGAAGGAAAAGTACCCCTATTTTTTTGATCAAGCCTAGAAGAAATTAGGTGACCCTCCTACTCCTAGTAACTGTCATCTTGTCTAAGTTGTTTCCCTCTTAGTATTAGTAAAGTCCCCTTCATTTTGTAATGAGTTAAATGTGTTGTTACCTTGGGTCACTTGAACCGTTCTTGATAAATGAAAGCCTTATAAAGGTTTACGTGTTAAATAAACAACTAATAGTAAGTGTAGATTGGTAATGGTTTGTTAAGTGTACATGGTGTGTTAAAATAGTTAAATAAGGTAAGAATTCATTGAAGTGACTAGTTTATGTGCATTCGTTGAGGCAAGAAAGTATATACGAGTTGTGGAAAGTGTTGTAGTTGTATATTGTTGTTTGGTAATGTGTTTCGGGGGCCCTCTGACAGGTGGATATGTCCATAATACAAAGGAAACTCTGGCGAAATTTTTCTAAAATATAAGAGTTAGTCAAAATTTTGATGGTTTCATATCATGTCTTTCAAAACCAACTCATTTGTTTCAAAATCCTCATTCGAGGACGAATGATCTTAAGGGGGGAGGATGTAAGGCCCCGTAAAATTTTTGTGCATAAAACCTAGTAGCTGTGGTGTCATGGTCCGAATAATGTGTTAGGAATGCGTAGAATTCTTCGCTGCGATCTTGCGAGCCGCGGTTCGGACCCTTGGTAGTGATTTAAGTGTCAAAAATGTAGAGAATAAAGTTTTCCAGAAAAGTGTCAAATATGCGGTCAAGAATGCGACCGCAAACCTGTTATGCGGACCGCATTCTTACCGCAAAGCTTAACAGAAGCCTCCCAAAAATCATGTTGAAAATGCGGTCGATATGCGATCGCATAGTGAATCTGCGGTGCACTTTGCGATCGCAGATCAAGAATGCGGACCGCATATTGGTCGCATTCTGTAACAGAACTTGTGTAATTTTGAGGCCATTCTGCAGTCACTATGCGGACCGCATGTTGATTCTGCGGTCGCAAAGTGCACCGCAGATTTGCCCCGGCCCAGATTTTTGTAACATTTTTACCCGATCTCTTCTTTAATATAACACCTTTCACCCTCATTTTTCTCATATCATCTTACCAAAATTAGAGAGAGAATAGAGGGGTTTTAGAGAGAGAAGTTCTTCATCTTCAAAGATTGTTCCAACCACTTAATTCCAAGGGATCCTAGGGCAAGGATTCAACTTCCCCAATCTTTTCAAGGTAAAAACCCTAACTATTTTCTTTGATTTTTAGTTTTAAATTGGGTAAAGAGAGGTTTGCATATAATAGCTTTTGAAAATAGAATTTTTACACTCATGCATGATTATTGAACTTGATTTCTAGTAAAAAGAAGTGAGTAGAAGTAAGAGTCTTCAAGAACAAGGTTGGCAAGAGTAGGATATCTTGGGTAAGCATAAAGTAGGAAGAAAACTCATCACCAGGTATGTATGGCTAATTTTGCTTCTTGTGAAATCGCCTATATGTGTGAAAATTGCTTGGTTAATGTTAATTTGACAAATTGTGTGAAATTCTCAAAGTTGTTGTTGAAATATGAGTGATGTGGTATAGAGTATGAACCGAAAGTTAAATGAGAGTCAAAATGGGTAAAGAATTGTGAATAATGATTATGATGGCCTATATGGCACCTTGTGTAAAACAAACAAAACGCTTGAGAATTTGTTTATTGTGGAAAGAGATGAAACACTTGAATTGTGGAAATATTGTAACATGGTTGTGATATTGATTTGAAAAATAATTGAGAACATGAAACAATGTGCAAGTTGCTTATTTGAACTTGTTGAAATTGTGTGTAGTACCTTATCTGCTGTTTGAAATTGTTGTGTTTTAAACTGTAAGGCGGGGTCGTGTTGCGCGCGGCAACGTGAGGAAATAAGGTGTGGGTTGGGGTGATAAGGGTGGCCGAGGTAATAAGGGTGGTCAGGGGCAATGCGGATGGAAAGCGATCGAAATCACTATTGAAAATTGATACAAAAATCAATGATGTGAAATTGTGAAAGGAGACAGCACGAGAGTTTGCAACCTGGGGGGCACTGATTGCCCCTATGTTTGACTACTTGCAATATATGTTGTTGATTGGTTGTTGTTCTATTTGTTGACCTTGAATATGCTTATGTTGAGGCTTATCTGAAATGAGTAAAAGGTGGAAAACATGGTTGGCTGGCTTGATTAGTTTCGATGTAATTTAATGGCTTGAGTTTACTTGGGACAAAGTTTGTCCATACATACCAGTACAATTCAAGTGTACTGACGTCCCTTTTTGCCGGGGGCGCTACATTCGTGTTATGATTGTAGGTGGATCAGTAGCAGGCACTTCAGCACATCGGCAGTAGTATCCTTCATCCTCCACTGCCCGTTTTGGTGAGCCCCTTTCTTCCTCGGGGCCCTGTGTGGTTCACTCCACTTTCGTTTAGATTTCATTTTGGTTTGTAAGGTATAGCCGGAGCCTTGTTACCGGCAAGTATTGTATTCCCTTTTTTGTATCCTAGAGGCTCTGTAGACATGTAAACTGTGGGACTCCAATCTTATGTATACATTATGTTATGTCGGGCGTTGTAAAAACTGCAAACTAGTTAATGAATCACTCGTATGGTTTTATTTGTTTAATGTGAAATCATTCATGGTTAGTAAGATATTTGGTTAATGAGAAACAATCAACACAGGGGTAACGCGTGGGAATGAAAGGCACCCAGGTCCGCTTGACTGGGGCAACCCGGTCAGGCGCCGGTCATGTTCTCCGATTTGGGGCGTGACAGATGAACTAGGACTTAAATTATAAAAATGAATATTTGGGTTTTCAAAGGCCATTCGAACTCCGATTTCGATAAGTTTTATATGCACGGACTCGTGGCGAGACGAGAAATTCGTTGGTATAATTTTCGGAATTTTTTGAGAAGTGAGCCCGGGGCTCGAGTTTTACCAACTTTGTGAATTGTTACGTCTTTTGAGTAATTTTGATTG
The DNA here is from genome assembly GCA_032618575.1 of Nicotiana noctiflora. Classification (NCBI taxonomy): domain Eukaryota; kingdom Viridiplantae; phylum Streptophyta; class Magnoliopsida; order Solanales; family Solanaceae; genus Nicotiana; species Nicotiana noctiflora. The sequence continues at coordinate 117,987 of JASVEL010005686.1, forward strand.
AGTTATGTTTCTTTGACCCATATTTATTTATTTGCTATGTTTTTTACTAGATTCGATGCACGAGGCGGCAAATTCGAAGGGAAAAGGCATCGCGGACGAGTCCACGCTCCGGTGGGCCCAACTCAGGTCCTATGAGGGGTCATGGTCACCCCAGATCTTCAGGATGCTCTAGTAAGATTGGCAGGCTTTATGGGGTGTGTCACTAGAGCGGGTTTGCTGCTAGTAGCACCAGCCACTTCTCAGGCTGGATGAGGGCTTCAGACTCCTGCTACACGTACTCCAGAGAAGTTAGCTCCCCTGACTCATGTCCTAGTGGTTCAACCAACTGTGGTATCTTAGCCAGGTAGTGCAACCCAGACCAGAGATGGAGTGGATATGTCTTCAGATGTTTTGTGCAGACTTGATCGGTTCTCCAAGCTCTTCACCACCATGTTCAGCGGTGCTTCATCAGAGGATCCACATGATTTCCTATTTAGCTGCCATGAGATCCTTAGGACCATGGGTATATTGGAGACCAATGATGTCAATTTTTGCACCTTCTAGCTTAAAGGATCCGCCAAGACTTGGTGGAGGGATTATTGCCTATCTAGACCAGTAGGGTCTTCAACATTGACATGGGATCAGTTCGTGGAGTTATTTTTGGAGAAGTTTCTCCCAGTCACTCAGCGGGAGGCACTTTGCAAGTAGTTCAAACACCTCCAGTAGGGTCCTCTCCCCTTGATTTAGGCATCAGGTGATCCACCGCTCGCCCAGCCATCTAGAGGTAGGGGTAAGGATCATAAAGGTGGAGGTAGAGACCGTAGAGGTGGAGCTCGGACCGGCAGAGGTAGAGGTCAGCCAGTAGCCGATCATCCTAGAGACATGGTTTAAGGAGGTGGGGCCCAGCCTCGGTGTTATGCTTTGCCAGCCAGACCAGAGGCTGAGTCTTCAGATGTTGTTATTACAGGTACTATTCTGGTCTGTGATAGGGATGATTCAGTGCTATTTGACCATGAGTCTACGTATTCATATATGTCGTCTTATTTTGCACCCCACTTAGCTATGCCTAGTGATGCTTTATGTATCACTGTGTATGTATCTACACCAGTAAGTGATTCTATAGTGGTCGACTGAGTTCATCGCTCCTATATAGTAGTGTTTGAGGGTCTTGAGACCCGTGTTGATTTATTGCTTCTAGACATGGTGGATTTTGATGTTATATTAGGGATAGAGTGGTTGTCCTTGTATCATGCTATCTTGGATTTTCATGCCATGGCCGTGACCTTGACTTTGCCAGATTTGCCCCGATTGGAGTGGAGAAGGACCCCAGTTCATGCCACCCGTAGTGTTATTTCATATGTAAAGGATCGACGAATGGTCGAGAGGGGGTGTTTAGCTTATTTGGCATATGTTCACAATTCCAGTACAGAGGTCCCTACTATTGACTCTGTTCCTATTGTTCGGGAGTTCCTCGAGGTTTTCTCTTTAGACCTACCGGGTATGCCGTCCAATAGGGATATTGATTTCTGTATGATCTGGCCCCAGGCACGCAGCCCATTTCTATTCCGTCGTATCACATGGCCCCACCATAATTGAAAGAGTTAAAGGACTAGTTGCAGGATTTGCTAGAGAAAGGTTTTATCACGCCTAGTGTTTCTCCTTGGGTGCGCCGGTGTTATTTGAGAAGAAAAAGGATGGATCGATGAGGATGTGCATTGGTTACCGGCAATTGAACAAGGCAACGATAAAAAACAAGTATCCACTGCCGAGGATTGATGATTTGTTTGTCCATCTACAGGGTGCAAAGGTGTTTTCAAAAATAGACTTGAGATCTGGCTACCATCAGCTGAGGATTAGGGCGTCTGATGTCCCTAAGACAACATTTCGCACCTGGTATGGGCATTATGAGTTTTTGGTCATGTCATTCGGGTTGACCAATGCCCCAGTAGCATTAGTCGATGAACCGAGTGTTTAGGCCTTATCTATACTTGTTCGTAATAGTCATTATTGATGATATTCTTGAGTACTCTCGCAGCCATGAGGAGCACGAGCAGCACCTCAGAGTGGTTCTTCAAACTTGAAGGATAGGCAGTTGTATGCTAAGTTCTCGAAGTGCGGGTTTTGGTTGAGTTTAGTTGCATTTCGGGGTCATGTCTTATCAGTAGAGGGTATTCAGGTAGACCCAAAGAAGATTGAGGTAGTCAAGAACTAGCCTCGACTAGCTTTAGAGAATGAGATTCAGAGTTTTTTGGGTTTGGCAGGTTATTACCGCTGGTTTGTGGAGGGGTTTTCATCTATAGCAACCCCGATGACCAGATTGACCCAGAAGGGTGCCCAGTTCAGGTGGTCAAACGAGTGTGAGGAGAGCTTTTAGAAGCTCAAGACAGCTCTGACTACGGCACCGATATTGGTTTTGCCCACATGCTCTGGGCCTTATACAGTTTATTGTGGTGCTTCCCGTATTGGGCTTGGTGCGGTATTGATGCAGGATGGCTAAGTCATTGCTTATGCTTCAAGGCAATTGAAGATCCACGAGAAGAATTATCCAGTCCATGATCTAGAGTTGGCAGTTGTAACATTCCTCAAATTTATAAAAGTTTCGAGACTCGCTAACTATAGAACTAAATTATTACTATTTTTATTATTTTTATCTTGTCTATATATATATTGGATATACAATTAGGAAAATGTTAATAATTATTAAAAGAAGTGGGTATCATTAATTATTAGTTAAGTGAAAACAAAAAAAAATTGAAAACAATAAAAAATTAAAAAGGAAACAGGGGGATAAACCAAAGCGGTAAAGCCCATAAAGGGATTTAGAACCCAAAAGGATTGAAATACTTATACGAGAGAAAACGGAGAAATGTTCTGTTTCGTCGCACGAACGGAATCAGCAAAACACATGTTTTTTATCACGTGGGCAACGAAAAATTAAGGGTTCTTTATAAATCACTAATTCGTGAAATCAACTATATAAAGTTCCCTATTGTTAATTACCCTAAAGTAGTAGTAGGTACGAATTGAATAGTTAATTCCCTTCTTCCTCTATATCAATAACAAATTTCATATTTAGGTGTAGTACTTTAAAATTGATTAAAATACACTGATTATTGTAGAACCGATTGTTTGACTGGTGTCAATTGGACTGGAGCCTATGTATTGGCTCGAGAAGTTTTGAGGTGAGTTGATATAACCCTTTACTAAAGTGGTTTGACTCATAAAAGGACGCATACAAGGTGTTTGATAAATTGCTTAAAAGAGTTTATCTTTATTTAATTAGAGCGATTGAGTACCCATTAATTTAGAATTGTTATGGCAAAAGTTTAGATGATCTACTACGCTATATGTGCTGAAATTTTCAGATTTTTTTTTGTGTGTTGTTCTTATATGCTTTTTTAATGTTGAAAATTATGAAGAAGAAAGAATCTTTATAAATATTTTTATATATTTATTTTATTCTTATGCCGTACTTTACATTTAAGGACACCAATATGAGCATGTACATAATATTCTATAATGAAAAGATTTATACTTGAAAAGTCACAAGAAGAAGATTTAGAAAGAAATAATGTAACGACCCGACCCGTCATTATGGGAGTTATCGCCCATTTTCTTCATTTAATACTTTAATATGTTAATTTATATGTGTTTGGAGAGTTAGAAGCAAATCAGATTGAAATTAGATAGAAATGACGCAATAAACTTCTTGATTAGAAGAATAGTTTGGAAAAGTCAACCAAATGTTGACCGATGAGTTAGACGGCTCGGAATAGAATTCTGATGATTTGAATAGTTTCGGGGGATGATTTATGACTTAGGAGAGAAATCAAAATTGAATTCGGAGGTCCGGTGTAGTTTTAGGCTTGAATTGGCTCAAGGTTGAATTTTGGCGAAATCCGAAAGGTAGGCGAGATTTTGATCCGGGATACGAATGAAATTCCGAGAGTTGCAGTAGCTCCATTAAGTTATTTTGGTTATACGTGCCAATTTCATGCCATTCGAAGGTGTTCAGGTTGGGTTTTAGAGAAAATGTTGGTTTCGGGAGTTTTTATGAAAATTAGGCTTGAATCCGTGAGAATTCGATAATTTTGATGTTTATGATGGTGTTTTTATGTTGAGAGCAAGTGTGAATTAGGTAATGTGAGGTATTTGTGCTTTTGGTTGAGGTCCCGGGGGCCTCGGGATGTTTTCGGGAGGTGAAACGGGAAAATTGATAAGTTATGACAGGTCTGAGATTCTGGCTTCCGGTATTTTCGTATCTACGGAAATGGGACCGTAGAAGCGGTTGCGCAGATGTGGCCATTTGAACTCAGAAGCGGTCAGGATCCGTCCGGGCGTATTCCGCATAAGCGGAGTAATAACCGCTGGTGCGGACTCGTAGAAGCGAGCCCAGGCTCGCAGAAGCGAAGGAGGGCATCTGGAGGACTTCCGCAGAAGCGGACCAAGCGCCGCAGGCGCGTGATCGCATGAGCGATTATGGGGCCGTAGAAGCGGTCCTGGCCCTTATGGGAAAGGTCGCAGAAGCAACTCATATACTGCAGAACCGGACTCGCCTAAGCGAGTAAATTTCCGCAGAAGCGGAAATCGTTAGTGATTTAATGAGAACAGTGTATCGAAATTTCAGAGTTTAAAAAAATAACTTTTGACTTCGGGGAGAGGCGAATTGCTAGGGTTTTTAAGGAGAAAAAGTGGGAAATTATCAGGTAAGGGTTTCTAAACTCGAATTATGTTATTATAACGCAAAAACATAGATTAAACGCCCTAAAACTGGGGATTTAAGTGAAAAACATGGTGGTTAGGGCTTGGAAATTTAGGAAGATCAAAGTTGAAGTTGAGGGGTCAAACGGACTCCGTTTTCAATAAAATTTATATGCACGGACTCGTAAAGAGATGAGGAATCCGTTTGTATAATTTTTAGAATTTTTCTTGAAGTTGGCCCAGGACTCGGGTTTTACCAACTTGGTGTATTATTGCGCTTTTCAAGTAAATTTAATTGGGTAATGTTTCTTTGACCCATATTGATGTAATTGTTGTGGTTTTGACTAGATTCGACGCACAAGGCGGCAAATTTGAAGGGAAAAGGCATCGCGGACGAGTCCACGGCCGGCTAGAGGTGAGTAGTTAGTGTATATGGTAGCCTGAGGGTTCGAAACCCCGGCTTAGCACATTGTGATGCTAGTAGGGCGTGGCTCTCACCCCATGGCAGGTGTGGGATTGAATATGATTAGGGATTGAAACTTGGTCCATCCCGGATATGAATAATATGTTATATGCGGTTGAAACGCACACTCTGTTAGATATATTTGTGGGTTGTAAGCCATGTTTGGGGCCTTGTGCCGACCTGTAGTATCCCTAGGGGATAGACATATATGTGGTAGCTTGGTTTGCATAATCACTGATCTCAGTCCTGGTTTGAAATCACTATTATGAAATGCTAAGTCACCTGTTCTTGGAAAATTAAATAAAATTTAAGTATTTTCATCATTAATGAACTGGAACCTGGAAATAAATAATTTGAACTGTTGTGTGACTCATATGCATGTTGTGGATTGAGGATGGATTGGGCTGTACGCTGCAGCAGATGATATGAGGATCGAGCTGCACGCCGTAGCAGATGATATGATATTGCGCTTTGGTTGAAGGAGCCCCTCCGGAGTCTGTACACACCCCTAGTGAGTACCGTCGATGTTAAACGGATCGGGTTACACGCCGTAGCGGTCATGTGCATTGCATTGCATTCTTATCTGTAAATTATATGTGCTAATTGTGATTTACTGTGGTTGCTAGTTCGTAGGAGGTATCAGAGTGTAGTTTAGCTTTTCTTTATGGTATTATATGGATTTCCTGCTTTTAGCTATTAATATATACTTTTTATTCACTGATTACTTAGTACTCACCCCTACTCCCTGTACCTTTGTGTGCAGATTCAGGTACACGGGAGGGTTAGACGAGCACTTCATCTTCTATCAGAGTTATTTCGAGTTGTTGAGGTAGCTGCCGGCGTTCGCAGAACCTAGCTTCTCTTTCCATTTAGTTATTACTATGTCTTTCAGACTTGAGTATTTCATTCAGTATTTATATTACTATTCAGTTTTGTGTAGAGGCTCTATACTCGTGACCCCAGATCTTTGGGAGTGTTATTTCAATTTTGCACTTCTCAGTATTTATTCGTACTATTATTATTGGAGTATCTATTGACTCATATAATCTTCTTAAGTTGTCCTTTTGGGACCGGTTTTCTATTTGAGAACAGTTGTTGGTCTGGCTGGCCTAGCTTTAGTGTTGGGCACCATCACGACCGGATTTGGGTCTTGACAAAAAATTTTTGGGGAGTATCCTTTATTCTAGGAATGGGACATCATTCCAGGTCGAGGGTCTTGACCAAGGCGTTGACTTCCTGAAACTACTTGTGCCAAAGTAGGGAGCACAAAAGCTGAGGGTCTCGTTGCTGAAATTACTTAGTCGTGCTAAGGTATGATACATGAGCACTGAGAACAATGAAGCGAGTGGCACCTTGTGGATTGGGCCTATTCGATCAGGTTTGGATCGAACCCGTGTCGATCACACGGTGAATGAGATAGAATTAAGTCAGAACAGTTGGATCTCCGAAAGTATAAAGTGAAGTATATTTCTTTAAAGAAAAAGAAAAGAAATTCTTTTAAAATATTCATAAACTGCTATTATGCAATTATTTAGAATTAATCCTATAAGCTATATGTCTTACATATATTTATAACCTTTGTTTATAATATATATGTTATTAAAGTTTCTCCCCCTGTTCTTGAGACGCACTGAGTACAATGGCTGGTACTGACGTTCTCTTTTGGAAACATGCGTTGGTCTGCGGTACAACATAGGAACCGGATTTGCAGGCGAGCAAGCCACGAGTTAGGACTTCCTTCTCTTTTAGTGTTATTGGTGAGATCCGCTTTTGTTCGTGGAGTATTCTTTAGAGTCATCTTTATTTAATTATTTCTTTGTTACTTAGAGAATTGACCAGGAAATCTCATGTCCTGAGCAGTGCGTCAGTTTACTAGTAGAGGCTTCATAGACATAGTCGTTGGGTTAAGATTCATATGTTTTTGATAATAACTTAGCAATATTTCATTAGTTACTATGAATAAAATTTTGGAGTTGATTTATTTAAATGTATAAATTAATTAAAAGTATTTTGTTAGTGTATTGCCTTGTTGCATGTAAGTTTGGAGTTATAATAGGTTCGATAAGCAGAGATGGTTCGCTCGGTCATGTTTAGTGATCGAGTGTCGGTCTCGGCTTGTTCAGATGTCACGACCCGGATTTCCCCCCAACATCGAGATCGTGATGGCGCCTACTCGTGGTAGCTAGGCAAGCCACTACATTCAACATTATCCTTTTTTTACCATTATTTTATACTCGTCTTTATCAACAAGAACCATAACATTAATTAAATAAGTGCGGAAGACTTTCAAAATAGAATTAAGTAGTACCAAGGTAAAACACTACTGAAATCCTCTACCCAAGACGTGGAGTCACCAACTCACGAACTACTAATGAATACTACACATAAAGGTCTGAAAGAAAATAACATATATCTGTCTGTCTCGGAACAATGAGACCACAGCAAATAATATAAGTAAATAGAAGAGATGCCAGGCCTGCGGACGCCTGCAAGCTACCTCAGTCTCGGAATGATCAACTCCCACGCAAAAGATCTACTGCTGCTGCTCCTGATCTAAACCTGGACCTGTGCAAAAACGCACAGAAGTGTAGTATCAGCACAACCGACCCCATGTCCTGGTAAGTGCCTAGCCTATCCCGGCGAAGTAGTGACAAGCCTAGGACCAGACACCCACATAAACCTATGCAGTTCTATATATATGTACACCACAAGATAACGAGAAATAATCAAGTAACAAATTCAACAAGAAGGATCATAAGAGGGAAGCTCAATAGTTAACGAATGGAAAACAGAGTATAATGAAAATAGTTAATATTAAACAAGGAGTAGCAAATAGTTGCACGACATCACCCTTCGTGCTTTTACTCTCATCCTCACCAAAATAAGCAAATAAAAGTGCACGGCATCACCCTTCGTGCTTTTACTCTCATCCTCACATCCATGGCACGGCATGATCCTTCGTGCATGGTTCAATAACAAGGCACGGCATTACCCGTCGTGCATATTAAATATCACAAGGCACGACATGATCCTTCATGCATAATCAATAACAAGGCACGACATTACCCTTCGTGCATAATCAATAATATAAGGCACGGCATTAACCTTCATGCGAAAACAGTAAAACAAGGCACGGCATCACCCTTCGTGCATTATCACTCTTCCTCACCCAAATAACAATCACAGTTAAGGGTAGAGAATGAAAACAATAATCATGAACCGTCCCGGCAAGGGAAACAACATTCATCACAACAAGGTCCCTACGAGGAAAAACAATAATCCACTTTACAACAAGTCCCGACAAGGGAAACACTGTACAATTCCACAACCCGGCAAGGGTTCAGAAATTTATCTTTAAAACATCTCACAACAAGTATCAACAACGACTCACTGTCATGCTAGACGCTAGTGTATAGATGCTCGTCACCACAGCCCATACACCACACTCGATCACATAACACATAGCACACAATCCTATTCCCTCAAGCTAGGATAGAACAAACACTTACCTCTAGCCTTGAAGTCCAAATTATCCTTCCACTATAGCTTTACCCCAAATTTCCGCTTTCAACTTGCTCGAATCTAATCACAATTGATTCCATTACATTAATAAATACTATATAACTTAGTTTGAATGCTTAAAAAATGGTTTTCTCAACATTTACCCCAAAATGTCCCAAAATTCCCCTGGCCCCACGTGGTCGGAACTCGGGGTTCGGACCAAAATCCGGTTACCCATTCCCCCACGAGTTCAAATATATGATTTGTTTCAAAATCGGACCTCAATTCGAGGTCCAATTCCCCAATTCATGAATACCCTATGTTCTACCCAAAAACAAGAATTTCTACCATGAAAACCTTTGATTTCTATTGAAAAACATGTTTAATATTGTTAGGAATTGAAAGAATTAAGTAAAAGGTGACTTACAATTACTTTGGAGTGAATTTGCTCTTAAGGGTTCGTGTGTGGTGTGTTGGGTTTTGAAAGAATGAAGAAAAGAGCTTGAAAATTCGTTTAAGTATAAAATTGCACAGCTGTGGATATCGCAATTGCGAACATTTGTTCGCAACTGCGAACACTACAGGTTTTGGGTCTGAGGCTCTCGCAATTGCAAGACAAGGTTCGCATTTGCGAACTGGGCTGGGACACTGGGTCTTCGCATTTGCGGCAATGTGTTCGCATTTGCGAACCCAGGCGGATTACTGAAGGCCTCGCATTTGCGAGGTTTAGTTCGCATTTGCGAACTCAAGTATTCCTGGACATTCTTCGCAATTGCAATCAAGGCTTCGCATTTGCGAACACAGCCTTGGTCTGACCCTTCGCAATTGCGACAATTTCTTCGCATTTGCGAAGACACCAGCTGTGTTAATTTTCAGAATTTGCTCCAACGGCCTATCAAAATCTTTACCCGAGCCCCCCGGGCTCCAAACCAAACATGTACACAACATCAAAAACATATTACAAACTTGCTTGTGTGATCACATCGCCAATATAACATTCGTTTTCATCAAATCAAGCCTCAAGTTCATGATTATCATCCTTCTTAGTTTCATAACTTTCAAAGTTGGAACTCAAGGTTCAAAACACATCAAACGACATCCAAATGTCACCAAACTTTGCAGAAAGCACGTATATAATATTTAAGACTTGTACCGGGCGTCGAAACCAAAATACGAGCCCGATACCAAGGTCTTTTAATTCATTTTCCTTTAATAATTCCAGCAAAAACAATTTAATAGAAAAATTCATATCTTAGGCTCTAGGCCTCAGAATTCGACTCCGGACACATGCCTGAGTCCCATATTTTCCTACGGACTTTTCGGGACCGTCCAATCTCGGGTCCGGGTCTGGGTCCGTTTGCCGAAAATGTTGACCGAAGTCAACTATATCAATATTAATATCATTTTTCTTCAATTTTCTCATAGAATTCACATATTCTATCACAAAAACTTTCTGGCTACATGCCCGGATCATGCACGTAAATCAAGGCAACATAGAATGAGGTTTTCAAGGCCTCTGAAGTGTGGAACAAGTGAGGAAAACAGATGATGACCCTTTGGGTCGTCACATCAGAAAAATGGGTCATGACAAACTTGGTATCAGAGCAAGGTTTACGGAGTCCCAAGACATGAAGCCGTGTTAGTAGAGTCTTGTTTATGGGTATGAAGCGCGCCATACTCATAAATAGGAGGCTACAAGCATTTAGAAAAAATCTCATTTTTGTCATACTTGAGATCGTGGAGTAGATCCTACCTCTAAGAAATTATCTAATGTATTCGTTTCTCCAAAATACACAGAAATAGCTCGTACTTGCAACTCTGACACTAACACTCAGGATGCTGCTCAAGAAACTATTGCTACTATTGTGGCCCAAGGTAGAACTAAAAAGGCTTCAACCTAGAAATGGAAGAGTAAATCCACAAAGGGGGTTCAAGTAACCCGGGGTGAACATGAGGAAGGGGTGGAGCATAATGATCCAGTACCCAGGATCCAGTACTACCCCAACAACAGCTCCGGCTCAGGCAACTATATCTCCCGATATAGGTCAGATGTTTAATGTTGTCAACAATGCTATGGAGATGTTTAAAGCCTTTATGGCAAACCAGAATGGGAGAAGAGATGAGATTCCACCTTCATCAAAAAGATAGAACAATTCTAAGTCCTCAAGAGTTAATGAATTTTTGAAGTTGGGTCCTCTGTGTTCCATGGTTCTATAGTTGATGAAGATCCGATGTTGTGGCTGGAGGGTGTCAAGATAGACCTACGAGTGATGAAAGCATTTGATGATGAAGTTATGGAGCTGGCTGCTTACCAGCTTACGGATGTGGTCAGCGCTTGCTTTGAGATGTGGGAAAATGGAAGAGATGAAGATGATGGTCCACCTAACTGGGAAGAATTTGATGAGGCTTTCATGGCTAATTTTATCCCAGAAGAGGATAGGGAAGCTAAGGCTACATAGTTCGAACATCTCAAGCAAGGGAATAAAAGTATGCAAGAGTGCTACATGGAATTCATAAGGTTGGCTAAGCATGCTACTCGCATGGTTAAGACAGAAAGAGCAAAAATTCGCAGGTTTGTTTGTAGTTTGGCTTACCACATTAAGGATACGACATCAACTACAGCGATTAAGAATGATAGCTTTCTCATCTGTTGTGGGGTTCGCCAAGCACTTATAAAAAGACAAACAATAAAGGAGAGAAGAGAAAGATCATAAAAAGAAATCCCCGACAACGGGTAAGTTTAATGGTACATCCAGCGGAGGTGGAAGGGATTTTTCTAATAAGGAGTCATTCGAACCATCCCAGTCCAGTCATCAGTTAGATGGTGGGTCTTCCTTTACACATACTCAAGGTTATGGAAATCAGTCTCGCCAGAATCAGAATTTTAGAACATCGTCCTCACATAGCCAGAGTCAAACTGAGCAACATTCACACCAGCAAGGTATTTGTGGAACATGTAAGTGGCAACATTCAGGTCAGTGCAAGCTCGGGTCTCATGGTTGCTACCATTATGGAGACATTGGTCATATAAAGTCCAACTACCCAAAGTTGCAACGCAATTTCAGTGGTGAATCAACACGTCCTTCTAGTTCCTCAGCTAATGCAGTTGCACCACCTCAGGCTCGTGGTTCTCATAATCAGACTGGGCATGGAGCAGGCAGAGGTGCAGACCGAGTTACTTAGGGATGGGGACAACCTCGTTTGTTTGCTACACTTGATCATAAGAGTGCAGAGGCATCTGCAGAAGTTATTACATGTATACTTTTAGTCTGCTCACATAATGTTTATGCCATAATGGACCCAGGTTCAACGTTCTCATATGTGACTCCATACTTTGCAATTAACCTCGGCCTAAATGTTTAAGTTGACCAAAAGTATTTTGTTAGAGTATTGCCTTGTTGCATGTAAAGTTTGGAGTTATAATAGGTTTGATAAGCAGAGATGGTTCGCTCGGTAATGTTTAGTGATCGAGTGTCGGTCTCGGTTTGTTCAGAAAAATGGGTCGTGACAGCAGCCATTCTTCATGCTTTGAAGATTTGGAGACATAATCTATATGGTGTGATGTGTGAGGTGTACACTGATCACAAGAGCCTTCAGCACTTGTTCAAGCAAAATGAGTTGAATTTGAGGCAGAGGAGGTAGTTGGAGTTGTTGAAAGATTATGATGTTACAAATTTTGTACCACCCGGGAAGAGCCAATGTAGTGGATGATGCATTGAGTAGGAAGTCTGCTAGCATGGGTAGTCTTGCTTATGTTCCGGTCAGTTAGAGACCGCTTGTCTTGGATACTCAGGCCCTAGCCAATCAATTTGTGAGGTTGGACATTTCAGAGCCTAGTAGAGTGTTAGCTTGCACAGTCGCTCGTTCTTTATTAATTGGAGCGTATCTGTGATCAGCAGTTTGATGATCCTCATTTGTGTGTTTTGAGAGACATGGTGCAGTGTGGAGGTGCCATGAAGGTGACTTTAGATGATGATGGTGTTTTGAGGTTGTAGAGGCGAGTTTGTGTGCCTAATGTCGATGGGATTTGAGTGTTGATCTTAGTGGAGGCCCATAGTTTGCGGTATTTTATTCATTCGTGCACCGCGAAGATGTATTAGGACTTGCGGCACCATTATTAGTGGCTAGAATGAAGAAAAATATTGTTGTATATGTGGCTCGGTATTTGAACTGTTAGCAGGTCAAGTATGAGCATCAGAGGCCTAGTGGTGTGTTTCAAAGGATTAAGCTTCCCAAGTGGAAGTGGGATAGGATTACTATAGATTTCGTTATCGAACTTCCGATGACTCGGAAGAAGTTTGATGCTATTTGGGTAACTGTTGATAGGCTGACCAAGTCAGCGCATTTCATTCATGTTGCAGCCATTTATTCATCGGAGAGGTTAGCTGAGATCTACATCTGAGAGATTGTTTTCATTCATGGGGTGCCGACGTCTACCATCTCGGACTGGGGTACACAGTTTACCTTGCGCTTATGGAGAGCAATTCAGCATGAGTTAGGCACCCATGTTCAGTTGAGCATAGCATTCCATCCTCAGACGGACGGCCAGTCCGAGAAAACTATTTAGATATTGGAGGATATGCTCCGAGCCTGTGTCATTGATTTTGGAGGCTCGTGGGACCAATTTTTGCCTTTAGCAGAGTTCTCCTACAAAAATAGCTACCATTCCAGCATTCAGATGGCTCCATATGAGACATTGTATGGTATGCGATGTCGGTCTCCAGTGGGATAGTTTGAGCCGGGGGAGGTTCGGTTATTGAGTACAGATTTAGTCGAGGAGGCCTTGGATAAGGTTAAGATCATTCACTGCAGGCTTCGTTCGGCTTAGTCGCGGCAAAAGAGTTATGTGGATCGCAAGGTTCGAGATATAGATTTCATGGTTGGTGAGAGAGTATTGCTCCGTGTGTCTCCTATGAAGGGCGTGATGAGATTTGGGAAGAAGGGAAAGCTTATCCCTAGGTTCATTGGCCCATTTGAGATTCTTGATCGTGTGGGGGAGGTGGACTACAAACTTGCCTTGCCACCTAGCTTGCCAATCGTGTATCACGTGTCTATGCTTCGGAGGTATCACGACGATCCTACCCACGTGTTAGATTTCAGCACTATCCAGTTGGACAAGGATCTGTCTTACGAGGAGGAGCTAGTAGCTATTCTAGACCGGCATGTTCGACAGTTGAGGTCGAAGAGTTTTCCTTCAGTGCGTGTCCAGTGGAAAGGTCAGCCTCCTAAGGCATCAATCTGGGAGTCTGAGTTTGATATGCGGAGCCGTTACCCTCATTTATTTCCTGACTCAGGTACTTCTTTCTTTTGTCCATTCGAGGACGAACGGTTGTCATACCTCTTCTTTATACCCACCTCGTGGGCTATATATAAGGGAGTTTTTCCAATTAAAGTGACATTATTCGAGATGAGATTATTTAGTTTATCTTTCAAAGTCGCCACTTGGAATAAATTATGGTGTTCCAAGTCACCGATTTATTTTAAATCCCAAATCGAGGGAGTTTTATTTTAAAGAATCTGCGAACAAGAAATTCTAGATAAGGAATTATGTTAACCCGGGAGAAGGTGTTAGGCATTCCCGGGCTCTGTGGTTCTAACACGGTCGCTTAGTGAATATTACTTGGCTTAAATTATTTAACTACTCATTTTTAGACATGAAAAAGAAACTAGCTACAAGTAGGACCAACTAAACTTAAATGATTCATTCTCATTATCGTCCAAAGAAGAAGGAGAGCAAATTCTCTTACTTTCTTTATTGAAAAATTTCATCAACAGTTAATCCCCAACCCATTAATACTAAAGAAATCGCTAGCAAGAAATATATGAACTCAACTTTACTATATGAATTTTCCAATTCCAACTGGAACGACTCATAAAGGAAAATAGTAAAATATTAATGACACAAAAAACATGACCCGTTAAGATCTAGCTATTTTCAACGTAGAAGAGTTCCTGACATTTAATAACTATATAAATTAGCATTCTCATAGAACAACATATAAAAGAAAAAAAATGAAATAACCAATAATTCGTAAAGAGGAAGAACACACAAGTTAATTTGCTGCCTTATATCCCCTAATTAAAATTAAAGCAAACAGCAAATTCTAAAGAGCTTTGTGGTTACGTATATATAGGAAAATATTATTGTAACTTTCACTAATGATCTCCAGAAACATTAATACTTATTCAAGCTTTCACAGATTCAAGCTAATGAAAAGATAAAACTAAAGAAAAAAATTGAAGCCATATTTTAAATTCAGTAAAGGATAGACATCAACAAGAAAGAAAGAAAGAAAGAAAGAAAGAAAGGACTTTTATCTTAGCACAAATGATGACAACACAACAGCAAGTTCCAAAAACTAAAAGTTTGCCTTTAATTGCATATAATAATGAATAGTAAATAAGCCAAACTTTGCAAATAAAGCTAAGTAAAGGAGCGGACCATTGAAAGCTGAACTTTTTCTTTAATAATAGTAATTTCTATCAATGCGACGTACAACCAAATCTGACGACTACCATCTACCGAAGCGAAAATCAAAGCAAACCTGTGATGATCCGGTCCGTCATCACGCGAGTTACCATTTCGTTTTTCCAGTTATATGATGTTCATGTTTTAATATATGTGTTTGGTGAGTTTGAGTCAATTCGTATCGAGTTTGGTTGGAAATGAGACAAATAGTCTCTTAGAAGAAGAAATAGTAGGGAAAAGTCAACCAGATGTTGACTTGTGAGTTAGAAAGCTCGCAATCAAATTCTGATGATTTGGTTAGCTCCGAGAGGTTATTTGTGGCTTAGGAGAGTGATCGAAAATGAATTTGGAGATCCGGTGTAGAAATATGGTTGAATTGGCTAAGTTGGAATTTTGGCGATATCTGATCGATAGGTCAAATTTTGATCCGGGAGTCAAAATGGAATTCTGACAGTTGCAGTAGCTTCGTTAGGTGATTTTGGATACGTCTGCAAATTTTTAGGTCATTCGGAAATCGTTTGGTCGGGTTTTCGATAGAATGTAGGTTTCGGAAGTTTTGATTGAATCTTAGGCTTGAACCAGCCTTAATTGGATGATTCGTGTGTTTGAGGGTATGTTTTTATGATTGGAACAAGTTCGTGTGATGATTTAGAGTAGATTTATATTTTTGGTTGAGGTCCCGGGGGCCTAGGGATATTTTCGGAGGGTCTACGGAAGAGTTTTTGGAATTTTTGGACTGCTGGTGTGTTGCGGCAGGGCTTTTCGCTTCTGCGGATGGGGAACCGCAGAAGCGGCCCCGCAGAAGCGACCAGGAGGTCGTAGAAGCGGACAATGGCTGTCCAGGCAAGTTTCGGAGAAGCGGAAGGTTTATCGCGGGTGCGGGCTCGCAGAAGCGAGCCCAAGATCGCAGAAGCGGAGATGGGCAGCTGGGGAAGGATCGCAGAAGCGGAGAATGCTCCGCAGACGCGGTCTCGCAGGTGCGAGAAGTTGACCGCATAAGCGGTCCTCGCCATTAAGTGAATTGTCGCGGAAGCGACTGGATAACCGCAGAAGCGGTATCGCTTAGGCGATTATGGTTCCGCAGAAGCGAAAAATTGTCAGTGAATATAGAGTGAGAAGGGGGTCGAATTTCAGAAGTTATAACAAATTGGGGCTTGTTCTAAGAGGCGATTTAGGCGATTTCATCGATTTGAATGGGCAAACGAAATCCGATTTTGATAAACTTTATATGTATGGACTCGTGGCGAGATAAGAAATCTAAAAATGTAACTTTTGTAACTTTTTGAGAAGCGGGCCCAAGGGTCAAATTTTGGCAACTTCGTGGATTTTGGTGTAATTCGAGTTATTTCGATTGGGTTATGTTCATTTAGCCTATTTTTATGTATTCTGATTGATTTTGATCAGATTTGACATCCGAGGAGGTTGATTTGCGAGACAAGCGCAAGGAGATCTAGGACTTTTGCCAATTCGAGGTGAGTGGTGGTACCCCGTATTTGCACTATAAAGTGCTATGCTGAGATGAAACACGCGTCATGTGACGAGCGTTGTGGTATTGTGACTGGGAATTTGGACTTGGTCCTTTCCGATTGATAGTTTACTGTGTATAATGACTGAGACTGGGCTTATATCTGTGTATTTGGGCTCGTAGCTATGTTTGGTACCTTGTGCCGATCCGTAGAACATTAGGAAAGCTTGTAGAGCTAAGTGACCCCTATATCATGTTGAACACATACACCCAACCGTACTCATGGTTGTATAGCATGACATGAACAAGTACTAGATGTGTACTTTGAGTGAGACTACCTGGGGTTGAATGCCCTGTTCTAGCTGAGTGGGCCCGAGAGGCCTAGTCTATATTGACTGAGATGGGGTCGAGGACCCATTGTGAGGTATTGATATATATACCGGATCGGGCTGCACGCCGCATCAGTATATACATATACATATATTGGATCAGACTACACGCACAGTAATATATATATGGATCGGACTGCACGCCATAGTATATATATATATATAGATCGAACTACACGCTGCAGTAATATATATGTGGATCGGACTACATGCCGTTGTATCATAGTGTTTGGGCTGAAGGAGCCCCTCCGGTATCTGCACACACCCCCAGTGAGTGCACTATACATATTGGATCCGGCGGCACGCCGCAACATTATATATATACATATATATTGGATCGGGCTGCACGTCGCAGCAGAACTAGATTAGTATTGGATCAGTGTGAGACAGTAGTGGACTGGAACTCGACTTATCATTGTAGAGAGGACTTACGTGTATGGTTATTCTTAGAACTGTTTAGTGATAATGCAGGTGTTCTTACTTTCAGTTATTACTTATTATTGTTATTCACTGAGTTGAAAGATACCCATCTCACTCCCTGCACTTTATATGCAATACAGGTGTTCAGGAGGGCAGTTGAGCTATCCGCAGCTGCTGTTTTACAGTTATCTGGGATACATCAAGGTAGCTGCCGGCGTCCGCAGGACCCGATCTCTCTCCTTCCTTTCATTTATGTCTATTACTATTGTGTCTAGACTTGGATTGTATAGGATATTTTCCTTCTGTAGAGGCTCAGACTTGTGACACCGGATTTGTGGGCAGTATTTCATGTATTTTGTTTCCGCACTTATTGTTTCTGTTATGAAAACAAGCTATTAACTTTAATTGATCAGTATTTATTAATAAATGGCTGGTAATATGGAAACATGATCGGAGTTGCCTAGCAATGTGTTGGGCGACATCACAACCGGATTTGGGTCGTGACAAAACCTTTGGACCGAGCGGAACCCAATAATGGTAACATCTACATTGATCCTTTTTTGTAAAAATTTCACTCGACTGATTATCTAGAACCCACTAACTTGAAACAACGAATGAAATTCCGAACTCTGTCTTCAGATTCAATAACTTAGCCAAACTCTTTCTTTCTTCTTCAAAGAACAAATTTCTTTTTTAAGTTGCCGGATTTTTCTCTCAAGATTGCCTTCCTCTCCTCTCCTTTCTGTTTTTTTTTTTTTTTTTTTGCTTGCTATGAATATATGTCTCTGCCTACTTTGGTTGAGAGAATGCTATTAAATAGTCATGTTTTTTGGATGGTTCCATCACCTCACCATAAAAATAGGGTATTAAAGTTAGAATGAGTGCTTGTTTTTAGTACAGAAGAGGGGATCGTGGGGTTTTATGAGTTGTTTAATATTCAAAAGTCAAAGTGTGTATGGGGTAATTGTGAGAAGAGACATGATGTAGTTGGGAGTTTAGCAAAAGAAATGGGAAGTTAAGATATTGGGAACGTGCGTGATGGGAAAAGTGGAGAGTTAGGATGAGAAAATATGCCTTTTATTTTTACTTGCAAAATTTTATTCATTTATACTAACGTTACAATATTTTGTTTTCTTCTTCTCTCTATTTTTTTTTGTTTAAAGATATGTTAAATTATGAAGATTAACAACTATTTCTAACAACATAGGAAAACTAAATATTTACATATACTTTAAATGATACAAAGAAAAAGACCACAACTTACTTATTAAAATTCTAAATAAAAGAAACCAAATATTTATTGTTTGTAAATTTCTTCTATTGCATCTTAGAAAGCAAAAATGCATATCTAAAAGTATGAGTCAACTACTTTTATACTTAAATATTTTATCCATAAGAAAATAAAATATTTACACTATAGTCTATATTATACAAAGAAAAATACTACAGCTTATATTTAAATTCTAATTAGATGAAACCAAATAGTTTTTTTTTGTAAATTTTTTTTCTCGTGCAAATAGAAATAAAACTTATATTCTAATAATTTCCAATAAACTTTTATATATATATATATATATATATATTTTTTTTCTTTTATCTAAAACATATTAAGAGTAAGATAATTTTGTTTTTAAATATTAAGATTAGACCTAAAAAAAAACTTACACTAAATAGTATAAATTTTGGATGTGGTAAACAAATTAGGTGTTCACAACGGTTATTTTAGAGGTGAAGAATGTGACGACCCAAAGGGTCATCACCGGATTTCTCCCTTTTTGCGTGTTTTTGAGGCCTTGAAAACCTCATTTTAGTTATATAGATTTGCGTGCACAGTTCGGACACATAGCCGGAAAGTTTTTATGTTGAAATATGTGAATTCTGTGAAAAATTTGAAGAATTTTGATATTAATATAATTAAAGTTGACTTCGGTTAATATTTTTGGTAAACAGACCCGGACCCGTGATTTGACGGTACCGGAAGGTCCGTAGAAAAATATGGGACTTGGCATGTGTCCGGAGTTGAAATCCAAGGTCTAAAACCCGAGTAAAAGAATTTTTCTATTAAACTATTTTTCTGAAATTATTAAGGAAAATGAAAATGAAAATTGATTAAAAGACTATAGTATCATGCTCATATTTTGGTTCTCACATCAGGTACACGTCTTAAATATGTGTTAAGTGCTTTCTGTGAATTTTGGTCGAAATCAGACGTCGTTTGACGTGTTTCGGACCTAATTATCAAAAGTTAGAAGTTTAAGAAGTTTGAAATGAAAATGATAATTTTGAGGCTTGATTCATTGGTTTTGATGTTATTTTGGCGATTTGATCGCTCGAGTAAGTTCGTGGAATATTGTTGAGATAGCGTGTGTGTTTGGTTAGGAGCCTCGAGGGCTCGGGAGTATTTCAGAGGTGTTCCGGGAAGTTTTAGAGCTAACAAAAAGTTGCAGAAATTCTGCAATAGGTGCCCAAGCAGTTTCTTTTTTGCGTTCGTGCCATTTCCCCCGCGTATGCGATGCCTTGGATTTTCCTCTTTCGCGTTCCTGTAATTGTTCTCGCGTTCGCGTAAGTCAACAGTTCCCTTCAGCGTGTTCGCGTAGGCCAAATCTTTGAACCCTAGTATTTTTCCTCTTCGCGTTCGCACTTCTCCGCTCACGAAGACGATGGTTGTCAACTTGTTCCCTTTGCGAACGCGACCCTACTGCTGCGAACGCATAGGGTAATTTCACCCAACGATTTTTAAGTCATAAAAATAGAACCATTACGGGATTTATTCCCATTTTTCATAAACTTTGTCTTCTCCACAGAACATAGGCGATTTTTAGAGCTAATCTTCACCAAAGCGTCTTGGGTAAGTATTATCTAACTCGTCTTCTTCATTTTCTATCATCATTTATCAAATTTCTAGACCTAAATCATTAAATCAAAGTAGAAATTAGGAGTTTTTGGGTAGAGTTAGGGTTTGAGAAATTTTGGGTGATTCAAGCTCAATTTGGGGTTGAATTTTAAAACAAATTACATATTTGAACTCGAGGGGTTATGGGTGACTAGGTTATGGTCCGAGCCTCGTGTTTGGGCCATGTGGGCCCAGTGTCGAATTTTGATATTTTGGGAAGAATGCTAGGAAACTCATTTCTAGGCGATGGGATTATGTTGTTGAGCCTTTATTGATACTATTGAATTAATTATGTCTAGATACCACTATTTCGGAGTCGGATTGTAGAGGAAAGACGATATTTGAGGAGTGATTGCTATTCTTTGGACCGAGGTAAGTGTTTGATCTAACTTTGGCTTGAGGAAATAGGATTAGATTGTTATTAATTGCTAATTGTTAAATGATCGAGTACGGTGTATAGGCATGATGATGAGTATCTATACACCAATGTCTATCATGATCATGGGTCTTTGTCTGTACTTATTTTGGTATAATTTGGGACTCTTCCAAGCTAAATTAATGATTTCTACATAATATGAAGAGTATGAAGATTAACTATGAATTGTGAAATCTTTGGAGCGTTGACTCGAACAATAAAAATCCTATTGAGTAAGAAATGAAAGAAATGGAAAGAGATATGATTAATCCCTTGCCGGGATGGTTTGAGTATATTAATTATCTCCCTTGTCGGGATGTGAAAATTGTTGTTGTTGCTACCTTACTGGGATTTAGCTATTTAATTGTGTATTCCCTTGCCGGGACATTTCTTATTATTGTTTATTCCCTCGCCTGTTTGGTTGTGATTGTTGTTTGGGTGAGGAAGAGCAATAATGCACGAAGGGTTATTCTGTGCATATTTTGATTATATTTGCACGAAGGGTCATTGTCACACCTCCTTTTCTTACCCGCTTATTAATACTACACCCCGGGAAGAGATATAATAATAAAAAGGGAAGGAGTTATTCCAATTAAAGAACAGTCGGAACGAGATTTATTTATTAAATTTCAGAGTCACCACTTGGGAAAATAATGGTGTCCCAAGTCACCGGTTTAATCCCGAACTGAGGAAATTTATGACTCTGTAATACAGTCTGCGAAACTAGAAACCTGGATAAGGAATTCCGTTAACCCGGGAGAAGGTGTTAGGCACTCCCGAATTCCGTGGTTCTAGCACGGTCGCTCGACTGCAGTTTTTGTTTTTATCTGAATTTTCATATGCTTCATTTTTGTGTATTATTAATGTCCCTCTTTGTCATTTTTTAAGAATTACGACGTTGCGAAAACGCATTTCGAGTCACACCGTACCAGTACGCCTGTGACTTTAGTGCATTTCAACTTCACCGGAATTTTGGATTTGGGTCATATAAATGTGCACCCGTATTAGGAATGTAATATTATTAATCGCACCTAAAGTATCTACGTCTTTATTAACTTTGGGAAATACCGTGAAATTCGCTAACCGTTCCTTCCAAATCTAGAGTTTTTATGTTGAGACTTATTTGAGGGCCCCACAATTAAGTATTTATGGTTTAGTGAGGCTCATCTCCATTTTATTAAAGTTCAATCTTAAATGGGCTATGTTTTCTATTTTTGGTTTTTCATCCTAAGTATAACTGTTTCAGAATTATTTTACAAGGTTGTATGCAAGAGTCCAGGCCATCTTTATTATTTGGGCCTGGACTTTGGACTGATTCATCGGTATGCACCAAGGGGCAACTGGCTAATTACGGCCCAGTCAATATTATTTGGGTCTGATCTTATAGACTCGAAAGCCGTTTTAACCGGATCTGGGCCTTTATTCACACTTGGGCCCAGATTATCACTATTTAAAATAAGTTGACAACATATTAGCATTTTTATGGACAAATCAGCACTATAAGCAAATATTATTCATGTATTAACTATTAGTTATTTTCCATTAACGCAGTTTACATTTGAATACTACTAATTTCAATATTTGACATTTAACTGTAACCCTTAATATCCGGTCTTAAATCAACGTTGTTACTCAGCTAGTAAACTAACAGGGTATATCACTATTTAATTAACAACACTAATGGCAAAGTTATCTATCTACTTTTGACTGAAGAAACATATTTACATTTTTAACTAAAGGATGCTCAGATTGCAATTATGTTCCAGATTGCAATTTTACAAAATTGAATACAAGTTTATAGCTAATCTAGTTTCAGTAATATTAAAACATTAACGATGATTTAAAATTCAACTACTTAGAAATTGATTAACAAAATATCTAAGTATTGGTTTTACACGTCTGATTTTTAAAACAGTGGTAAATCTAAGTGAATCGACTAAATTTAAACCAGTTTTTAGTTTCAAATTTAGGTGATCATTTTAACTAATCTATTTAAGTTATTTCCTACTTTATATACTACTACTATAATTCCGAATAGAATTCATGCAGTCCAGTCCTTATTATAACCAATTCCTAGCAAATTACATGAAATCTAAGTATTACAAGCTACAATAAAACAAAACAGAAATTCAACCACAAAACAAATTAATCAATAATTGTCATTCCTTCATCGCGTTTCAATTACATCTTCAGGATATAGTAGTGTACCTGATCAAACGAAAGGAAACGATGAGTTCTAATGGATGAAGGAGAAGAGAGAATCAGCAATAGCAACAACCATATATCAACAGAAGCAGAAGTAAATATCACAGCAGCAAGGACAACATCAGAATAAAGAACCCAGCAAATTCGACCAATCAAATAGGAGAAACCCAGCGAACTCAATCAAAATCAATGAAGAACAACGAACAGAGATCCTAAAGTACCACTCGAACTAACAACAAAGAAACAGTAGAAGTATTGATGTATTTCAGTATATGAGCTCTTTCAAAATTGGAGCCAGAAATCGAACCCTTAATTCTCTGAAGGTTCGAACCACTTGGAGTAAATTTTTCCTCCCCTTTTTCAGGCTTAAGACAGCCTATTTATAAAATAATTTTGGAGGGAATTTTAGATTAGTTATTCATATTTTCCACCCAGCTCTTTTTCAATTAAATCAGTTAGGTATAGCATAATTCAAATGGAAATACACTTGAACCCTTGCTAGAAGGTTCTAGGCTATTCCTTATTGTTCTATTGGGTGGATTTGACCTAGTTACCCTCACTTGGTAAGGTTTATTATACATTTTATTTTTAACTATACCTAGTCTATCCCTTATTGTTCATGTATTTTCAGTAAAACCAAGCTTCAATGTCATTTATACCCCCATTACCTTTATATAATCTGCAGAAATACCAATTCATCTTCCCCTTTTACCCCTTATCCTCAATAATATTTACCCGACCTATCATTAGGTCTGCCAAGAGTTAGGGTAATTAACATATTTAAAATATAACCCCTGAGACCCTACTTTAAATTTTAGCCAGTTTCAAACTAAGTAACCTTTTCAGGATTAACCATTCTTACAAAAATAGCCACAAATAAACTTTACAAAATCAAAGACTCACATTGTGTTGAAAATATAACCACAATAAATATTTTACACATATAACCTAAATGTGACTAAGCATTCAGAAGTTCAGAAGAAACAAACATATAAATCATATTGCAAATGTAGCCAATTTTATGTAGTCTTGCACAAATAGCCCTAATTATGACTAACATTAAAATTAATCATAACTCAGAGAGACAAATTAATAATGGTTGAATTCCAATTAATCAAAACCCTAGTAGAGACAAGATCTATTGAACAATAGCATAAAATAACTAATCAGCATACTTTTTACAGGTAGTTATAGTCAGAACTAAGAACTTAATCGATTTCAAGCATACTCATGCAATAGATTCAGGTTTTTTAACAAGTAAGAACACATAAGAGCAAAGTATAGAAAAAATGTGGATTAAGGGTACTTAATCAATTTTAAACATGTATAGAGATTTTTCTTAAACAGATCCAAGTTTTAACAGATAAGAACATAAAAGCACTGAACAAAGGCAAGTTTTAGGGTACTTAGCTTTAGGGTTTCTTCTTTTCCTTTTCTTTTCTTTCTTTCTTCTTTTCTTGGTTCTTTTCTTGGTTTCCCAGTGTCTCAGAGACTTGGGGTCTCTTTGACTATAAATCTTTCCAGGCAGACTCTTGGAAGTTGATTTGAGTGTGAGGGGGGGTATTCAGAGACCTAGGATGTGGTTTTTAGTTGATTTGATTTTGGGTGTTCACCGGAGTAGGGTTCCGGCGTCACACTTTTTAATATTCGAAGAGTTTGGCTTTGGTTCGAGATATGGGAATAGGATGGGGTGAAAGATCGTTTCATAGTGGTTTTGGGGTGTTAAGGTAGAGGGTTGATTCATAGTTTGCTGGTCGCCGGCTAGGGTTCCGGCGACCGGAGTTTCAAGAACTGGGAGATTGGTGGATATTTTGGGTGAGGTTAATGGAGATAAGGGTGTTAGAAGATGAAGAAAGGTGTTCAGGGGAGTGGCCTGAGCCGGAGAAGACAACAGGAGGCTGACCACCGGTAGGGTTCCGGTGGTCTTGTGAGAGAAGGGGAGGGAAGACGGAGGCGGCTAGGGTTTGTATTATGAGGAGTGTGTGTATAATGGGGTATAATGAACGGAGGGTATTGTTTATATATTAAAATTGTGTTGTTGTTTAACAATCGTTGGATTTAGTTAGTTGAACGGTCCAGATCAATTTTCCCTCTAAACGACAACGTATAATTTTAATGAAACTTTCATCTGGTTCGGTAGATTAGATTATTATACGGCTATGATTTAATTGCCTAAGCGACATCTTTTGGCTTTAATTGAGACACTGGTCTTATTCGTTAGATTAACGAGATGAAGGGCCCTAATTTCTTTCCTTAACGAAATGAACCGCCTTATTTGGTCCATTGATCAATTGTATCAACAACCTAGATTTGGTGTGTTATACGGTGTCGTTTGGTTCTATTGTGAGACTGGCCGGTCTTTTGACCGTGGGCCTGGCGTGTGGGTGTTGTATTTGGGATTAATAATTTGTGTATTTAGCCCAATTCCTTAATATTTTTTGTATTTTGTGTTATTTATCCTATTTTGTATTTCCAACTTGTATTTATTTATTTAATTTTCTGTATTTTCCCTTGTATTTTATATTAATGTTTTTCTTTGATTTTCAAATTTTTGTATTTTTTTCCTTAATTTTCCAATTTCCTAGTAATTACCTTATATTTTTTGTGATATTTTTCAATTAATTTCCTTTTGTATTTCATTTTATTTTTAACAATTAAAACAAACACTGTTATTTTCTTTACACTAATAAAAAAATTTATTTTTGTATTTTTATTTTGGAATTAATTGCTTGGGACAAAAATTACGTGCTCATAAATGCCCCTCTTTGCTCGGGAACACGAAGAGTTTCAGTGCAAAGATAAGTGCGCAGTAATGAAGGATTTTTGCCCACTTGCATATTCCGTATGAAGCATTTTTGAAAGTTTTTGACCGCATTTGGCTTCAAGGATTGCCTACATATCCTGGGCTGTACAGGAATCAGGTTAGTGTAGTTCGGGAATGTCTAGTAGCCGAAACTACCAGGGACTGTTATTTTACTGATGTTGTTGTTGTTACTGCTGACTGACCCCTTATTACACCACAGTAAAAAAAATGAAGAAACTAGCCTAAGCTATGGTCTATGAAGTACAAAAATCCTATCTATGCCTTGTGTGTCTTGTATTGCCTTGATCTTTCATCTTGCATCTTGTTCTTTTGTTTGTATCATCCATTCTTCGATAAATCTTCTTGCTTGTAACTTGCTTCAAACATATTGCTTCATTCTGCTTGTATAACTTCAAAATGTGTTTCCCTGTTCTCCGGGTTGGTGCCTGCTTAATACAAAATAAAGAAAAAAATTTTCTGCCCCAGTATGGGGCTTACAATCTATCATGCTGTTATTGTTAGATAAAAGAAAATTTTCATTCTGCAGAAAGTATACCCTTGTTATACAGGTGGGCGCCTGAGCAAAAATTTAAAAATGCAGAAAGTATTACCTTGTTATCCAGGTGGGCGCCTGAGCAAAAATATAAAGATGCAGAAAAGTATTCCCTTGTTATCCAGGTGGGCGCCTGAGCGAAAATTTAAAAATGCAGAAAAATCTTCCCTTGTTATCCAGGTGGGCGCGTGAGCGAAAATTCAAAAATGCAGAAAAGTATTCCCTTATTATCCAGGTAGGCACCTGAGTGAAAATTTAAAAATGCAGAAAAGTATTCCCTTATTATCCAGGTAGGCGCCTAAGCGAAAATTTAAAAATGCAGAAAAGTATTCCCTTGTTATCAGGTGGGCGCCTAAGCAAAAATTTAAAAATGCAGAAAATTATTCCCTTGTTATCTAGGTGGGCACTTGAGCAAAAATTTAAAAATGCAGAAAAATATTCCCCTGTTATCCAGGTGGGGGCCTGAGCGAAAATGTAAAAATGCAGAAAAATATTCCCTTGTTATCCAGGTGGGCGCCTGATGCAAAAATTAAAAATGCAGAAAAGTATTCCCTTGTTATCCAGGTGGGCACCTGAGCAAAAATTTAAAAAATCAGAAAAGTATTCACTTGTTATCCAGGTGAGCGCCTGAGCAAAAATTTAAAAAATACAGAAAAATATTCCCTTGTTATCCAGGTGGGCGTCTGAACAAAAATTTAAAAATACAAGAAAAATATTCCCTTGTTATCCAGGTGAGCGCCTGAGCAAAAATTTAAAAATGCAGAAAAATATTCCCTCAGTTTGATAATTGGGTGTAACTTTAAAAATAAAAGGTAATACCTCCCTCGTTGTTCGGGTAGATTCCTGATTATTGATTCTTCCTTCGTGGATTCCTTCCTTCATTGTTACTTCTTTCTAGTTGTTTCTCCCACATTGGTCATATTCACTTTAAAGTGATTAGTAAGAATTTGAATCTTTTGTCCCTGTCTTAATCAACGAACAACTTGTTAGTTATAAAATGATGGTTAGCAACTGGCATTCTAGTTGGCCTTGCTTCCACCATATGCCTCATCTTGCTTTGTACTGCTTTGCCGTATTTTCCTGATTGTTTTCCCAATTTTCCATTGTAATACCCTTTTATTTTTCCTTTTGTTTCTTCCCTTTGTCTATATGATCGCCATATGTTATTCTATTCTCCTTTCTTTTGAAGGACCCAGTATCATTGTGCCATCCAACATGAGAAGCTGGTGATTAGCTTTCAACTAGCAATGTCTTGTAAACGTGTTTTGGAACAAATAAAATGAAATGAAATGACCCTGAATTTAGGGGTGGGGATATTTTTAAAGTAAAAGACAGAACTTATCTAGGTAGGAAGGCTGATTCCTTTGACCATGTCATGCATTTGGATATCCGACCCACTCTGTCCAACCAAATCCTTGCTGACTTTGATTTCTCCTTTCATCAACCCAAACCTTTTCACCAGATCATTCCTCACTTTCGCCTTATGGTGCCCGTTAGGGTTTTCACCAATAAGACTCTCACATTTATTTTCTCTCAGACTTGCGTCGCCTTATGGCGCCCGTCAGGATTTTCACCAATAAGACTCTCTCATTTTATATCTCTCATCTCACATTCGCCTTATGGTTCCCGTACGGTTTTCATCGATAAGACTCTCTCGTTTTTTTTTTGTTTTTTTATATGTTTTCCATCTTCAAACTCCCAGTATTGTCCATGATATGTTTTCCTTATTCTCATTGCATTGTCATTCCCTTGAACTTAATCAGAAGGTCTTTCTTTGGACCGTAATGTGGCTTTTGGATGGGTTTAGAAAGAAGGGTATAAAGGCTCAAATTTATAACATGGGTTCAAAACAATTACAACTCTCGGAATCATAAAAATAAAACTTCTGCGCCAGTTTCAATTTTGGGGAAACTTGGATTTTATTTCGGTCGTGACTGAACCTCAATGAGGCTGCCTACGTACCCTATCGGGATCAAGTCAGACGTAGTTCATATCATAAGATCTCTTCGTCGTTTGACTTTTTCCCGATTTTCTTCTTTTTTATATATTTTTCTTCTCCTTTTTTTCATATATATTTTCTTTTTCTTTTTCTTCTTTTTTTTCAATCTTCTCTTCTTCTTTTCTCTTTTTCTTTTTTTTCAAAATTTTCCTTTATCTCTCTTTTTTTTCGATCTTCTTTTTTTTCTTTTCTTTATCATTTCATCATTCATTTTGACTTCATCATTGATTCCAAGACAGTGGTACGAAAGAATAACATAATACGGCTCAAAAGGGGTAGCGATGGGTAGAGTGTTTGGATAGAGAAATAAAATGCCTTCATCATTTCAATTTCAAAATTATGACAAATACAATTGTATACATGAAAGGAATCATACGTAATATCTCTTGACTGCATCAGAGTTAATAGCAGTCTCTATGCATTTCCCTTCTACATCTGTTAGATATAAAGCTCCGTTGGACAATACCCGGGATACCATAAACGGCCCTTGCCAATTAGGCACAAACTTTCCTTTTGCTTCTGCCCAGTGTGGTAAACTACGTCATAACACCAATTGTCCAACCTCGAATTTCCGTGGACGTACTTTTTTGTTACATGCTCTGGCCATTCTCCGTTGATACAGCTGTCCGTGACATACTACTGCCAATCTTTTCTCGTCTATCAAGCTCAATTGCTCTAATCGGGCCTTTACCCATTCATCATCATCAATTTCAGCCTCAGCTATAATTCGAAGGAAGGGTATTTCAATTTCTGCAGGTATCACTGCCTCCGTGCCATATACCAATGAGTAAGGGGTTGCACCAATTGAAGTACGCACAGTAGTGCGATAACCCATTAGAGCAAATGGTAATTTTTCATGCCATTGCCTCGACTCCTCTACCATTTTTCGAAGGATTTCTTAATATTCTTATTTGCAGCTTCAACTGCTCCATTTGCTTTAGGCTGATAAGGTGTAGAATTGTGATGAACAATTTTAAATTTCTAACATGTCTCTGCCATGAGATGACTATTAAGATTGGCTCCGTAATAATCACCTTGGGAATTCCGAAGCGACAAATGATGTTTGTATGTACGAAATCCAGTACTGCCTTCTTTGTTACTGCTTTGAATGTCTTCGCCTCCACCCATTTAGTGAAGTAACCAATGGCTACCAGAATAAACATATGTCCATTAGATGCTGCGAGTTCTATCAGACCGATGACGTCCATGCCCCAGGTGACAAAAGGACATGGTGCTAACATTGTATGCAACTCATATGGCGGGGAATGAATCAAGTCCCCGTGTATCTGGCATTGATGGCATTTCCGTACATATCTGATGCAATCTCGCTCCATAGTGAGCCAATATTATCCAGCCCTTAGTATTTTCTTGGCCAAAACATATCCACTCATGTGAGGTCCACAAGTTCCTGCATGTATTTCAGTCATGATTGTAGCGGCCTGCTGTGCATTTATACATCTTAATAAACCCAAATCCGGGGTTCTCTTGTATATATCCCTCCGCTGAAGAAAAATCCACTCGCTATTCGCCTTATAGCCCTTTTCTAATCTCCCATAGCTTGCACCGGGTATACCCTCATCCTCAAATATTCTTTAATATCATGGAACCATGGTTCACCATCAAGTTCCTCTTCTACCATAAAACAATAAGCATTCTGATCATGACCTTGTATTTGCAATGGATCTACATAAGCTTTATCTAGATGGTGCAACGTGGATGGCAATGTGGCCAGAGCATCTGCAACTTCATTGTGCATTCTTAGGATGTGCTTGAACTCTATGGATTGAAACCTTTGACATAGTTCATGTAGACACTGTTGGTATGGTATAAGCTTCAAATCCCCTGTCTCACATTCTCCCTGAATTTGATGTATCAAGAGATCCAAGTCACCCATGACCAAAATCTCTTGAACACCCATGTCTATTGCCATTCTTAATCCTAGTATACACGCTTCATATTCGGCCATATTATTAGTACAGAAAAAGCGGAGTTGAGCGGTAACAGGATAATGCTGAACCATTTCTGAAATGAGCACTGCTCCAATTCCGACTCCTTTGCTATTGACGGCCCCATCAAAGTATAATTTCCAACCTGCCTTTTCGTCTTGTTTCAATTCTTCAATATTCATCATCTCCTCATCAGGAAAGTATGTCTTCAGTGGTTCATACTCATCATCGACTGTCTGCCAAATGATTAGTGACTGCTTGTGCCTTCATTGCAGTGCGAGTTACATAAACGATATCAAACTCAGTAAGCAGAATTTGCCATTTAGCGAGCCTTCTTGTGGGCATAGGCTTCTTGTCATGACCCCAAAACCCGGTCGTGATGGCGCCCAGCACATTACTAGGACAGCCCGACCAACCATTTATAACATAGAGCTATCAGCTCTCACTTTACCCCTATTAAGCATAACCAATAATAATATAATGAAATAATATCTAGCACATCGGGGATAGATATCCCAAAACCAGTATAAACCTCCTACCGAATCAGGAGTCATAAGTCATGAGCCTCTACCAGAATATATAGATGTGATAGTGTATACAACTGTGACTATAAGTGCAGAATAGTCTAAAAAAGTAAAGATAGACTAAAGAGTCAGGTCTTGCGGACGCTAGCAGCTACCTTGACTGTCCAAGTGAAACTCCCCGAGCAGATGTAGACTCAGCTCTACTGTGATGTACATGGTTCTGCACACAAGGTGCAGGGAGTAGTGTGAGTACTTCCAACTCGGTGGTAATAAGCAAGGGTAAGATAGCAAAGGTAAGAAAACCTAATACAACACTAAGCAAGGCTATACAACAATATCCCGTATCAGTTATCAACATGAGCAGTATCAAAACCAGCAATATCAGTCAATAGAGTAACAAGTATAGCTAAATGCAATGCAATGCATAAATATGATCGCTACGACGCGTAGCCCGATCCATTTGGGTACCCGTGCTCATTGTGGGGGTTCAAATTCAGGAGGGGCTCCTACAGCCCAAGCACAATATCATGATATGCTGCGGCGCGCAGCCCGAACCACTACCAGACCAGCTACAATGCAATGCAAGCCTCACAAGCAAAGAAATAGTATTTGAAATCTCTTTTTAACATTTTCAGTAGAAATCAGTGTTTCAGAAATTCTAGAGGTTGGAAAACCATTTTTAGATAGAAATAGCTCAGGACTAGTATCTGAATAACATGCCAATATCATAGAAATAATAGCAATGATCCTCGCAGGATCCCAATAACTGGCTCATAGCCCAAAGATATCCACAACCATCCAAGTAGGAGGTTACCGGCTCAATAATATCCAACAACATAGTATAGTACTACCAGGTCGGACTAAGCCATAGTCCCCAATCTCATTCGATCCCGAACTCACAGGAGAGTACGTGTCTCGCCTCAATACAGCATCACATAGTGGTATACCGGGGTTGCGAACCCGCTGGTCATCACCCACACCTATTACTCACCTCGACTCGGCTCGAAGACTAGTCCGCAATGCCCTTGCCATGAGAATCAGCCTCCACGAGAGCAGCATCTAATCAAAATCAATAGAAATGCATCAACATAGGCTAAAGGGACATAACCCAATCGAAACAACTCGAATTACACTAAAAACCACAAAGTTGCCAAAACCCGATTTTTAGTACGCTTCTCGAAAAATTAAAAAATTACAAAACTTACATTTTCAGAATCCTTATCTCAACACGAGTCCATACGTATAAAGTTTATCAAAATCGGACTCCGTTTGCCCATTCAAATCGATTATTTCCAATAACCTAGGCGTAGAGCAAAAACATCCATTAATACACCTCCAATCCTCCAATTTCAGGTATAAACTCTATAATTTAACAAGATAATAACATAAATTAAGTCCATGAATGCTTAACTGAAGAATCCCTTTGATTTCCTCCAAAAATCGCCCCAAATCGCCTTTTGGTTTAAGCCTTAGTGTGTTATAACATTCTGAAATTTCGACCCTTCTATTTCTTTAACACATACACGATTTCCACTTCTGCGGTCTTGGACTCGCACCTGCGAGTCCGCTTCTGCGACGTATTTGTCGCTTTTGTGACCCTCACTTAACCGTCCATTTCTCTTATGCAGTCCAGGTCTCGCACCTGCGAGACCGCTTAAGCGAACAATTCTTCGCTTCTGCGAAGATCCCCAGCTGCCTTACTTCCGCTTCTGCGGCCATGGGCTCGCAGAAGCGAGCCCGCTCCTGCGATTTCCTAGCCGTTTCTGCGGACTTGCCCGGCCATGTACAATCTCGCTTATGCGAGACAAACTTCGCTCATGCGGATTCGCTTCCGCGGTTCCCCATCCGCAGAAGCAGAATCACTGCTGCAATTTATGACGACAGTTCCATAATACCAAAATTCTTCCGTTTGACCTCCCGAAATCATCCCGAGGCCCCCGGGACCTTAACCAAAAATACAAATCCACTCTAAATCATCACACGAACTTGTTCCAATCATAAAAACACACCCTCAAACACACGAATCATCTAATTAAGGTCAGTTCAAGCCTAAGATTCAACTAAAACTTCTGAAACCTACATTCTATTAAAACACCCGACCAAATGATGTTCGAATGACCTGAAAATTTGCAGACATATCCAAAATCACCTAACGAAGCTACTGCAACTGTTGGAATTCCAATCCGACTCCCGAATCAAAATCTCACCTATCGATCAGATTCTGCCAAAATTCTAACTTAGCCAATTCAAGCCTATTTCTACACCGGACCTCCAAATTCAATTCCGATCGCTCACCTAAGTCACAAATCACCTCCCAAAACTAACCAAATCATCAAAATTCGATTCGGATCCCTCTAACCACATAGTCAACTCTAGGTTGACTTTTCATAAACAAGCTTCACTCAAAAAGGCTATATGCCTCATTTTCAACCAGAATCACTCCCAATTCACCCGATAAACTCTAACACATATATAGAAACATGAAACACATAAATGAAGCGGTAACGGGGTGGTCATTATCGTGACGACGGGCTAGGTCATCACATTCTCCCCCAGTTAAGCAAACGCTCATCCTCGAGCGGGTCAAGAAACATACCTGGAGACTCAAATAAGTGAGGATATCTGCTCTGCATCTCCCGCTCGATCTCCCAAGTGGCCTCCTCCACGGGCTGACCTCTCCAGCGAACCTTTACTAATGCAATGTCCTTGGACCTAAATCTCCTCACCTTACGACCCAATATATCTATAGGCTCCACATCATAGGTCAAGTCATCATCAAGCTAAATAGTACTAAAATCCAACACATGCGATGGGTCGCCAACATATTTCCACAGCATGGATACGTGAAACACTGGATGAACTCCCGATAGACTGGGTGGCAAAGCAAGTATATAGGCCACCTCTCCAATCCTCCTGAGTATCTCAAAAGGGCCAATGAATCTCGGACTGAGTTTTCCTTTCTTCCCAAATCTCATGACGCCTTTTATAGGCGAAACCTTCAGTAAGACCTTCTCACCCACAGAGTAAGACACATCCCGAACCTTCC
Source organism: Nicotiana noctiflora (assembly GCA_032618575.1). Classification (NCBI taxonomy): domain Eukaryota; kingdom Viridiplantae; phylum Streptophyta; class Magnoliopsida; order Solanales; family Solanaceae; genus Nicotiana; species Nicotiana noctiflora. The sequence goes on from JASVEL010005686.1 coordinate 151,758, forward strand.
GGTCAACATAATTCTTCTAGCGCAACTGAGCTGTGCGAAGTCTCTCCTAAATCACCTTCACCTTGTCCAAAGCATCCTGGACTAACTCTGTCCCCAACAACCTAGCCTCACCGGGCTCAAACCAACCAACTGGAGATCTACACTATCTCCCTTATAAAGCCTCATACGGTGCCATCTGAATACTTGATTGGTAGCTGTTTTTATAGGCAAACTCTGCGAGAGGCAAATAATCAGCCCATGAATCGCCAAAATCAATAACAGAAGCTCGCAACGTATCCTCCAAGATTTGAATAGTACGCTCGGACTGTTCGTCCGTCTGAGGATGAAATGCAGTACTCAACTCAACCTGGGAGCCCAACTCACACTGAAATGTCCTCCAAAACTGTGAAGTAAACTGAGTACGTCTGTCTGATATGATAAAAACTAGGACTCCATGCAATCTCACGATCTCCCGAATGAATATCTCAGCTAACCGCTCCGAGGAGTATGTAGTACACACAGGAATGAAGTGAGATGACTTGGTCAGCCTATCCACAATCACCCAAACTGAATCAAACTTCCTTATTGTCCAAGGGAGTCCACTAATAAAGTCCTTAGTGATCCTTTCCCACTTCCATTCGGGAATATCAATACGCTGAAACACGCCACCGAGCTTGTGATGCTCGTACTTGACCTGCTGACATTTGAGGCATCGTGCTACATGACTCACAATATCCATCTTCATCTTCCTCCACCAATAATGTTGTTTCAAATCCTGGTACATCTTCGCGGCACCTGGATGGATAGAATACCGCGAGCTATGGCCCTCCTCTAATATCAACTCACGAAGGCCATCAACATCGGGCACGCATATCCGGCCCTACATCCTCAATACATCATCACTATCAATAGTGACATCTCTGGCATCATCATGCTGAACTCTGCCCTTAAGGACAAGCAAGTGTGGATCATCATACTGGCACTCACGAATACGATCATATAAAGAAGACCGAGAAACAACACAAGCCAACACCCTGGTGGGCTCTGAAATGTCTAACCTCACTAGCCAATTGGCCAACGCCTGAACATCATAAGCAAATGATCTCTCCCCAACTGGAATATATGCCAAGCTGCCCATACTGACCGCCTTTCGGCTCAATGCATCGGCCACCACATTGGCCTTCCCCGGATGATATAGAATAGTGATGTCATAATCCTTGAGTAACTCAAGCCATCTCCGCTGCCTCAAATTAAGATCCCTCTGTCTGAACAAATGATGGAGACTACGATGATCGGTATACACTTCACAGGACACGTCGTACAAATAGTGCCTCCAAATTTTTAAGGCATGAACTATGGCAGCTAACTCCAAATCATGAATAGGGTAGTTCTTCTCATGAGGCTTCAACTGACGAGAAGCATAAGCAATCACTCTACCCTCCTACATCAATACACAACATATCCCCACTCTCGAGGCATCACAATATACAGTATATGAACCTGAAGTTGATGGCAACACTAATACTGGAGCTATGGTCAAAGATGTCTTGAGCTTCTGAAAGCTTTCCTCACACTCATCCGACCACACGAATGGTGCACCCTTTTGCGTCAACCTAGTCAAAGAAGAAGTAATGGATGAAAATCCCTGAACAAACCGGCGTTAATACCCTACCAAACCAAGGAAACTCCAGATCTCTGTAGCTAAGGACGGTCTAGGCCAACTCGCACCGCCTCTATCTTCCTCTGTCAACCTGAATACCATCACAAGACACCACATGACCCAAAAACGTTACTGACTCAAGCCAAAACTCGCACTTGGAGCACTTAGCATACAATTTCTCCTCCATCAACCTCTGCAACACAATGCTCAAATGATGCGCGTACTCCTCCTGACTACGGGAGTAAACTAGCATATCATCAATAAACACGATCACGAATGAATCCAAATATGGCCTGAACACACTGTTCATTATATGCATGAATGTTGTTGGGGCGTTGGTCAGCCCAAAAGACATCACAAGGAATTTATAGTGCCCATATCTAGTCCTGAATGCATTCCTCATAATATTAGAGTCCCTAATCTTCAGCTGATGATAGCCTGAACGAAGATCAATCTTCGAGAACACCCACGCTCCATGTAGCTGATCAAATAAATCATCAATGCGCGGTAGGGGATACTTGTTCTTCACTGTTACCTTGTTCAGGTGTCTATAATCAATGCACATCTGCATAGAACCATCCTTCTTCTTAACAAATAACATTGGTGCACCCCACGGTGACACACTAGGATGAATGAACCCCTTATCTAAAAGCTCTTGAAGCTATTCTTTTAATTTCTTCAGCTCAGCTGGTGCCATCCGGTAAGGAGCAATAGAAATGGGCTGAGTGCCCGGCACCAAGTCAATACCAAAATCGATGTCCCTGTCTGGTGGCATACCCAACAAGTCTTATGGGAATACATCTGGAAAGTCCCTCACAACAGGCACAAAATCAATACTAGGAGTCTTAGCTCCCACATCCCTCACAAATGCTTGATACGACAAACACCCTTTTTCAACCATTCTCTGAGCCTTTAAGAATGAAATAACACGGCTAGGGATGTAATCAATCGAACCCGGCCACTTAATCTGAAGAATACGAGAAATAGCCAATGTAACTGTCTTGGCATGACAGTCCAATATAGCATGGCACGGAGACAGCCAGTCCATGCCCAAAATCACATTGAAGTCCACCATACCTAATAATAACAGATCCACCTGGGTCTCCAGACCCCCAATAGAAACAACACAAGATCTATAGGCATGATCCACAATAATCGTATCACCCACTGGAGTGGATACATGAACAGGCAAATCAAGACTACCACGGGTCGCACCCAAGTGATGTTTAAAATAAGAAAACACGTACGAATATGTGGACCTGGGATTAAATAAAATAGAAGCATCTCTGTGACAAACTGAAATGATATATGTAATCATTGCATCAGAGGTAATAGCATCATACCTGTCAGGGAGTGCATAGAAACGTGTCTGGCCCTCACTCGATCGCTTCTCACCTCTAGAGCGACCTCTAGAAGACTGACCTCCACCTCTACTAGCCTGAGATGGTGCTGAAGAGGCGGGCTGATCCCTTTGCTGAGACCTATCCCTGCGAAGTCGAGGGCACTGCCTCCTAATGTAGCCAAACTCACCACATTCAAAATAGCTGCCTGGCGCTGGAGAATGGGACTGAAGGGAACCCCTCACCGCAGATAAACCCTGGGCTGAAGAAAAAGGTGCTGAACTCTGAGCTGGGAGGGCACTGAGTGAAGACTGGCACTACTGATAACCCCGACGGCCACGACCGGAAGAAGCTCCACTATGCTCTGGGCGACCTAACTGAGGAGGTCTAAATGAACGACCTCTGCCCTGATGAAACTGGCCCCTATATGGAGCACCACTATAACTGGCCGAACCTCGAGGCCTCTTGGCCTCCCTCTCCTCTTGCTCACGGCGACGATCCACCTAAATCTAGCGTGCCATATCCACAACATCCTCAAAAGATGCTGATAATACTCTCTCTCTCTCTGGTCATCAGAATGCGAATAGAATAGTTGAGGCCATCAATGAACCCCATGATCCTCTCCTGATCTTTCGGGATCATCCAAATAGCATGTCTAGCCAACTGAGTATACCTCAGCTCATATTGGGTCACTGACATGCCGCCCTGCACTAACAACTCAAACTGGTGACGTAGCTCCTCTCAACGGGACTGAGGCACATACTTTTCTAAAAAGAGAGTGGAAAAATGATGTCGAGTAAGAGGTGCTGCTCCTGCAGGCCTACGCTTCTCAAACTCCTCCCACCAATCAAATGTTGCACCAGTAAACTGGAAGGTAGTAAATGAAACATTGCTGGACTCAAGAATCCCAACTGTATGTAACACCCTCTAGCACTTATCTAAGAAACCCTGGGCATCCTCGCCCTCAGTACCATTGAAATGATGTGGATGGAGTCTACCGAATCTCTCCAAGTGACGCTGCTCGTCGTCAGGCATCACCGGTACCACATACTCTGGGCTGGTGTAGCTGGAATAGCCGGTGCAACTGTCTGAGCTGGGACTGCCTCTGGCGTCTGAAGTCCCTGCACAACTTGCTCTGGTGTGCAAGATGCGGGGGTCTGATGACCACCCCCGTCTGGGATGTCGCTGCTGTAGCGGTAGCTGATACTACCTGAGCCAATCCAGAACAGACTGATAGTATATGGGCCAAAGTCTCCTGAAGGCCAGGAATAACAATAGACATTGTCGGTGCCTGAACGGGTGCTGCTGGAGCCTCAACAACTAGGGGTTGCTCCTGAATAGGGACAACGGGCGGGTCAGCTGACATTGCCTCAGCTGCCCTACCTCTACTATGACCACAGCCGCGCCCACGGCCTCTAGTAGGTGGCAATGGTGGTCATCCACCTCGTCCTGAAGCTCGAGTTCTCACAATTTGCGAGAGAATAGAATACAAAAGTTCAGTTCTTGGAACAACAAAATCGCACGACAAAGTTCAAAAAATGTAAAGTGTTTCCTAAAGGTCTGCAGCCTCCCGAGGATAAGCACATGTGTCCCCGTACCGATCCACGAGACTCTATCAACCGGCTCAAGACTCATGAAGCCTAGTAACCTAGGCTTTGATACCAACTTGTCACGACCCCAAAACCCGATCGTGATGGCGCCCAGCACATTGCTAGGCCAACCCGACCAACCATTTATAACACAGAGCTATCAACTCTCACTTTACCCCTTTTAAGCATAACCAATAATAATATAATGAAATAACAACTAGCACATCGGGGATAGATATCCCAAAACCAGTATAACCTCCCACCGAATCAAGAGTCATAAGTCATGAGCCTCTACTAGAATATATAGATGTGATAGTGTGTACAATTGTGACTATAAGTGTAGAATAGACTAAGAAAGTAAAGATAGAAGAGTCAGGTCCTGCAGACGCTAGCAGCTACCTTGACTGTCAAAATAAAGCTCTCCGAGCAACTATAGATTCAGCTCTGCTGTGATGTACCTAGATCTGCACACAAGGTGCAGGGAGTAGTGTGAGTACTTCCAACTCAGTGGTAATAAGCAAGGGTAAGACAACGAAGGTAAGAAAACCCAATACAACACTAAGCAAGGCTATACAACAATATCATGTAACAATTATCAATATGAGCAGTATCAGAACTAGCAATATCAGCTAACAGAATAACAAGTGTAGCTAAATGCAATGCAATGCATGAATATGACCGCTACGGCACGTAGCCTGATCCATTTGGGTACCCGTGCTCACTGTGGGGGTTCAGACTCCGGAGGGGCTCCTACTGCCCAAGCACAATATCATGATATGTTGCGGCACGCAGCCCGATCCACTACCAGTCCAGCTATAATGCAATGCAAGCCTCACAGGCAAAGAAATAGTATTTGAAATCTCCTTTTAACATTTTTAGTAGAAATTAGTGTTTCAAAAATTATAGAGGTTGGAAAACCATTTTTAGATAGAAATAGCTCAAGAATGGTATCAGAATAACATTCCAATATCATAGAAATAATAGCAACGATCCTCGTCGGATCCGAATAACTGGCTCATAGCCCAAAGATATCCACAACCATTTAAGTAGGAGGTTTACCGGCTCAATAATGGCCAACAATACAGTATAGTACTACCAGGTCGGACTAAGCCATAGTCCCCAATCACATTCGATCTCGCACTCACATGAGAGTATGTGTCTTGCCTCAATACAGAATCACATAGTGTTTGCGAACCCGCTGGTCATCACCCACCCCCATTACTCACCTCGACTCGGCTCGAAGACTAGTCCGCAATGCCCTTGCCACGAGAATCGGCGTCCACGGGTGTAGAATCTGATCAAAATCAATAGAAATGCATCAAAATAGGCTAAAGGGACATAACCCAATCGATATAACTCAAATTAGACCAAAAACCACAAAGTTGCCAAAACCCGACTTTCGGTACGCTTCTCGAAAAATTACAAAAGTTACATTTTTAGAATTCTTATCTCAACACGAGTCCATACATATAAAGTTTATCAAAATCGAACTCCGTTTGCCCATTCAAATCGATGATTTCCAATAACCCAGGCTTAGAGCAAAAACCTCCATTAATACACCTCTAATCCTCTAATTTCAGGTATAAACTCCATAATTTAACAAGATAATAACATAAATTAAGTCCATGAATGCTTACCTGAAGAATCCCTTTGATTTCCTCCTAAAATTGCCCCAAATCGCCTCTTGGTTTAAGCCTTAGCGTGTTATAACATTCTGAAATTTCGACCCTTCTATTTCTTTAACACAGACACGATTTCCGCTTCTGCGGTCTTGGACTCGCACCTGCGAGTCCGCTTCTATGACGTATTTGTCACTTCTGTGACCCTCACTTAACCGTCCATTGCGCTTTTGCGATCCAGGTCTCGTACCTGCGAGACCGCTTAAGTGAACAATTCTTCGCTTCTGTGAAGATCCCCCAACTGCCTTACTTCCGCTTCTGTGGCCATGGGCTCGCAGAAGCGAGCCCACTCCTGCGATTTCCTAGCCGCTTCTGCGGACTTGCCCAGCCAAGTACAATCTCGCTTCTGCGAGACAAACTTCACTCATGCGGATCCGCTTCTGCGGTTCCCCATCTACGAAAGCGGAATCACTGCTGCAATTTATGACAGCAGTTCCATAATACCAAAATTCTTCCGTTTGACTTTCCAAAATCATCCCGAGGCCCCCGGGACCTCAACCAAAAACACAAATCCACTCCAAATCATCACACAAACTTGTTCCAATCATAAAAACACACTCTCAAACACACGAATCATCAAATTAAGGCAGGTTCAAGCCTTAGATTCAACTAAAACTTCTGAAACCTGCATTCTATCAAAAACATGACCAAAAGATGTCCGAATGACTTAAACATTTTCAGACATATCCAAAATCACCTCACAAAGCTACTACAACTATCAAAATTCTATTCCGACTACCGAATCAAAATCTCACCTATCGATCGGATTCCGCAAAATTCCAACTTAGCCAATTCAAGCTTATTTCTACATTGGATCTCCAAATTCGATTCCGATCGCTCCCTTAAGTCACAAATCACCTCCCAGAACTAACCAAGTCATCATAATTCAATTCCGAGCCATCTAACCATATAGTCAACTCTAAGTTGACTTTTCATAAACAAGCTTTACTCAAAAAGGCTATATGCCTCATTTTCAACCAAAATCACTCCCAATTCACCCGATAAACTCTAACACATATAGAGAAACATGAAACACATAAATGAAGGGGTAATAGGGTGGTAAGTCTCGTGACAACGGGCCGGGTCATCACACTTCTGGAAGATGTACTTTAGTGGATCCAAATGAGATATGAGATAAGTGGTATAAGCTGACAAGTAATGTTTCAACTTCTGTGCAACCCATGTTAAAGCACAACATGTTCTTTCCAACTGAGTATATTTTACCTCGTACGATGTAAATTTCTTGCTAAGGTAGTATATTGCCTGCTCCTTCTTCCCTATTTCATCATGCTGCCCCAGTACACAGCCAAAAGAATTATCCAATACGGTCAAATAAAGGATCAAAGGCCTTCCAGGCTCCGGAGGAACCAACACAGGAGGATTGGCCAGATATTCCTTGATTTTGTCAAATGCATCTTGACATTCCTCAGTCCAATTCACTGGAGCATCTTTCTTCAATAATTTGAAAATAGGTTCACAAGTCGACGTCAGCTAAGCAATAAATCTGCTAATATAATTCAACCTGCCCAACAAACTCATCACCTCTTTCTTGCTCTTTGGCGGAGGCAAATTCTGAATCGCTTTTGTCTTTGACGGGTCCAGTTCAATACCACCCCGGCTTACCACGAACCCCAATAACTTTCCTAATGGTACTCCAAAAGCATATTTTGTTGGATTAAGCTTGAGATTGTATCTTCGAAGCCTCTGGAAGAACTTCCTCAAGTCTTTGACATGATCGCACTACTTTTTGGATTTGATAATAACATCATCCACATACACTTCAATATCTCGATGTATCATGTCATAAAACATAGTGGTCAATGCTCTCATATATGTAGCTCCAGTATTTTTCAACCCAAATGGCATTACTCTGTAGCAATATGTTCCCCAAGGTGTGATAAAGGCCGTCTTTTCTGCATCTTCTTCATCCATCAAGATCTAATGATAATCCGCATAACAATCCACAAAAGAACCAATCTCATGTTTGGCATAATGGTCAATTAATATGTGGATGTTTGGCAATGGAAAATCATCCTTCGGACTTGCTTTGTTAATGTCTTGATAATCAATGCACACTTTGTTTTTTCTGTCTTTCTTTGGAACAGGTACAACATTGGCTAACCAAGAGGTGTACTTGGTGACCCATATGACCTTTGCCTCAAACTGCTTATTGACTTCTTCTTTTATTTTCACACTGATATCTCTTTTGAACTTCCTTAATTTTGCTTAGCAGGCCAGCATTCTGGATAAGTGGGCAACTTATGTACCTCCAAATCAGTATTGAGCCCTGGCATGTCATCATAAGACCAGGAAAATATATCTTTGTACTCATGTAATAACTTGATCAAGTCTTCTTTGAGTGAGGCCTCTAAGTGCATACTAATCTTTGTTTCTCGAATATTCTCCTCATCCCCCAAATTAATAGACTCCGTTTCATTTAAGTTTGGTTTGGGTTTCTCTTCGTAGTGATTCAAATCCTTACTAATTTCCTCCAAAACTTCCTCATCCTCATATTCCACTTCATTATCATTTTAAATTTCTTGTATAACTATCTGATTATCAAGACTGGACCGGGAATCCTTCATGCATGACACATCATTAAAATCAGCAAAAACTGGACTATACAAGAAAAAAAAGAAAAAAAAATAAGGCTACAAAAATAGAGGAATAAAAAAATTGCATTTTATTAAACTTTGAAAGGTAACAAGGTTTGGATACATTTGACTAGACGGAACATAGGATTACAATTTTTTTCAAACATGACAGATTTTAGGAATGGAACATTTAAAGCTAACTACCAAAACTCCCTTCTGATTGAAAGAGGAGTAGCTTCCCAGTTATTTAGCCTGATCTGGGGTCCAACATACTGAACATCCATCTTGCTTGTTCCCTCAGCTGCCTCTATCATATTAACACCTTCAAACAACCTCTAAAATCTTTCTAACAGCTCTTCATCTAGCCTTATCTCTGCATGGCCCGGCATGACAATCGCCGGATGTCTTTGTGTACCAGGCTTGACAAAGGAATAGGAAAGTTTTGGGATAGGTTTGGGGAGGGTCCATCCTTTCTTTTTCAATCTTTTGGATCTATGTATATCGGTTATGGTTGGCTTAATACCCAGGCCGAAAGTATTAGTGCTACCTAGAAGATAAACTGGTTGTGTTATTCCTTGCAGAGCAACTCCTAGACCTTTTCCCGGAGAAAACCCGTTCTTTAACATTTCCTTAGCAACCATGACTGCCGCATGGGTTACTTTGGGTACTGGGATGCTTTCACCTTCACATATCTTGTTCACAGACATAGTGTCCATCACTTGGTACACCCAAGGATCTTTGTCACCCTCGACTTCCACGCATGGCATGATGGCATTGCAAATATTATCTTCACCATGCACTACTATCTCTTGTCGATCACATTCAAACTTCACCATTTGATGGAGTGAAGAAGGCACTGCTTTTGCAGCATGGATCCATGTTCGTCCTAACAATAGATTATAGGACACAGCAACGTCCAACACTTGAAACTCCATGGTGAATTCCATCGGTCCGATGGTGAGTTCTAATGTAATATCTCTAACATTGTTCTTTCCGCCTCCGTCGAATCCTCTCACACATATGTTGTTTTTGTGGATTCTTTTGTGATCAATCTTCAGTTTGCCCAAAGTAGATAAAGGACAAATATTAGCACTCGACCCATTATTGACCAGGACACGGGTCACCACTAACCTCTCACTTCACTGTAAGGTGTAACGCCGTATTGTGCTCTGTCCCTTCTAATGGTAGTTCATCATCTGAGAATGTTATCCTATTTGCCTCAAAGATTTTGTTTGTATTCTTTTCCAAATGACATGCTATGATTTTTTTGGTACATGAGCTTCATTCAGGATCTTGATTAATGCCTTTCGGTGTTCATCGGAATGAATTAACAGAGATAGCAAAGATATTTGAGCTGGTGTCTTCCTCAGCTGCTCAACTATGGAATAATTTTGAGCTTTCATTTTCTTTAGGAACTCCTCAGCTTCTTCTTTGGTGACTACTTTCTTCACATGGGTCGGATTTTCTTTCACAACTTTCGCCTTCCTCAAATCGTCAGGAGCAAAACATCTCCCTGACCGGGTCAAACCATGGGTTTCGCAGATCTCCCCCTTGACTTTTTTTTTACTTTGTACATGATAGTTACCTTGTCATAATTCCAAGGTACAGCTTTGATGTTCACAATCGGCATCTAAACGACTGGCTTGATATCAACTGGCTCTATATGTACCCCTTTCACAGTTAATATGGGCTTCACCCAAGGTACTATCACTTTTGCAGGTTCAGGTTCAACTACCACTGCTGGCTGACTTACAGGTGGCTCAACTGATATTTTCTCACTCCCGACTTTCTCCTTTGTGTTGTTGTTTGCTTTAATTGTCATTACAGTCTGAGAGGGCTTTTTGCAGCTTTCTCCTTGTACTAGCTCTATCATATGTGTTTCATGGTGCACAGGCAAAGGATTTTGCGTTATGTTGGGATCCTCGGGGGCTTGTACCTCAATTCTTCTAGAGTCAATGAGTTCTTGTATTGCAGATTTTAGGTGCCAACATTCTCCGTGTCATGTCCCGATGCCCCTGAACAATATTCACAATGGATGGATTGATCTAAGTTTCTCGGTGGAGGATTGGGAATTTTAGGCTCAATAGGACTCAGCATCCCCAATTGTCTTAATCGGTGGAAGAGGCTAGTATATGATTCGCCCAGAGGAGTGAATGTTTTCTTTCTTTGAGCCCTGTTGCTTTTGACTTTAGGGTCGGGACATAAACTGGTTCGGTTGGGATTTTTGTATGTTTTTTATGGCGGGTATGTATTTTGGGCATGATAGACATTCTAAGGTGATGGGATTCTCCATGAAGGAGGAGGTGGTGGGTAAGATTGGGCGTGATGGACAGAAAACTGAGGACCAGTCGGAGGGTAATAATGTTGAGGTGGGCTATACGGTGTTTGTGGGTAAGGTTGATATGGGCGAGGCTGATGGTGATATGGGTTGGGGCCCCGGGACCAAGACCTTCCCTCTATAACTGTCACTTCTTCATTCTTTTTCTTCCCAATTGCTCCTCCTGTCGAATTGATTGATTTGTAGCCTTAATGGCTGAATAACTCATGATTTTATTTGTTTTCAATCCTTCTTCAACAAAGCTCCCCATTTTTACCACCTCATTGAAGGTCTTTCCGATTGCAGACACCAGATTTCCGTAGTATGTCGGCTCCAAAGCTTGTAAGAAACAATCTACCATTTCTCCTTCTTTCATTGGTGGATCCACACAATCTGCCTGTTCTCTCCACCTGAAACCATAATCTCAAAAACACTCTCCGGGCTTCGTTTCTAATTTGTCAATGACAACCTATCCGGGATAATTTCTAGATTATATTGAAAATGGTTCGCAAATGATTGAGCCAAATCATCCCAAATGAACCATCGGGTATGATCTTGACGGGTGTACCATTCAAGTGCTGAGTCGCTGAGGCTTTGACTGAAATAAGCCATAAGTAGTTCATCCTTTAACCCAGCTCCATGCATTTTGCTGCAATATCCTCTCATATGGGCCACTGGATCACCATGGCCATCATACATGTCAAATTTTGCAATTTAAACCCAGTTGGTAGTTGTACTTCGGGGAACAAACACAAGTCCTTGTATGACAAACTAACTTGGCCTCCTAAACCCTGCATATTACGAAATGACTACTCAAGGCTCTTCATTTTCCTGGTCATCTCCTCATACTCAGGATTTCTAACGGGTTTCTCATCTCCCGTCATATCGATAAGTGGGGTATAAGAATCATGTTGTTTGAAGGTGGGTTCTGGAGGGTAGTAATGATTATCATGGATATGAAATACAGGCTTACTAGAGGAGTTGTGTAAAGCGGCTGGTGGTGGTGCCACATACACTGGAGCAGCCTGGGGTGGTGGTGGTGGAGCTTTTTCAGGATTTGAGGGTAGTACTTGTAATGTAGTGGCATAATAGTGTGGGTATGTAGGGTATGTAGAAGATGAGTTCATGGTGGTTGGATCTTGGTTCGAGACTGGTGGAGGAATATATGTGGGATTGGTTGGGTAGGTAGGTAAGGGTTACCCCCTCGACCAAGCCGGATACATTTCCGACATCTGCTATTTAAGCTTATACATTTCTTCCTTCATGCTATTCACATCTACTACTTCCTCCTCTTGCACGGGATCCATGATTGTCGGCTCAATTTCTTAGGTAACTGCTTTCGTCATGCTTTTAGAACGAGTGTTGTAGTTGTGATGTGCCAAAATGCCAGTTGCTAACTGCTTTATCTGATACTCATCAACGACAAAACTTGTTAATAGTTAGATCATAATAGATGAACATCACAAGTTTAAAAAACATAGCTTTTGCCTACTTGTTATCTTTCTGCCAATTTTCTTTTTTTGGCTTTTCCTTTTCCTTCCTTTGCTTCCACCCGTGTTCTCCCTTTTTTCATTATATATATATATATATATATATATATATATATATATATATATATATATATATATATATATATATATATATATATATATATATATATTCATTTTTCATTGTTTCCTTTCTCTTTTTGTTTTTCGATCTTATATGTTTGCCTATCGCACAAGCAATTGCATGTAAGGAAAAATAATGACAACTTTTGGATTTCAATTTCATTGATACTCAATCATTGATTACAAAAGATGATGTTGTACTACAACCATGAAAAATGAAAATACAGAAAAATGCATATCCTATGAATACATTAAAGCTACTAGTGCCCGTGAGACATCGTTCAGTCTTACCGCAGGCCTATATGCTAATCCCCTTTGGAGTTTATCCAAGTCTATCATTACTTGTTTCACAAAGATCATTGCTGCTGCGACAAATGTGGACTGGGTCATATCCTCGCACAGTTGGCATTTCCGTGTAAAATAGTGAGCAATGTTGACAATTCTTTCCCTGATAATTCCTTTCTTTTGAAGCAACCTCCCGATCTGTTCGGCACGAGCATCCAAGGTCTGCTGGCACTTTTCTTGAAGTTGTTGTAGCTCCAATTCTAACCAAGCCATGGCTATGTAGCACTGCTTTCTTTCTATGTCAAATTCTTTTGCTTGTTTGCTCCTTTTGATCTCGGCCGTGACAATCTTTTTCCTTAGCCGAGCAACTTGAACATTATGTTCATCCTTTAACTGTTGGATCATCCGAGCCCTTTCTTCATCATTCCTGGACAATTATTTCCGAACCCCAATTAATTCCTTCTCGACTTTATCTAGATCAAAGTTGTAGTCGTTTATCTTGCACCGCAAATTATCAATTAGCTTTTCATCCGGGGCATGTTGAACTGGGGTTTCGGTTGCTGCTCTCATTTTCACAATCCGAGCCTTCAATGTTTCATTCTATTTAATTAGTTGTTTCTTTTCACCCTCATTGGCCGCTGCTTGTAATCTGCTTTCGAATTTGAGGTCCTGAACTTTTTTTTCCAACATATTGATTTTGGCTCGGTATTCCTACTCCTTGGCACACCAATCCCATTGCTCCTTTGATAGCTCGGAAAATTCTTGAATGTGAGGTCTCTTCGTTGGTCTTTCATGCTCAAAATCTTTTTGTTACCATGCGGAATACCTAGGTGACACTTCACCTCTATCCTAATCCCTTACACAAGTGTCCACTCTCAGACATTGGCACTCATTCCATATTTGTCAGACTTTTGCCTCAGAAATTGCCCATCGGGACTAATCTCTATTGCTTGAAGGCTAAAATCCCCATCTTTTGGCACAATTTGATACCTTCCGAGTTGTCGTAACACTCGATATGGCGCATAAGGTTGGATGCTTTTGAGACTCATTAAAAGAAAGTATGTTCCTTCTGCTGGCATGTCTATGATTTCATTGATGGGCAACCATCCATATGCCCATTTTATCTAGCTAGCAGTAAGTGATCGGAAGTATGTGATCCAACCTTTTGACCCTTCTGGGAACTTGGCCTCTTTTGTTCTCATGTAGAATTCTTCGATACATGTCTTGTCAGATGGTCCATAACTCTAAAATTGAGGGTGATGACATAAATGCTCGATCATCCACATCTGTAGTAGTAGATTATACCCCTCGAAGAAATCTTCTCCCGCTTTGCAGGCTGTGAGAGCACGGAAGATATCGGCCACTATCATTGGTGCCAAAGTACTGTTGTCCTGTGTACGGAGGTACTGGAAATCCCGGCAACTCTGATATCGATGTTCCCGTCTTTCATTGGAAATATTATTAACCCCAGAAAGGCTACCACGAAGGCAAAGCACCTATGTTCTTCCTATTTAGCCCGGTTTGCTTTACTGCAGAGTTTGTTTGTTGGAACATTAAATCCTCCAACGTGGCCATATCTATGGTATATAAAGTTCATATTGCAAAACACGTGGACCAAATCTTCATTATCAACATTTCAGGCTATTTTCAAAAAGTAAGGGGACCTCACCCTTTCCGATGTAGTTAGAAATCTCTTCCAGTGTTGGAGTGAGCTCAAAGTCCGAAAAGTGGAGCACATTGTATGCGGGATCCCAGAGGGTGACTAAGGCTCGAATAATGTCACCTTGGGGTATGATATCAAGCAGCCTGGTAAGATCTTTCAAATATTTCTTGACCCAATCTTGTCCATCTTGGCCCAAATCGTTCCACCATAATCGTAACTCCAAAAGGATCTTATTAATTAGTGAAAAGGGTTCGTTTTGCATTGTGCTCATCCTGCACATTTATTAAAGGTGTTTTAAGCTCATATTATTTGACTCAAAAACAAAATATTTTTCAAAGAAAATTTTTCATCATTTTTCTTCAAAAGAATCCCTATTTGTGAACTTAGCCTTTCAATACCCCATTTGAAGATTTCAAGGCTATATTTATTATTTAAGGGAAATGACTTCAAAAGCGGCCATTTTTGCATAAACAGCCTTCCGGCGTCCTTTCGGAACATTCGGCTATTTTCAAAAATGGCATGACTTTGATTTATTTAATAAAAATTAAAAATTTGACATTTTATGGTTATTTTTTAAAAGGGGTGGTTGGACTCGATGAGGGTTGCCTACGTATCTCACCTAGTGGTGAGAATCAAACCAGTGTAGTTCGGTCAGATTGTTTTTAGACCAACTATTTTTAATTTCGATAAAACTAACTTAATTCAACTATTTTTCCTCAAAATTTTGACAGGGTTTCGATAGTATTTGGACATCGGTTTTCTAGTAATTTCTATTTTTCTCTCTTTTCATTTTTCAGGTATTTAGCCGGTCGGCATAATAGTCCCGGACAAATAAATGCAACACATAATCATGCTCGGTCTTTTACATCCGGGTTACCTGTCCTAGACGGACCCAACCCCTGTGTTGAGTCCCCTAAGTCAGATATGACGCAAATAATCGTCCTAATTCTAGGCTCAATATCCTAATTTTCAATGGTACTAGACTATGTACCCGACCGGACAACTAGGATCGAAGAGGGGGCTACGTACCAAGGACCCGCGGGATCGTTCGACTTTGTAACTTTTTCGGCCTCTGTTTCTTATTGGGGTATTGACACTAACAGAAAGGGGAGTCTCAACCAGTAAGCACATCCTCGGAGGTAAGAAGAGAAGGGTTTTCGGCACAATTTTATATATACAGTTCACGTAATATCAAAGCGGTAAACATATTGTCACGCCCCAAATCGAGGGACATGACCGGCGCCTGACAGGGTTGCCCCAGTCAAGCGGACCTGGGTGCCTTTCATTCCCACGCGTTAACCCTGTGTTGATTGTTTCTCATTAACCAAATATTTTACTAATAATGACTGATTTCATAATGCATAAACATAACCATGTGATTGATTCACTAACAAGTTCATAATTTATATTTACAATGCCCCATATATATATACATAGGCCACAATCCCACAGTTTATATATCTACGGAGCCTCTAGGATACAAAAAGGGAAATACAATACTTGCCGGTAACAAGGCTCCGGCTATACCTTACAAAACCAAAATGAAATCTAAACCGAAGTGGCATGAACCACACAAGGCCCCGAGGAAGAAAGGGGCTCACCAAAACGGGCAGTGGAAGGAGAAGGATACTACTGCCGATGAGCTGAAGTGCCTGCTACTGATCCACCTACAATCATGACACGAATGTAGCGCCCCCGGCAAAAAGGGACGTCAGTACACTTGAATTGTACCGGTATGTATGGACAAACTTTGTCCCAAGTAAACTCAAGCCATTAAATTACATCAACAATTAATTAAGCCAACCAACCATGTTTCCACATTTTCCTCATTTCAAATAATTCTCACACAAAGCACTTTCTACGATCAACCAATTTAACAATAACCAATCAATCACGTAAAGCACAAGTAGTCAAACAAAGGGGCAATCGGTGCCCCACAGGTTGCAAACTCTCCTGCTGTCTCCTTTCACAATTTCACATTATTGATTTTTGTATCAATTTTCAATAGCGATTTCGATCGCTTTCCATCCTTATTGCCCCTGACCACCCTTATTACCTCGGCCACCCTTATCACCCCAACCCACACCTTATTTCCCCACGTTGCGGCGCGCAACACGACCCCGCCTTACAGTTGAAAACACAACAATTTCAAACAGTAGATAAGGTACTACACACAATTTCAACAAGTTCAAATAAGCAACTTACACATTGGTTCATGTTCTCAATTTCTTCTCAAGCCAATATCAAAACCAAGTTACAAGTATTCCAAAATTGAAAATGCCCACATAATCATGTTCAACAATTTACCACAATTAAGGTGTTTCAAATTCCTTCCACAATAAGCCAAATATGCCATCACAATGGTTGTTCCCAATTCTTTACCAATCTCCATTACCTTTTTATCTTTCGATTCATATTTCATACCACACCACACGTAGTTCAACATCAATCAAATGCTCAACACGAAAATCAAAGAATTACGTAAAATTTCTCAATTCGACACATGCCAAAACAATTCGCACACAGTTGGGCGATTTTACAAGTATCAAAATTAGCCATACATACCTGGTGATGAGTTTTCTTCCTACTTTATGCTTACCCAAGATATCCTACTCTTGCAAACCTTATTCTTGAAGACTCTTACTTCTACTCACTTCTTTTTACTAGAAATCAAGTTCAATAATCATGCATGAGTGTAAAAATTCTATTTTCAAAAGCTATTATATGCAAACCTCTCTTTACCCAATTTAAAACTCTGAAAATCAAAGAAAATAGTTAGGGTTTTTACCTTGAAAAGATTGGGGAAGTTGAATCTTTGTCCTAGAATCCTTTGAACTAAGATGATTGGAACAATCTTTGAAGATGAAGAACTTCTCTCTCTAAAAACCCTCTCTTCTCTCTCTAATTTTGGTAAGATGATATGATAAAATGAAGAAGAAAGGTGTTATATTAAAGAAGAGATCGGGTCAAAATGTTACAAAAATCTGGGCCGGGGTCAATTATGCGGTGCACTATGCGACCGCAGAATCAACATGCGGTCCGCATAGTGACCGCAGAATTGCCCCAAATTTTACAAGGTTCTGTTAAGGAATGCGGCCAGAATGCGGTCCGCATGTTTGATCCGCGGTCGCAAAATGCACCGCAGATTTGACATGCGATCGCATATCGACCGCACATTTGACACGATTTTGGGCAACTCTCTGGAACGTTTTGCGGCAAGAATGCGGTCCGCATGTCAGGTTTGCGGTCGCATTCTTGACCGCATATTTGACATTTTTCGGAAAAATTAATTCTCTACATTTTTGAAACTTAAATCACTACCAGGGGTCCGAACCGCGGCGAGCTTGCTCGCCGCGAAGAATTCTACGCATTCCTAACACATTATTCGGACCATGACACTATAGCTACTAGGTTTTATGCACAAAATTTTTTTTTTACGGGGCCTTACATCCTCCCCCCTTAAGATCATTCGTCCTCGAATGAGGATTTTGAAATAAATGAGTTGGTTTTGAAAGACATGATATGCAACCATCAAAATTTTGACTAACTCTTATATTTTAGAAAAATTTCGCCGGAGTTTCCTTTGTATTATGGACATATCCACCTGTCAGAGGGCCCCCGAAACACATTACCAAATAACAATACACAAATACAACACCTTTCACAACTGGTATACACTTTCTTATCTCAACGAATGCACATATTCTATCACTTCAATGAATTCTTACCTTATTTAACCATTTTAACACACCTTGTACACTTAACAAACCATTACCAATCTACACTTACTATTAGTTGTTTATTTAACGCGTAAATCTTTATAAGGCTTTCATTTATCAAGAACGGTTCAAGTGACCCAAGGTAACAACACATTTAACTCATTACAAAATGAAGGGGACTTTACTAATACTAAGAGGGAAACAACTTAGACAAGATGACAGTTACTAGGAGTAGGAGGGTCACCTAATTTTTTCTAGGCTTGATCGAACAAATGGGGGTACTTTTCCTTCATCTCTTTTTCCGCTTCCCATGTGGCCTCCTCAACTTGTTGACTTCGCCACAATACTTTAACAGAGGCAACTTCCTTATTTCTCAACTTACGGACTTGCCTATCAAGAATGGCAACTGGAACTTCTTCATATGACAAATTTTCATTAACCTCCATAGCTTCGATTGGCATGATGGTGGATGGAT
Source organism: Nicotiana noctiflora (assembly GCA_032618575.1). NCBI lineage: Eukaryota > Viridiplantae > Streptophyta > Magnoliopsida > Solanales > Solanaceae > Nicotiana > Nicotiana noctiflora. The sequence continues at coordinate 170,668 of JASVEL010005686.1, forward strand.
CTCCAATCACTTTCTTCAACATGGACACATGGAATACCGGATGCACTGATGACATCTCGGGAGGCAACTCTAGCCTATAAGCAACTTGACCAATCCTTTGAACGATCCGATATGGCCCGACATACCTAGGACTCAATTTCCCTTTCTTTCCGAATCGCATGACTCCCTTCATAGGAGATACCCTCAAGAACACCCAATCATCGACTTGAAACTCCAAATTCCTTCGATGAACGTCTGCATAGGACTTTTGACGACTCTGTGCTGTTTTCATTCTCTCTTGAATAACCTTGACCTTTTCCATAGCTTCGTACACCATATCTGGCCCTAGCAATTCCGCTTCACCTACCTCAAACCACCCTATTGGCGATCTACATCTTCTCCCGTACAATGCCTCAAACGGGGCCATCTGAATGCTAGCATGATAGCTGTTATTGTAAGCAAATTCTATCAGGTGGCAAGTGTTCATCCCAATTACCTTTAAAATCTAAGACACAAGCCCGCAACATATCTTCAAGCGTCCGAATGGTCCGCTCGGCCTGTCCATCGGTCTGTGGATGGAAAGCTGTGCTGAGATTCACCTGAGTTCCCAAACCTTGCTGAAACTTCTTCCAAAAGTTAGCGGTGAACTGAGCCCCGCGATCTGAGATGATAGAAAGTGGAGTGCCATGAAGCCTTACTATCTCTTTGATGTACAATCTTGCATATTGCTCCGCAGTATCGGTGGACTTGACAGGCAGGAAGTGAGCTGATTTGGTGAGTCGATCTACTATCACCCATATTGAATCGAACTTACGCTGAGTGCGAGGTAAACCTACCACGAAATCTATACTTGATCATCTCCCATTTCCACCTTGGTATTTCTATAAGCTGAGTTAATCCACCAGGCCGTTGATGCTCGGCCTTCACTTGTTGACAGTTCGGACATTTAGCTACAAAGCCTGCCACATCCCTTTTCATACCGTTCCACCAATAAATCTCCTTGAGATCGTGATACATTTTCGTTGAACTAGGGTGCACAGAATACCTGGAAGTATGAGCCTCTGCCATCACTCTTTCCCGAAGCTCGTCCACATCCGGAATGCATAGCCTATCTTGACACCGCAATACACCATCTTCGCTGCTGAGTACAAATGCTGAGGTCTTGTCATTCATGATCGCTTCCTTCACCCGAACCAATGCTGGATCCATGAACTGTTTTTCCTTGATTTCCGCGACCAATGATGATTCTGCTCCATTATGCACCAAGATATCCCCCTCGTCCGACGCCGAAATACGAACCCCCAAGCTGGCTAATTGGTAGACCTCTCGAGCCAGGGGTCTCTGATCCATACCCAAATGAGCCAAACTACCCATGGATTTCCGACTAAGAGCGTCAGCTACCACATTTGCCTTCCCTGGATGGTACAATATGTCTATATCATAGTCCTTAAGTAGTTCTAACCACCGCCGCTGTCTCAGATTCAGCTCTTTCTGCTTGAACAAATATTGGAGGCTCTTGTGGTCCGAAAACACATCTACATGAACCCCATAAAGATAGTGTCGCCATATTTTCAAGGCAAACACAACAGCTGCAAGTTCCAAATCATGCGTCGGATAATTCTTCTCATGGTTCTTGAGTTGCCTGGAAGCATAAGCTATAACCTTTCCGTGCTGCATCAATACACATCCCAAACCGACTCCGGAGGCATCACAATAGACTACAAATCCCTCTGTGCCTTCTGGCAAGGCCAATACTGGTGCCGAGGTCAATCTTGACTTCGGTTCTTGGAAACTTTTCTCACATGCTTCGGACCACTGGAACTTAACTGCTTTCTGCGTCAATTTAGTCAATGGGGAGGCGAGGGTTGAGAATCCCTCTACAAACCTCCGATAGTACTCTGCCAGACCCAAAAAGCTGCGAATCTCTGTCGGGGTCATGGGTCTAGGCCAATCTTTCACTGCCGCAATCTTCTGAGGATCCACTTGAATTCCCTCACTGGAAATAACATGCCCTAGAAAGGCTACGGACTCCAACCAAAACTCACATTTTGAGAACTTGGCATACAATTGGTGCTGAAGAAGTGTCTGCAATGCTGCTCTGAGGTGAACGGCATGATCTTCCCTGCTCCGAGAGTAGATGAGAATATCGTCAATGAATACAATCACAAAGGAATCTAGGAATGGCTTGAAAACCCTATTCATAAGGTCCATGAAAGCTGCTGGGGCGTTGGTTAGCCCAAAAGACATAACCAAAAACTCAAAGTGACCATAACGAGTTCTGAAGGCGGTTTTAGGAATATCCTGCTCCCTGATTTTCAACTGGTGGTACCCGGACCGTAAATCAATCTTTGAGAAGAACCTCGCTCCCTGCAATTGGTCAAACAGATCATCCACTCGAGGCAATGGATATTTATTCTTAATGGTGACTTTGTTAAGTTGCCGATAATCAATACACATTCGAAGTGACCCATCCTTCTTTCTGACAAAGAGAACCGGAGCACCCCATGGCGACACACTCGGTCGTATGAACCCTTTCTCTAATAAATCCCTCAGCTGCTCCTTTAACTCCCTTAACTCTGCCGGCGCCATTCTGTATGGTGGAATGGATATTGGCTGAGTATCTGGCATTACATCGATCCCGAAATCAATCTCCCTATCCGGCGGGATGCCTGGAAGCTCATCCGGAAACACTTCAGGAAATTCATTCACAATTGGCACGGACTCGAGGGTAGGCACATCTGAGGTGGTGTCCGTTACCCGAACCAGGTGATAGATACACCCCTTCTTAATCATCTTCGAAGCCTTAAGGTAGGAAATAAACCTACCCCTCGGCACTACACCATTTCCTTTCCATTCAATAATTGGCTCGTTAGGGAACTCGAGCCTCATAACTCTCGTTCGACAGTCAAGTTTGGCAAAGCATGAATAGAGCCAATCCATCCCCATAATTACATCAAAATCTACCATCCCAAGCTCAATAAGATCGGCTGTGGTATCACGACCACCCACCGTAACAACACAATTCCTATAGACTCGTGAGGCTGTAATAGAATCACCAATAGGAGTCGACACAGAGAACGGCTCATGAAGCTGTTCGGGTTCTATCCCAAAACTTGAAGCAATGAATGGAGTAACATAAGACAAGGAGGACCCTGGATCAATAAGGGCATAGCAATCAATAGTCTGAACAGACAGGATACCTGTAACAACATCTGGAGAAGCCTCGGCATTTTGGCGGTCATTCAATGCATAGAATCGGCTAGGTCCACCCCTACCCCGAGCTCCACCCCTAGATGCACCACGCCCTGCTGCTGCTGGAGTACGCGCTGATGATGTAGCAGCTGAAGAACCGGATGACTGAGCAGATCCCCTACCTATACCCCTGACGGGGTGCACGACAGTCTCGTTGAATGTGACCTCTCACCCCACACCCGAAGCACACTGGAAGGTCAAGGTAGCAAGTTTCTGTATGAAATCTCCCACACTTGGGGCATGTAGGTCTCCCCTGCTGCCGGGATCTCACCCCAGGATGACCAGACTGACGAGACCTCCTGCTGTCTGAACCAGGTCTCGAGTAACTGCCCTGCTGATGACCGTGCACGGATGGCGGTGCACTCGCGGAGGACCTGAGCATATGACTGGGATGGCCCTGATGACCCCCTCCCTGGAAGTGATCTCCCTGAACGACCCATTGACCGGGCCCTGCTGCTACTTTCTCTTTCTGCACGAATCTTCAATTTCCTGGCCTCTGTGGCCCGAGCAAACCCCACAATCCTCCCATAGTTCATGTCTGAGTGCAAAGCTGCTGTGGCGGCCTCATTCACTACCAAAGGGCTAAGGCCCCGAACAAACCGTCGAACCCGGGCATCCATGGTCGACACTAAATGAGGAGCGTACTTGGACAACCTTACGAACTCCATGTGATACTCCCAAACACTCATCCTGCCCTGTTTGAGAACCTCGAACTCAGTGGCACGGGCTGCCATTGCCTCAGCAGGTAAGAAGTGGTCCATAAATGCATCCACGAACTCATCCCATCTGGCCGGAGGGCTCCCTTCCTCACGGGAATCCTCCCATATTTCGAACCATGAACGTGCCGCTCCCTTCAGCCTGTAAGAGGCCAACTCTACCCCCTCTATATCTGTAGCCTTCATCACTCGAGGGTCTTGTATATCTCATCAAGGAATTCCTGTGGGTCAGCCTCTGGATCGGTACCTGAAAATTCTGGAGGGGCCAATCACAAGAACTGGTGGACTCTGGAGCCAAAGGAATCTCCCTGTCCGCTGGAGGATGCAGGGGCATCATGGGATCTCTGGGCCTGGGCGGCCACTAACTGTGTTAACATATGGATGGCTCCCCTAAGATCTTCATTAGAGATACCAGAACCCGAAGCGGGAACTGTATTTGAGTCAGGAACACTGGCAGGAGGAATGGTGGCATCCTCTGCCGCAGCTGGAATAGGGACACTTGGGTTTTGAACAGATGGGTCAGGCAAATTCGGGACCGGTGGGTCATTCTCTCCCACGGCATCGGGTACATGATTAACAGCTGCACTTGGGCCGGCATTGGCCCTAAGGCCGAGTCTAGCCTTCTTCTTAGGTGCCATATTCTGAAAATTTGGGAACAAGGCGCGAATTAGACACGGATATCTCCACATTGCACTTTACCGCACGATATAGATTAACAAAGAAGTAGGTAAATTCCTAAATGCCCGTGTAGCCCCCTACTTATATGATGTGGTCGACAACACACCTATAAGAAGGGCACTACTAGACACGGCTCCGAGACATACTAGGACACTTTAAAAACCATAGGCTCTAATACCAAGTTTGTCACGCCCCAAATCGAGGGACATGACCGGCGCCTGACCGGGTTGCCCCAGTCAAGCGGACCTGGGTGCCTTTCATTCCCACGCGTTAACCCTGTGTTGATTGTTTCTCATTAACCAAATATTTTACCAATAATGACCGATTTCATAATGCATAAACATAACCATGTGATTGATTCACTAACAAGTTCATAATTTATATTTACAATGCCCCATATATATATACATAGGCCACAATCCCACAGTTTATATATCTACGGAGCCTCTAGGATACAAAAAGGGAAATACAATACTTGCCGGTAACAAGGCTCTGGCTATACCTTACAAAACCAAAATGAAATCTAAACCGAGTGGCATGAACCACACAAGGCCCCGAGGAAGAAAGGGGCTCACCAAAACGGGCAGTGGAAGGAGAAGGATACTACCGCCGATGAGCTGAAGTGCCTGCTACTGATCCACCTACAATCATGACACGAATGTAGCGCCCCCGGCAAAAGGGACGTCAGTACACTTGAATTGTACTGGTATGTATGGACAAACTTTGTCCCAGGTAAACTCAAGCCATTAAATTACATCAACAATTAATTAAGCCAACCAACCATGTTTCCACATTTTCCTCATTTCAAATAATTCTCACACAAAGCACTTTCTACGATCAACCAATTTAACAATAACCAATCAATCACGTAAAGCACAAGTAGTCAAACAAAGGGGCAATCGGTGCCCCACAGGTTGCAAACTCTCCTGCTGTCTCCTTTCACAATTTCACATTATTGATTTTTGTATCAATTTTCAATAGCGATTTCGATCGCTTTCCATCCTTATTGCCCTTGACCACCCTTATTACCTCGGCCACCCTTATCACCCCAACCCACACCTTATTTCCCCACGTTGCGGCGCGCAACACGACCCCGCCTTACAGTTGAACACACAACAATTTCAAATAGCAGATAAGGTACTACCCACAATTTCAACAAGTTCAAATAAGCAACTTACACATTGGTTCATGTTCTCAATTTCTTCTCAAGCCAATATCAAAACCAAGTTACAAGTATTCCAAAATTGAAAATTCCCACATAATCATGTTCAACAATTTGCCACAATTAAGGTGTTTCAAATTCCTTCCACAATAAGCCAAATATGCCATCACAATGGTTGTTCCCAATTCTTTACCAATCTCCATTACCTTTTTATCTTTCGATTCATATTTCATACCACACCACACGTAGTTCAACATCAATCAAATGCTCAACAGGGAAATCAAAGAATTACGTAAAATTTCTCAATTCGACACATGCCAAAACAATTCGCACACAGTTGGGCGATTTTACAAGTATCAAAATTAGCCATACATACCCGGTGATGAGTTTTCTTCCTACTTTATGCTTACCCAAGATATCCTACTCTTGCCAACCTTGTTCTTGAAGACTCTTACTTCTACTCACTTCTTTTTACTAGAAATCAAGTTCAATAATCATGCATGAGTGTAAAAATTCTATTTTCAAAAGCTATTATATGCAAACCTCTCTTTACCCAATTTAAAACTGAAAATCAAAGAAAATAGTTAGGGTTTTTACCTTGAAAAGATTGGGGAAGTTGAATCTTTGTCCTAGAATCCTTTGAACTAAGATGATTGGAACAATCTTTGAAGATGAAGAACTTCTCTCTCTAAAAACCCTCTCTTCTCTCTCTAATTTTGGTAAGATGATATGATAAAATGAAGAAGAAAGGTGTTATATTAAAGAAGAGATCGGGTCAAAATGTTACAAAAATCTGGGCCGGGGTCAATTATGCGGTGCACTATGCGACTGCAGAATCAACATGCGGTCCGCATAGTGACCGCAGAATTGCCCCAAATTTTACACAGGTTCTGTTAAGGAATGCGGCCAGAATGCGGTCCGCATGCTTGATCTGCGGTCGCAAAATGCACCGCAGATTTGACATGCGATCGCATATCGACCGCACATTTGACACAATTTTTGGGAAACTCTCTGGAACGTTTTGCGGCAAGAATGCGGTCCGCATGTCAGGTTTGCGGTCGCATTCTTGACCGCATATTTGACATTTTTCGGAAAAATTAATTCTCTACATTTTTGAAACTTAAATCACTACCAAGGGTCCGAACCGCGGCGAGCAAGCTCGTCGCGAAGAATTCTACGCATTCCTAACACATTATTCGGACCATGACACCACATCTACTAGGTTTTATGCACAATTTTTTTTTTACGGGGCCTTACACATATAGCACGTTGATCAAAGCATATAAGGAAATCAGATATAAACAATAACAGCAATTTAATTAAGATCGAATTCTTAAACCCTGAACCGAAGTTCTAGGTTTCTATTCCCCAGCAGAGTCGTCAGAGATGTCACACCTCCTTTTTCTTACCCGCTTATTAATACTACACCCCGGGAAGGGATATAATAATAAAAAAGGAAGGAGTTTTTCCAATTAAAGGACAGTCGGAACGGGATTTATTTATTAAATTTCAGAGTTACCACTTGGGAATATAATGGTGTCCCAAGTCACCGGTCTAATCCCGAACCGAGGAAATTATGACTCTGTTTTACAGTCCCCGAAACTAGAAATCCGGATAAGTAATTATGTTAACCCGGGAGAAGGTTTTAGGCACTCCCGGATTCCGTGGTTCTAGCACGGTCGCTCAACTGCCGTATTTGTTTTTATTTGATTTTTCATATGCTTCATTTTTATGCATTATTAATGTCTCGCTTTATCATTTTTTAAGAATTGTGATGTTGCAAAAATGCATTTCGATTCACACCGTACCAGTACGCCTATGACTTTAGTGCATTTCAACTTCGCCGGGATTTTGAATTTGGGTCACATAAATGTGCACCCGTATTAGGAATGTAATATTACTAATCGCGCCTAAAGTATCTACGTCATTATTAACTTTGGGAAAGACCGTGAAATTCGCTAAACGGTCATTCCGAATCTAGAATTTTTATGTTGAGACTTATTTGAGGACCACACAATTAAGTATTTGTGGTTTCGTGAGGCTCATCTCCATTTTATTAAAGTCCAATCTTAAATGGGTTACGTTTTCAATTTTTGATTTTTCATCCTAAGTATAATTGTTTCATAAATTATTTTACAACGCTGTATGCAAGAGTCCAGACCATCTTTATTATTTGGACCTGGACTTTGGACCGATTCATCAGTATGCACCAAGGTACAACTGGCCAATTACAGCCCAGTCAATATTATTTGGGTCTGATCTTACAGACTCAAAAGCCGTTTTAACCGAATATGGGCCTTTATTCACACTTGGGCCCAGATTATCACTATCTAAAATAAGTTGACAACAGATTAGCATTTTTATGGACAAATCAGCACTATAAGTGTCACGATCCCAATCCCGGTCGTGATGGCGCCCAACACAACTGCTAGGCAAACCCGACCATTTACTCTCTCATCCCGAGCATGAAGCTCAAATCAATTACCTGGATATTATTATCAACAATAAAGCTAAACTTAATAACCACCCACATATTTAGGGTCACGAGTCTAGAGCCTCTAAACATGATCGGATAACAATATCTAAACCAAATACTCAAGTATGAATAATGTATATACAAAGGAAAATTGGAATAAGAAGAGAATCCAGGTCCTGCGAACGCCAGCAGCTACCTCAGCAACTCGGATAAATACTGATAAAAGCTGGAATGCTCGTCTATCCCTCTTGTGTACCTGAATCTACACACAAAGGTGCAGGGAGTAAGGGTGAGTACTAAGTACTCCGTGAGTAATAAATATATATCAATAGCTGAAAGTAAGAAATCCACAGAATACCACATAATGAAGCTAAACTATAGTCCGATTCCTCCTACGAACTAGCAACAATAGTACATTACAATTACCACATAGTAATTCAACAAATAAAGATGCAATGCAAAGCACATAACCGCTACGGCGTGTAGCCCGATCCATTTAACGTTGACGGCGCTCACCGGGGGTGTGTACAGACTCCGGAGGGGCTCCTACAGCCCAAGCGCAATACTGATGCGGCGTGCAGCCCGATCCTCATATCAACCGCTACGGCGTGCAGCCCGATCTATCCTTAGTCCACAACAAACATATAAGTCACACAACAGCTCAAATTATTTATTTCCACGTTCCAGTTCATAAAATTATGAAAATACTTTAACTTTTATTTAATTTTCCCAAAATAGGTGACTTAGAAATTCAATACGGTGATTTCCAAACCAGGACTGAGATCAGTGATTAAGTAAGTATTCCTATCACATATATAACTATCCCCTAGGGATACTACAGGTCGGCTCAAGGCCCCAAACACGGCTTACAACCCACAATTATATCGAACACAGTATTTTTCAACCACTAATATCATATTATACTCATTCGGGATGGACTAAGTCTCAATCCTCAGTTACAATCAATCCCGCACCTGCCACGGGGTGCGAGCCACGCCCTACTAGCGTCACAATGTGCTAAGCCGGGGTTTCGAACCCTCAGGCTACCATATACACAAACTCCTCACCTCTAGTCGGTCGTAGACTCGTCCGCAATGCCTTTTCCTTTGAAATTTTCTACCTCGCGCGTATAATCTAGTCAAACCACAAAAATTATGTCATTTACGGGCCAAAGAAACATAACCCAATTCAATTTATACGAAATACGCACAATTGCACTAAGTTGGTAAAATCCGACCCCGGGCCCGCTGCTCAAAAAATTCTGATAACTATACCAATGGATTCCTCATCTCGCCACGAGTCCGTGCATATAAAATTTATCAAAATCTGAGTTCGAATGGCCTTTCAAAATCCAAAAATTCGTTTTCATGATTTAGGCCCTAGTTCTTCACAAATTCTACCAAATTTCAAGAATATTGGTGTTGATTCTAGCATAAAATTATGTTTTTGAGTCAAAAAACTTACTTCCAGTGATTACCCATTGATTTCTCTCTTAAAAATCACCTCTGAAGCTTCTTCCTGTTCCAAAATAGGAAGAAAACTCGACCTGCTCATTATAGGTATACTATTCACGCGTTTTACTGCTCCCAATGGATTCCTTGTGAAATTCTAATGAATTTAGGCTTTTAAATCACTCAATTTGACCTTATATAAAGGAGATATGTAGGTTTTAAGATTTGCAAATAGTGCAGGTTTTTAATACGCCGTCAGGGGAGTTTCGTCATTAACTTGAAAATCTGGGCAACCTTAGTAAAATGGCCATAAAATCCTCATACGATGTCCAAATTCGATGATTCTTTTTGTTACGGGTCCATAATTAAATACGGATCTAATGCTTCATTCAAAATTGTAATCGGAGCTCATTCGTTCAATATGATAAAATTTATGCTTGAAGAAACGACGTCGAAGCATAAGAAAAACGAGCACAACGCAACCCAAACCAATTCGAAACTCACCCAAGCTCCTCGAGACCGCATACGAACATACTAACATGTCACATATGATCATGCAAACTTAGTTTCACTCTTAAAACACCAAAATTAACATCAAAACACCAAATTTACATCGGAGTCAAGCCTAAGTTCTTCTAAAACTTCCGAAACACGCATTTGATTAAAACCCAGCCAAATCACCTCCGAATAATCTAAAATTTTGCATACACATCACAAATCACATATCGAAGCTACAGAAACTCTCAGAATTCCATTCCGATCCTCGGATCAAAATCTCACCTACCATCCGGAATTCGCCAAAATCCAACCTTAGCCAATTCAAGCCTAATTCTACACCGGACTTCCAAATTCAATTTTGGTTGCTCTCCTGAGTCATAAATCATCCCCCAAAACTAGTCGAGTCATCAGAAATCCATTCCGAGTCTTCTAACTTATAAGTTGTCTTTTTCAAACTAACATTCTCATAAAGAGACCAATTGCCTCATTTCTAACCAAACTCCATCCGAATTCATTCAAATTGTCCAAACACATATATTGAAACATATAGAAGCATAAAACGGGGAAAACATGGCAGTAACTCCCGTAACGACGGGTCGGGTCATTACATCCACCCCAACTTAAACAAACGCTCATCCTCGAGCGTATCGAGAGTTGTCCTAGAAGCCAACTAGTAGCTGAATGATCTTACCAACCTTATACCCGGGGTGATCCCTCATGACCCTATCTCGCATAGCACCGATAACACAATATAGCCAAACTTTCACAATTCATTTAATCTATAAACCAAACCATACAACCACGTCGCACTTTCTGAAAATCATACACCAGATCAGAAATTCACATATGAACTTAGAGTACACCCGAACCAGCTGTAATACCCATACTTGCACCCTTAGGTGAAAACATATGATATACCGCCTAAACCAAACACTTGGAATCATAACTTCTATTCACAGTAGTTGTCCCCAACAACCAATTACCGGTAGAGAACCTCTTATTAGCTAACGCCTTATTTCCACACTTTCCTATACTGCTAACGATGAATGAAACACGCTATAAATCGTAATCATCTCTCAGGTCAACCGCTCATGAAACCACTTCGCTTAACTGATATCACAACAGATTTACGGGTCAAACCTCGATATTATCTTCCTAACAAGTTGAGATCAAATCTGTCCGTATTCATTAATGAACCCAACGATCACCTCGAATCCAATACCACTCTAGTGATATGATACCTCGATACAAGTCTAAACCACATCTTGCATAATACACGTACCAGTAAGAAACAATCTGAACACACTCAAATCAGGACAATGACTCAAACGAAAGAGTTGTACCTCAAGCTCATCAATACCATTACAATACAAGGTTGAGACCCCGTCTCACATCATATAAATAGAATGCCTGAATCAACCTCGAAAGGTCATAATTCCCATAGACTCGCTGTAATGCACGATCCTATCCCACCACCGTTACACCTAAAACACCTCAAGTCGCTATGCTAAAAATCAACAACCACGCACATTTGTTGTCTGAAACCAATGCAATTCTTTACACCCACGATGAAACATAGGACACACAACACACAACCCGATAGACCATAATCATTGATCCATACACCGAGCGACACTCAATTACTCTTCCCACTCGACTTTCTCTATGAATTCCCAATGGAACCGCACCACATGTGCCCATAACTAACAAATCACAATGTCTTACAACATCGAAAAACAACTGAGGGTTAACCAAGCTAACTCAAGATAAATGTGTAGCCATATCGGCCTGCCAACGAATTCACTGCCAAGAAGCCTGAAAATGTTTCTTCCACTTCTCTAACTCCTACCGAAGGCACCAAGTAATATTGAAATCCATAATATCACCCGGTTACATGCCCGGCAATACGAAACGCATCCAAAAATTCCCTTAATAAGGAACAGTATCAATGATAGCGGCCTCTATACTGACATCTAACACAACTGCCCAATTAAGAAAGTACTCCTTCCCAGATGTCCGCTAGTTCTTTGAAACATAATTCACTCTGCTAAAACATATTCTAACACACTTCACCACTTAACCCGTGGCATTTTTGGCATAGCTCCTAATGCAATAGTTCAAAATCACTGAACACTACGATAACCAGTTAGAATTCCAACGTCACATCCACAATATATCATACCAGCTAATAAAAATTCACCGTGATAACGTAGCCTGTACATCAGAACTGCATATGACACACACATCATCATACCTGATCCCAGTTTCCACCGTGCGAATACATGCACCCATTTGATACCTAGTCATTCCATGACAGATACTCAATATTTACCTGTGCTACCATGCAAACCCGAATACCACTAGTGGACCCAACAAGAGAATGCCATAATACTATTGAAATTTAATCAGTTTAATCATATTACCTTTTTCTGAAACACATACTCGCGGCAACTCGCTATGATTAGCAACACCATTTCCTTGGACATATGAGGGCCATTCACCCTAATCATATGAAGCTCTATTATCTAATCGTTTAGAAGGAATCACTACACATTCCATGCTCTGCATGACATACACATGCCTTGTGCAAATTCTTACAATGCTGACATGACGGATGAGATCCGTATACATTCTTAGCGACCGTCGAGACAACAATTCATTAGTTTTATACTCTTGGCAATGACTATCACCTTATTCCCATCCAAACAATGGTCTTAGCTCTTTACCTTACTTCATATACTCAGATTGCACTAATCTCGAATTCAATGATCTCGTTTCACTCAGTACGAACTGCTCGTGCAATAAGCCACTCCAGACACAAGTAAATGTCTCATATGATGCCCCAATGTGCCAATGGATTACCGATTCGAATGTGGTACTAAAGAAAATGGGCTTGAAAGGAAATTTTCAAATCCTACGCACTAACACAGACTTTCCTTGGAAAACAGGAAACAATACATACCAAGCTGGCATATAGAGAACTATACTCGATACCACACTATTACGGCATGCAACCCGCTCCAGATAGCATACCCATGGCGGCGTGCCATCCGATCCACACATAACTATTACATGCAAACATGCTCATTCACCCATATAACGGTTAAGCCTATTCTCTAGGTGTCCAAATTTTTACTAAGTCCCAAATTTTTCAAAAATTTTGGCAGAGTTTCCTTTGTAATTGGGCCTATCCACCTGCTAGAGAATCACCAAAATCATCCTAACAACATAGCTACAACTCGACAAAACATCAAAATGTACATCAACAACATTAATCTCAATACTACCTGTATTATATTATCAAAATCGATACAGTGACATGTGTTGCACTTGTTTGAATAATAACACATATAAAATACCGCCAATTTAGTCTTTTTGAGTCTGAACTCATACTGCCACACGTATTGCACTTAACTTTCCAACTAGAAGATACGATAATATTCTTCACGCGCCCGCAGCTTGGGATTACACAACAGATCGCAATGGGAACGAATCGCTTAACAGTTCATCTATTATCCCACAAACTTCTTCGTCACTACCAAGATCACATAGATACACCTCACAGCGCTAACTTACTCATCACGTGGATATCCGACCGCCATCCCCGCTAATAAGGACATTACCGAACACATAAGTTAAAAGTACTTGCTTGCATAATCAGCGCTTCGGTGCTCAAGCCGTAGGAGAAGATTCGGCCTCAAGTCCCCTAGATTGGCCCAACATGAACTCACGGAGATTACATCTCACTCCTCAATCGGGGTATCTCCAGCAATCGACGCAAATGTATTACTGAATGCCTGCATGTGCGTACAGAGTGTGGAAGGAATTTCAAGAGTTATTTCTCAAGCTGATTCAAATACGCACCAACTTGTCACGACCCCAATCCCGGTCGTGATGGCGCCCAACACAACTGCTAGGCAAACCCGACCATTTACCCTCTCATCCCGAGCATAAAGCTCAAATCAATTACTTGGATATTATTATTAACAATAAAGTTAAACTGAATAACCACCCAAAGATCTAGGGTCATGAGTCTAGTGCCTCTAAACATGATCGGATAACAATATCTAAACCAAATACTCAAGTATGAATAATGTATATACAAAGGAAAAGCTGGAATAAGAAGAGAAGCCAGGTCCTGCGAACGCCAGCAGCTACCTCAGCAACTCGAATAAATACTGATAAAAGCTGGAGTGCTCGTCTATCACTCCTGTATACCTGAATCTGCACACAAACGTGCAGGGAGTAGGGGTGAGTACTAAGTACTTAGTGAGTAATAAATATATATCAATAGTTGAAAGTAAGAAATCCACAGAATACCCCATAATGAAGCTAAACTACAGTCTGATTCCTCCTACGAACTAGCAACAACAGTACATTACAATTATCACAGATAATTCACAGACAAATATGCAATGCAATGCACATAACCGCTACAGCGTGTAGCCCGATCCATTTAACATCGACGGCGCTCACTTGGGGTGTGTACAGACTCCGGAGGGGCTCCTACAGCGCAATACCGCTGCGGCGGGCAGCCCGATCCTCATATCAACCGCTGCGGCATGCAGCCCGATCCATCCTCAGTCCACAACAAACATATAAGTCACACAACAGCTCAAATTATTTATTTCCAAGTTCCAGTTCATAAAATTATAAAAATACTTTAACTTTTATTTAATTTTCCCAAAATAGGTGACTTAGCAATTCAATACGGTGATTTTTAAACCAGGACTAAGAGCAGTGATTAAGCAAGTATAGCTATCACATATATAACTATCCCCTAGGGATACTACAGGTCGGCACAAGGCCCCAAACACGGCTTACAGCCCACAATTATATCGAACATAGTATTTTTCAACCACTAATATCATATTATACTCATTCGGGATGGACTAAGTCTCAATCCCCATTCACAATTAATCCCGCACCTGCCACGGGGTGCGAGCCACGCCCTACTAGCGTCACAATGTGCTAAGCCGGGGTTTCGAACCCTCAGGCTACCATATACACAAACTACTCACCTCTAATCGGTCGTAGACTCGTCCGCAATGCCTTTTCCTTTGGAATTTGCTGCCTCGCGCGTAGAATCTAGTCAAACCACAACAATTATGTCATTTACGGGCCAAAGAAACATAACCTAATTCAATTATAGGAAATACGCACAATTGCACTAAGTTGGTAAAACCCGACCCCGGACCTGATGCTCGAAAAATTCTGAAAATTATACCAACAGATTCCTCATCTCGCCACGAGTCCGTGCATATAAAATGTATCAAAATCGGAGTTCGAATGGCCTTTCAAAACCCAAAAATTCGTTTTCATTATTTAGGCCCTAGTTCTTCACAAATTCTACCCAATTTCAGGAATTTTGGTGTTGATTCTAGCATAAAATCATGTTTTTGAGTCAAGAAACTTACTTCCAGTGATTACCCATTGATTTCTCTCTTAAAAATCGCCTCAAAAGCTTCTTCCCGTTCCAAAATTGGAAGAAAACTCGACTTGCTCATTATAGTTATACTTTTCACACATGTTACTGCTCCCAATGGATTCCTTGTGAAATTCTAATGAATTTAGGCTTTTGAATCACTCAATTTGACCTTATAATAAAGGAGATATGTAGGTTTTAAGATTTGTAAATAGTGCAGGTTTTTAATACGCCATCAGGGGCAGTTTCGTTATTAACCTGAAAATCTGGGCAACATTAGTAAAATGGTCATAAATTCCTCATATGATGTCCAAATTCGATGATTCTTTTTGCTACGGGTCCGTAATTACGATACGGATCTAATGCTTCATTCAAAACAGTAATAGGAGCTCATATGTTCAATATGATATCATTTATGCTTGAAGAAATGATGTCGAAGCATAAGAAAAACGAGCACAACGCAACCCAAACCAAGTCGAAACTCACCCAAGCTCCTCGAGACCGCATACGAACATACTAACATGTCACATATGATCATGCAAACTTATTTTCACTCTCAAAACACCAAAACTAACATCAACACACCAAATTTACATCGGATTCAAGCCTAAGTTCTTCTAAAACTTCCGAAACACGCATTTGATCAAAACCCTGCTAAATTACCTCCGAATAATATAAAATTTTGCATACACATCACAAATTACATATCAAAGCTACAGAAACTCTCAGAATTCCATTCCGATCCTCGGATCAAAATCTCACCTACCATTCGGAATTCGCCAAAATCCAACCTTAGCCAATTCAAGCCTAATTCTACACCGGACTTCCAAATTCAATTCCGATTGTTCTCCTAAGTCATAAATCATCCCCCAAAACTAGTCGAGTCATCAGAAATTCATTCTGAGTCTTCTAACTTATAAATCAACATTCGGTTGACCTTTCCAAACTAACCTTCTCATAAAGAGGCCAATTGCCTCATTTCTAACCAAACTCCATCCGAATTCATTCAAATTGTCCAAACACATATAATAAAACATATAGAAGCCTAAAACGGGAAAAACATCGCAGTAACTCCCGTAACGACGGGTCGGGTCGTTACAATAAGCAAATATTATTCATGTATTAACTATTAACTATTTTCCATTAACGCAGTTTACATTTGAATACTACTGATTTCAATATTTGACATTTAACTGTGACCCTTAATATCCAGTCTTAAATCAACGTTGTTACTCAGCTAGTAAACTAACCGGGTATGATATCGCTATTTAATTAACAACACTAATGGCGAAGTTATCTATCTACTTTTGACTGAAGAACAACATTTACATTTTTAACTAAAGGATGCTCAGATTGCAATTATGTTCCAGATTTCCATTATACAAAATCGAATACACGTTTATAGCTAATCTAGTTTCAGTAATGTTAAACAGTAACGATGATTTAAAATTCAACTACTTAATATTTTCGAATTAAATGATTCTGATTCAGAACTTCATTAATAAAATATCTAATTATTGGTATTACACGTCTGATTTTTAGAACAGTTGTAAGTCTAAGTGAATCGACTAAATTTAAACCAGATTTTAGTTTCAAATTTAGTTGATCATTTTAACTACCCTATTTAAGCTATTTCCTACTTTATATACTACTACTATAATTATGAATTGAATTCATGCAATCCAATCCTTATTACAACCAATTCCTAGCAAATTACATGAAATCTAAATATTACTGCTACAATAAAACAAAACAGAATTCAACCACAAATAAAATTAATCAATAATTTTCATTCCTTCATCGCGTTTCAATTACATCTTCAGGATATAGTAGTGTACCTGATCAAACGAAAGGAAACGATGAGTTCTAAAGGATGAAGGAGAAGAGAGAATCAACAATAGCAGCAACCAAATATCAATAGCAGCAGAAGTAAATATCACAACAACAAGGACAACTTCAGAATAGAGAACCCAGCAAATTCGACCAAACAAATAGTAGAAACCCAGCGAAGTCAATCAAAATCAATGAAGAACAACGAACAGAGATCCCAAAGTACCACTTGAACTAACAGCAAAGAAACAGTAGAAGTATTAATGTATTTCAGTATATGAGCTCTTTCAATATTGGAACCAGAAATCGAACCCTTAATTCTCTGAAGGTTGGAACCCCTTGGAGTAAATTTTTCCACCCCCTTTCAGGCTTAAGACAGCCTATTTATATAATGAATTTGTGAGGAAATTTTGAATTAGTTATTCATATTTCCCACTCCAGCTCTTTTTCAATTAAATCAGTTAGGTATAGCATAATTCTAACGGAAATACACTTGAACCCCTACTAGAAGGTTCTAGGCTATTCCTTATTGTTCTATTGGGCGAATTTGACCTAGTTACCCTCACTTGCTAAGGTTTTTTATACATTTACCTTTTAACTATGCCTAGTCTACCCCTTATTGTTCTTGTATTTTCAGTAAAACCAAGCCTCAATGTCATTTATACCCCCATTACCTCTATATTATCTACAGAAATACCAATTCATCTTCCCTTTTTACCCCTTACCCTCAATAATATTTACCCGACCTATCACTAGGCCTGCCAAGACTTAGGGTAATTAACATATTTAAAATATAACCCCTGAGACCCTTTTAAAATTTAGCCAGTTTCAAACTAAGTAACCTTTTCAGGATTAATCATTCTTACAAAAGTAGCCACAAATAAACTTTACAAAATCAAAGACTCACTTTGTGTTGCAAATATAACCACAATAAATATTTTACACATATAACCTAAATGTGACTAAGCACTCAGAAGTTCAGAAGAAACAAACATATAAATCATATTGTAAATGTAGCCAATTTTATGTAGTCTTGCACAAATAGCCCTAATTACGACTAACTTTAAAATTAATCAGAACTTAGAGAGACAAATTGATAATGGTTGAATTTCAATTAATCAAAACCCTAGTCGAGACAAGATCTATTGAACAATAGCATAAAACAACTAATCAGCATACGATTTACAGGTAGTTATAGTAAGAACTAAGAACATAATCGATTTCAGGCATACTCATGCAATAGATTCAGGTTTTTTAACAAGTAAGAACACATAAGAGCAAAGTATAGAACAAAGGTGGATTCAGGATACTTAATCAATTTTAAACATGTATAGAGATTTTTCTTAAACCGATCCAAGTTTTGACAGATAAGAACACAAAAACACTGAACAAAGGCAAGTTTTAGGGTACTTAGCTTTAGGGTTTCTTCTTTTCTTTTTCTTTTCTTTCTTTCTTCCTTTATTTCTTTTTTTCTTGGTTCTTTTCTTGGTTTCCCAGTGTCTCAGAGACTTGGGGTCTCTTTGACTATAGATCTTTACAGGCAGACTCTTGGAAGTTTATTTGAGTGTGAGAGGGGGTATTCAGAGACCCAAGATGTGGTTTTGAATGGATTTTATTTTGGGTGTTCACCGGAGTAGGGTTCCGGCGACACACTTTTTAATATTCGAAGGGTTTGGCTTTGATTCGAGATATGGGACTAGGATAGGGTGAAAGATCATTTCATAGTGGTTCTGGGGTGTTAAGGTGGAGGGTTGATTCTTAGATTGGTAGTCACCGGCTAGGGTTTCGGCGATCGGAGTTTCAAGAACTGGGAGATTGGTGGGTTTTTGGGTGTGGTTAATGGAGATAAGGGTGGTAGAAGATGAAGGAAGGGGTTTAGGGGAGTGGCCTGAGCCGGAGAAGACAACAGGAGGCTGACCACCGGTAGGGTTCCGGTGGTCTTGTGAGAGAAGGGGAGGGAAGAAGGAGGCGGCTAGGGTTTGTATTATGACGAGTGTGTGTATAATGGGGTATAATGAACGGAGGGAATTGTTTATATATTAAAATTGTGTTGTTGTTTAACAGCCATTGGATTTAATTAGTTGAACGGTCCAGATCAATTTGCCCTCTAAACGACAATGTATAGTTTTAATGAAACTTTCATCTGGTCCACTAGATTAGATTATTAAACGGCTATGATTTAATTGCCTAAGCGACATCGTTTGGATTTAATTGAGACACTGGTCTCATCCGTTAGATTAACGAGATGAACGGTCCTGATTTCTTTCCTTAACGGTATCGTTTCATTCACAAGGCCACCGCCTTATTTGGTCCATTGATCAATTGTATCAACGGCCCAGATTTGGTGTGGTATATGGTGTCGTTTGGTTCTATTGTGAGACTGGCCGGTCTTTTGACCTTGGGCCTGGCCTGTGGGTGTTGTATTTGGGCTTAATAATTTGTGTATTTAGCCCAATTCCTTAGTATTTTTTGTATTTTTTGTTATTTATCCTATTTTGTATATCCAACTTGTATTTATTTATTTAATTTTTTTATTTTCCCTTGTATTTTATATTAATGTTTTTCTTTTATTTTCAATTTTTGTATTTTTTCCTTAATTTTCCAATTTCCTAGTAATTACCTTATATTTTTTGTGATTTTTCCAATTAATTTCCATTTGTATTTCATTTCAAATTTCTTTCATTTTATTATTAACAATTAAAAAAATGGGTATTTTCTATACACTAATCAAAAAAATTATTTTTGCATTTTTATTTTGGAATTAATTGCTTGGGGCAAAAATTACGTGCTCATAGTCATTCCGTGCCATATTTTGATTATTTATGCACGAAGGGACATTCCGTGCTCTGAATTGACTATAATTGCACGACAGATCATTCAGTGCCATGAAATGAGAGTTATGTGAGGGAAAGCACGAAAGGGTGATGCCGTGTATTTTATTTGATTGCTTTGAGTGAGAATGAGAGTAAAAGCACGAAGGTTGATGTTGTACAAACTGTATGGTTAACTATTGTTATGCATGTTTCTTACTTAAATTGATGACTTTTATATCCGGATTGTACTCCCACATAGCATGCTTCCCTCCCCCTTTTTAACTATTTAGTTTTCGGTATTCTTCCTTTTTATTGCATATATATATACATATTGAACTGCATAGGTTGATTTGGTATTCTTGTCTAGCCTCGTTACTACTTCGCCGGGGTTAGGTCAGTGTAACGACCCGGCCCGTTGTTACAGGAAATTTACCACCCCGTTATGTTGCAATTACATGTTTTATGCTTTTATATCAGTGTTAGAGCCTATCGGGTGAGTTAGGAGTGAATTGAATTGAAAATGAAGCAAATAGCATGTTTGAAGGAAGTTTGAATATGGAAAGTCAACCTAGAGTTGACTATCGAGTTAGAGTGCTCGGAATCGGATTATGATGATTCGACTAGTTTCGAGGGATCATTTATGACTTAGGAGAGCAATCGGAATTGAATTTGGAGGCCCGATGTAGAAATAGGCTTGAATTGGCTAAGGTTGAATTTTGGCGAAAATCGAACGGTAGGTGAGATTTTGATCCGGGAGTCGGAATGGAATTCCGACAGTTGCAATAGCTCCGTTAGGTGATTTTGGATGTGCCTGCAAAATTTCAGGTCATTCGGACGTCGTTTGGTCGGGTTTTTGATGGAATGTGTAATTTGGAAGTTTTGAAGAAACCTAGGCTTGAATCCGTGTGTAATTGGTGATTTTGATGTTTAGGATGGTGTTTTTATGATTGGAACAAGTTTGTATCGTGTTTTGGAGTATGTTGGTGGTTTTCGTTGGGGTCCCGGGAGTCTCGGGATGAATTCGGGGGTCCAAACGGACCAATTTGTGCCAAAGGCACTGCTTTTTCTGCTGCAATTAGTGCAGAAGATTTTTGTGCTTCGCGATCGCGAAGCTAGGTCTGCGATCGCGTAGGGTAAAGCTGGGAAGCTCTGCGATCGCAAGGGGAGACTGCGATCGCGTAGTGTATTGGAATGAGGCCGGAAAATTGTTCTTCGCGATCGCGGAAGGAGTGATGCGATCGCGTAAGGTCGACTGGTTGTGCATCGCGATCGCGATGTGTAGTGTGCGATCTCGTAAGTCTAGGATTTAGAGCAGTGCGATCGCTGGTGGTTTCACGCGATCGCGTAGTGTTGAGCCGTGAGTCAGTGCGATCGTGTAGGGAGTGTCGCAATCGCGTAGAGTAATATTGGGGTCCGGTGAATTTGTTCATCGCAATCGCGAGCCTGGGGCTGCGATCGCAGAAGGTCGCCTGGCAGTCAATGAATTAAAATAACAGAACAGTCCAGTCGCGAACCCCAGACCCAAAACCCCCATTTTTGAGTTCCAAGAGAAGTATTGACGGGAGATTTGCTGGGAAATCATCGGGGTTTCGTCGGAGGTAAGTTTTGTGGCTTAATTACATCATTTCATCATGAAATCATTGGTTAAATTTCTGTAAATGGAAAATTAAAGGTGAGTTTGAGCCCTAAGCCTAAATTGAAGAAAAACACCGATTTGAGTGGGCAAATGGAGTCCGATTTTGGTAAATTTTATATGTACGGACTCGTGGCGAGACGAGGGTTCTGGAAATATGAGTTTCGAAATTTTTCGAGATGTGGGCCCGGGGCTCGGGTTTTGCCAATTTCGTGATTTTTGATATTTTTCGAGTTCTTTCGATTGGGTTATGTTCCATTAGCCTATTTTGAAATATTTGTGCTGATTTGTGCTAGTTTTGACGTGCGCGGATGCCGGTTCGAGGAGCTAAGGCGTCGCGGGCATGAGCTTTCGTCGGTTCGAGGTGGGTAATTCTTGTAAATGATGTCCTGAGGGTTAGTAAACCCCGAACTTGCACATCTTAGTGCTGTGTTGAGGTGACTTACATGCCGAATAACGGGCGTGGGGTAGAACACCATTGGGGATCGTGACTTGGTCCGTCTCGCGTAATAAATAATAACACCTAATTGTTAAAATGAATTGGACTAATTATCAGGTTTGGGCTTCGTGCCAATTATTTGAATCCTTCAAGGATTGGTATCACTGTTTTGATAACACTGAGTATATTTTATTCTAAATTTAAGGTTTAAAATGGAATTATTGCTATTCCGCATTTTTATAAGGTTATGAAAAACTTGAACAAGGTCTTAATAACATTTTTTTGCTGTGAGCTAATATGATATTGTTGTCGTAGGGCTTTCTTGATTATTTGTTAGACCGATTGGGGCCGAGGGCCATATGTTAGGGCATGACATTCATGTGAGCATATGCATACACATGCATGGATCGGACTGCACGCCGCAGTGGTATATGGATCGGGCTGCGCGCCGCAGCAGGTGTGATATTGATATTGTGCTTGGGCTGTAGGAGCCCCTCCGGAGTCTGGACACCCCCAGTGAGTACGGGTACCCAAAAGGATCGGGCTACACACCGTAGCGGTCATATGCATTGCATGGCATACATACATTGGTTTACGTGTACTACGTGGCATAACATTTTAGCACTCATACTTTATTGGCACATGTGCATTTGTTGCTTTATTGACCAGATCTCCTGGTATAAATTGTTAAGGAGTGCTGAGCCCGAGAGGCTGATTTGAGTGCTGACTTGTACTGTTTGAGATTCTCCCAGGTATTGGTATGTTATAATGAAAGTAAGTAGCTAAAAATTGAGATTTCTAAATAATCTACTCACATATGCTCTGAAAAGGAATAAAATGATAGTGTTTTGAAGTTTAATGATAGTTATGTATTGTGTAGCAAGAGATAGTGCCTTGCGTGGTTTTCTTCCCTTCAACATTATTTACTTTTATTACCGCTGAGTTGGAAGTACTCACACCCGACTCCCTGCACCTTGTGTGCAGATTCAGGTACATCACAGCAAGGCTGATTCTATGGCGGCTCGGGAGTGCTTTTGGACAGTCGAGGTAGCTGCCAGCGTTCGCAGGACTTGATTCTCTAGTTTGCCTGTATTTTTATTCTGATTATCCCACACTTGTGCACAGTTATATTCACTATTTACACTTTGTACACTCCGTAGAGGATCGTGACTCTTGACCCTTCGGTTTATGGGAGTTGGCACGTGTTGGGACTTGGTTCCCTGTTTTTAATATATCTATCACTGTTGTGCTTAAATTGGATAAAGTGAGCTTGTGGCTCCGTGGTTATTGTTGATTGGTCGGGCTGGCCTAGCAGTGTGCTGGGCGTCATCACGACCGGATTTGGGGTCGTGACAAGTTGGTATCAGAGCCTAGGTTTACTAGGCCTCATGAGTCTTGAGCCGGTTAGTAGAGTCTTATGGATCGGCACGGGGACGCCTGTACTTATCCTCGGGAGGCTGCGAACCTTTAGGAAACACTTCACATTTCTTGGAATTCTTATCGTGCGCACTTGATTCAATTTGGGATATAATTTTTGAAATTCCTTCCACACGTCTGTGTACGCATCGAGCGCTCAGTAATATAATTGACTTATGGCTTGCAATTCCCCGATCGAGGGGCGAGATATAATCTCTGTGAGTTCATGTTGGGCTAGTCGGGAGGACTTGAGGCCAGATCCTTGTCTATGGCTTGAGCACCAAGGTACTAATTTCGCGAGCAGGTATTATGAAGTTCATACGATCGGTATTGTTCTTTATTGTGATTTGATATGTAGCCCTAGCTATGGGCGTGAGAAATATTTTCATCGCCTCTTAATTGGAAGGTAAAGTGCCTTATGTGTAGTGGAACGAGTTCAAACTCGGGAAGACTAAAATGATTATGCTATGTGTATCCTGGTGGAAGGTATTCTGCTGAAATGCTAAATTGAGGCGAGATAGGTGGATTGGTTCTCATGTGTAATTGAAAGGTAGTTGATATGTGTTATGATTCGAGCAGGTACAACGCATGTTCATGTACCAAATATGATAATATGATTTGTGTAGTATTGAGACTAATTTTGTCGATATGCATTGTGATGTCTTGTCGAGTTGTGAATGTATTGCTAGGATGATTTTGGTGATTCTCTGGCAGGTGGATAGGCCAATTTACAAAGGGAACTCTACCGAAATTTTTGGAAAATTTGGGGACTTAGAAAGATTTCTGTCACCTAAAGAGAGTGGGCTTATTGGTGGTACATGTATATCTGCAAGAATTGCAGAAGAGCTAAGGTCTCTGATGATTTGAGTCTTTGTCAAGGCTTGTAAATGACTTGAGTTTAATCTCATATTAACATTTCGGCATCACTTGGGTAATAATGATATGAGTGGTTGAAAGTGCTTTGATGAATGGCTTCGAGCTAAGTTGGGGAGGTTGCTATTGATTAACTGATTGCACTATTATGTGCTATGTTGATTCTGTCTCTAAGTATGTTGAGAAATTCTGGTAAAGGTTATGGTGCTTCGTAGATCTGATGAAGTACTAGGATGTTGTGAACTTATGTTGGTAAAGAATGTTCGGTGTATATAAAAGAAAGATAGCTAATTGTATATGTATGTAATCATGTTTTGCGGTGTCAGAGTTCTAGCAAGGCACGAGTGGTTCTGTTCCATAAGACAGTTGAATTACAGTTGAATAAGGGTGAATGACACCCAAGAATAGTCCTGTGGTGTTCCAGATTTTGCTTGTAACGGTAAGGTGTCTTAGGATTATGTATGTGGATAAAGATGGTGTTTTCGTTAGAAGGGATCAAGACTTGTGTTATATTATGTGAATGATGGGATTCTATGTAATCCGTATTGGAAGGTAATGATAACGAATTCAAATCGCAAGAGGTTCTTCAAAATAAAGTATTGTAGGATGTGATCCTTACCGTGTGGTCTTATGTACGAGTCTCGTGTGGAATGAGTTGATGTGTTATGGTGCTACAATAATGGCTGTAACATGAGTTGATGTGTTAGGGTGCTACAATAATGGCTAATATTAAATCAGAGATGAATCAGAAAGGAAACTGGGTAAATGGAACAACTTGTTAATAAACCGAAGCGGTATGATAAGGAATACGACTAATTCCTGGTATGTGGTTGAAGTAATGAGTCTTGCAGATATTGTGCAATAAAGCTTTTGAGTGCTGGCAGTCGTGTAACCCGATATGGGTATAATATGGGTATAAGGACTCAGTCCTGGCAGTTTAACTTATGCAATGTAATTGGGAGAAAGAGTTTATGATGTGTTTTAATGTGGTCTGAAAAATAAGTGTATTTTCTGTTGGTATGCAAAGCTTGGAATGTGTAATGAGTTTTCTCTATATGGGATCATAAAAGTCCTTGACTAGTTGAGTGCGTCGATGTTTGCAGCGTAGGAAAGGGATAAGAATTCCCATGTTATCTTAGTATGGTATTGTATATGCGATGTGTTATGAAAAAGTTGATAATGGTATATTCTAGGTTTTGAGATCAGTTCATAATATATGGGAAGTCAATAAAATTATTGAGCAGCGCGGACAGCTGCAGGTGAATTAAGAATCGATCTTTCTGATAATTTAAGAAAATGGTACTGCTATTCTATTAACTTGGCGGGGAATATGATCCAAAAAGGACAAGGTAATGTAAACTGATGATATCCAGTGGTATGGTGGTATTCTCTTGTTGGATCGACTATAATAACTGAGTCGTTGATGGCATAGTGAAATTTCTAAAGGGCCGCCGTGGTATGAATGGACGCTTGATGTGCTTTATGTATATGTACAGTGGAGTAGGGGATCAGGCATTGTGATTCATGTGTTGTATATGTTTTGGAGACTTGAAGCTCTTGTTAGTCCGCCTATGCGGTGGTTGTATATCATGTGTATCGACACCGTTTTGTGATTATTAAAAATCGGAGGATCTAGTGGCTCTCTCTTGACTTGATAAGACGAATTCGGATTATGATACTTGATTGCTGACTAGTTGTCATGGGTCAGATTGTTTAGACTAATGTGATATGGACTATGTCGGAAAATGGCACAAATTGCGTAGCAGAGAGCATCAGAGTATGCTCCAACAAAGTATTTGTACCCAGGACCAGCGGACGGCTGGTAGGCATTGCTTTGTCAGTTGGACCTTAGTGGCGGATGTCAGGGAGGAGGTATCTACCATTGATTCAGTCCCAGTATTGAGAAACGTTGTCAGATACGTTCATGTGGCCGAGCTTGAGGCTATATGTATATATATATGTTTGATATAATGAGAAAATTCGACTCGATATGCATTTCCTTTGCGAGATTTATGCGTGGATCGGGTGGCACGCCGCCACAGGTATGGTATCCGGATCGGGTGGCACGCCGCCACGGGTATGTCGTTGGAGCGGGTTGCACGCCGCAACAGAATATTGTGAAAATATAGTTAGTTATAAGCTACATGGTATACAATACTTCCTCGCTTCTGAGGAAAAGACCGTTTTGAGTATCGCTTGGCGAGTGGCACATCGGTTGTGTCCTCTTAAGATTTAATAGCATACGTTAATTATTTCACCGTGGGTGAGGTTGATTGCTTGGGTTCAAGACCTAGATCTGTGCGTGGCTAACCCTTTTGAGCTTAGTGGCTTGAGGTGCTTCATGAGTAATAATGTTGGGGTAGAATCACGAATCTCGACAAGGCTACGTGATGTTATGACCTCTCGAGGAGGATTCGGGTACTCTATTTCTATAATGCGAGACGCGATCTCAGTTCTATGTTATGATGGCACAGAGGAATTGAATTGCAGCTCTTTTGCTGGAGACAGTTGTCATGAATTGAGCTGTCATGATTCGAGTGTGTGCATACATTTCTATTGGAACCTATGTTGTGCTCGTCGTGGCTTAGGCCGGTGTTAAGGTGTCTTATCACCAGTGCGGTGTGTTATAATCGAAATGACCATTGGAGTCATTAATGAATACGAGCATATTAGATCTTAGCTTGTTAGAAAGGTAAAAATCAAGGATTGGCTCCGAAACCTATTGTAGTATCAGTTAAAAGTGAAATGGATTCATGAATGGTTGACCTGAGAGATGGATTTCGATATATTGCGTGTTCGGTTGCCGTGGGCATGATATGAAGGTGTTAAAACAAGACTCTATCTAATGAAGAGGGTTTTTCAGTTGGTATTTGGTTATCATGGGAAATTGTGTGATTAGAGACTATTGTCTCGAGTGATTGGGTTGTTTGATACATCATATGATCTCACCCGGAGTGGTGAGTATGGGTTATTGCAGTGGATTCTAGTGTATCCTGAGTATAGGCATGGGATAACAATTGGTATATGATTTCAGAAAGTGCAATGTGATTTATGGTTCAGATGGCCTGTGAAATTTTGACTATATGGTGTTTTCGGACTTATGTGAGATAGGGTGACGTATGATCGCCCGAGTATATGCTTGGTAAGGTCATTCAGCTATTGGGTTGCTTCTAGTACAACTCCTGAGTCCGCTCGAGGACGAGCGTTTGTTTAAGTTGGGGAGAATGTAACGACCCGGCCCGTCGTTACGGGAATTTACCACCCCGTTATGTTGCAGTTACATGTTTTATGCTTTTATATCAGTGTTAGAGCCTATCGGGTGAGTTAGGAGTGAATTGAATTGAAAATGAAGCAAATAGCATGTTTGAAGGAAGTTTGGAATATGGAAAGTCAACCTAGAGTTGACTATCGAGTTAGAGTGCTCGGAATCAGATTCCGATGATTCGACTAGTTTCGGGGGATCATTTATGACTTAGGAAAGCAATCGGAATTGAATTTGGAGGCCCGATGTAGAAATAGGCTTGAATTGGCTAAGGTTGAATTTTGGCGAAATCCGATCGATAGGTGAGATTTTGATCCGGAAGTCGGAAAGGAATTCCGACAGTTGCAGTAGCTCCGTTAGGTGATTTTGGATGTGCCTGCAAAATTTCAGGTCATTCGGACGTCGTTTGGTCGGGTTTTTCATGGAATGTGTAATTTGGAAGTTTTGAAGAAACCTAGGCTTGAATCCGTGTGTACTTGGTGATTTTGATGTTTAGGATGGTGTTTTTATGATTGGAACAAGTTCGTATCGTGTTTTGGAGTATGTTGGTGGTTTTCGTTGGGGCCCCGGGGGCCTCGGGATGAATTCGGGGGTCCAAACGGACCAATTTGTGCCAAAGGCACTGCTGTTTCTGCTGCAATTAGTGCAGAAGATTTTTGTGCTTCGCGATCGCGAAGCTAGGTCTGCGATCGCGTAGGGTAAAGCTGGGAAGCTCTGCGATCGCAAGGGGGAGACTGCGATCGCGTAGTGTATTGGAATGAGGCCGGAAAATTGTTCTTCGCGATCGCGGAAGGAGTGATGCGATCGCGTAAGGTCGACTGGTTGTGCATCGCGATCGCGATGTGTAGTGTGCGATCGCGTAAGTCTGGGATTTAGAGCAGTGCGATCGCGGGTGGTTTCACGCGATCGCGTAGTGTTGAGCCGTGAGTCAGTGCGATCGCGTAGGGAGTGTCGCGATCGCGTAGAGTAATTTTAGGGTCCGGTGAATTTGTTCATCGCGATCGCGAGCCTGGGGCTGCGATCGCAGAAGGTCGCCTGGCAGTCAGTGAATTAATATAACAGAACAGTCCAGTCGCGAACCCCATACCCAAAACCCCCATTTTTGAGTTCCAAGAGAAGTATTGACGGGAGATTTGCTGGGAAATCATCGGGGTTTCGTCGGAGGTAAGTTTTGTGGCTTAATTACATCATTTCATCATGAAATCATTGGTTAAATTTCTGTAAATGGAAGATTAAAGGTGGGTTTAAGCCCTAAGCCTAAATTGAAGAAAAACACCGATTTGAGTGGGCAAATGGAGTCCGATTTTGGTAAATTTTATATGTATGGACTCGGCGAGACGAGGGTTCTGGAAATATGAGTTTCAAAATTTTTCGAGATGTGGGCCCGGGGCTCGGGTTTTGCCAATTTCGTGATTTTTGATATTTTTCGAGTTCTTTCGATTGGGTTATGTTCCATTAGCCTATTTTGATATATTTGTGCTGATTTGTGCTAGTTTTGACGTGCGTGGATGCCGGTTCGAGGAGCTAAGGCGTCGCGGGCATGAGCTTTCGTCGGTTCGAGGTGGGTAATTCTTGTAAATGATGTCATGAGGGTTAGTAAACCCCGGACTTGCACATCTTAGTGCTGTGTTGAGGTGACTTGCATGTTGAATAACGGGTGTGGGGTAGAGCACTATTGGGGATCGTGACTTGGTCCGTCCCGCATAATAAATAATAACACCTAATTGTTAAAATGAATTGGACTAATTATCACGTTTAGGCTTCGTGCCAATTATTTGAATCCTTCAAGGATTGGTATCACTGTTTTGATAACACTGAGCATATTTTATTCTAAATTTAAGGTTTAAAATGGAATTATTGCTATTCCGCATTTTTATAAGGTTATGAAAAACTTGAACAAGGTCTTAATAATATTTTTTTTGCTGTGAGCTAATATGATATTGTTGCCGTAGGGCTTTCTTGATTATTTGTTAGACCGATTGGGGCCGAGGGCCATATGTTAGGGCATGACATTCATGTGAGCATATGCATACACATGCATGGATCGGACTGCACGCCGCAGTGGTATATGGATCGGGCTGTGCACCGCAGTAGGTGTGATATTGATATTGTGCTTGGGCTGTAGGAGCCCCTCCGGAGTCTGGACACCCCCAGTGAGCACGGGTACCCAAAAGGATCGGGCTACACGCCGTAGCGGTCATATGCATTGCATGGCATACATACATTGATTTACGTGTACTACGTGGCATAACATTTTAGCACTCATACTTTACTGGCACATGTGCATTTGTTGCTTTATTGACCAGATCTCCTGGTATAAATTGTTAAGAGTGCTAAGCCCGAGAGGCTGATTTGAGTGCTGACTTGCACTGCTTGAGATTCTCCCAGGTATTGGTAT
Source organism: Nicotiana noctiflora (assembly GCA_032618575.1). Taxonomy (NCBI): domain Eukaryota; kingdom Viridiplantae; phylum Streptophyta; class Magnoliopsida; order Solanales; family Solanaceae; genus Nicotiana; species Nicotiana noctiflora. Next base: position 200,969 of record JASVEL010005686.1, read on the forward strand.
GTTATAATGAAAGTAAGTAGCTAAAAATTGAGATTTCTAAATAATCTACTCACATATGCTGAAAAGGAATAAAATGATAGTGTTTTGAAGTTTAATGATAGTTCTGTATTGTGTAGCAAGAGATAGTGCCTATCGTGGTTTTCTTCCCTTCAGCATTATTTACTTTTATTACTGCTGAGTTGGAAGTACTCACACCCGACTCCCTGCACCTTGTGTGCAGATTCAGGTACATCACAGCAGGGCTGATTCTATGGCGGCTCGGGAGTGCTTTTGGACAGTCGAGGTAGCTGCCAGCATTCGCAGGACCTAATTCTCTAGTTTTCCTGTATTTTTGTTCTGATTATCCCACACTTGTGCACAGTTATATTCACTATTTACACTTTGTACACTCCGTAGAGGCTCGTGACTCTTGACCCTTCGGTCTATGGGAGTTGGCACGTGTTGGGACTTGGTTCCCTGTTTTTAATATATCTATCACTGTTGTGCTTAAATTGGATAAAGTGAGCTTGTGGCTCCGTGGTTATTGTTGATTGGTCGGGCTGGCCTAGCAGTGTGCTGGGCGTCATCACGACCGGATTTGGGGTCGTGACAGTCAGGCACTTGCCAGCATATAGGGTCGATTGTGCTGATGCTATACTTTTGTACTTTTTTCATAGATCACGGTACTGGAGCAACTTTTGAACTACAACAGTAGCATACTGAGGGGTAGTTTACTTCAGTCCAGGGACTTACGAGGTAGCCTAGCTGGCGTCCACAAACCGAAGTCCCTTTCCATATTTTCTATTTGTTTTCATTGTACCGAGACAGACATTATGTATTTTCTCTTCGGTCTTGTTTGTAGCATCCTTTAGTGGTTCGTGAGATAGCGACTCCTGTCTTGGGTAGTGAAATATTAAACATCCGCATTTTGGGTTTTCAGTTATTCATATTTTAAAAGACTTCAGCATTTATTTAAAGACTCGTTATTTTATTATTGTTATGTTGTTATCCGAAGATGTTTAAATGTATGGCTTGCCTAGCCCCAATAGTAGACATCATCACGATTCCCGATGATGGAAAATCCGGATCGTGACATGTACACATAAAGATGGAGCAATTTTTTGTTTTTTGCTTGTTTGGAGTAACCGTAAGATAGAGGGAAGAAGATATAAAAAGAAGAGGAAGTAATAAAGGAACTTATTTTTCCCCTTTTAACCTTCCCTCACGAACAGAATACATTAATTTTTTTCTTACAATTTTTTTTTCATTTCAAAACATTTTGATCCACTAAAAATAATTATAATTTTGTTTTATCAGCATATATAGTTAATTTTTTATTCATGTAATCAACTTTTTTATTTTTATTATATTAGCTAAATATATAAATTTATTGATATTTTATTTATAATTGCGCAAAGCGCGAAAAAATTCCTTAGTCGTCTAATACACAAGACTAGGTAAAGTTAATTTTAAATAAATTGGTTTTATACTGTTATTGGATAAATATCTTCCGTTAATTAGTTGGAACTTCTATTTTTAGTGTGAAGATCCAGATTTTTCGTGCTTATATTTGTTATAAGAATTGAAGGCATTTGTGTTCATTGATGATTAAGCCTAACTCTTTTTAGTAAGAAGGATAAGCATACTATATAGATAATAAAATTTACATAAGAGTTGATGTTGGATGCATAAACTGCATCTGATTAGGAACTACTACATCACACGTATTAACAAAATTAGTGCTATTATTACTATTACTACTACTTAACATATCCGTTGATTTACATAACCTTATACACAACATCCTTGTCTGATCATGCTGATAAGAAGGTAGGACAAAACTGGAGGTCTTGAAAAAATTACAGTAGTCGCTTCCACCTGGGTTGCTCCATATTTTGCTAAACAGTCTGCCACACTGTTTTGTTCTCCGTAGATTGTCTCAAACTTTGGATCATGCAGTTTCTTGAGTAAGAACCTGCAGTCAATAATTATATTAATATATTTTGGCATAGGTGTATTAAGCAAATCCAGAATCATACTTGCAGCTGTCTCAATAATTAAAGGAGTGAAATTATATATTAGAGCTAGTTTAAGTCCCATTAGAAGATAAAGTAATTCAGTGTGTAGACTAGAACCATCTGAAACCATACTAGAAAATCCTAGGATCCAATTTGTAGAGGAGTCTCTAAAACAACCCCAATACCACATATAGTAGGATTATATTTTGTAGAGCCATCTATGTTTAATTTAAAGAAAAGCAGTGGTGGTGGATACCACTTAATGTAAACAAACAAAGTTTTTGATATAGTTTTCCTAGACTTTGTAAGGTAATAAAACTCACCTACTTGATGATATATTAAAGTTGTGTTTAAAGAAGCTTTAGTATGTTTAAAAAGATTATTGTTTCTACTAGTCCAAATATGCCATAATGCAAATGGCAACAAAATAGTTAACGGGGTACCATTATAATTACCTAAATGATTTTGTTTGAAGAAGTTATGCCACCAGTGCATTGAATAAAGATTCCCAGCAGTATTTAAATTATTTGAATCAATATTAAAGTACTGCCAGAATAGCATAGCATTATTACATTCAAAAAATATATGCCTAATTGACTCAGCAGCTAATCCACAAAAATTACAAATATCCGTATTTAAAATTTTTATTTTATGTAAATAAGTAGTTGTAGGTAGCCTAACATTACATAAGAGCCAGATAAAGAAAGAAATTTTTGGTGTAGTTTATAGTTTCCAAATCCATGTATAATTATTACCTAAGGAATCATTTTTCTTAAACGTAACATTATGAAGTTCATGATAGATAGACCTATCAGAAAATAAACCTGTAGGTGTAATATTGTGATGACCCGGCCTGTCGCCATGGTAATTACCACCCCGTTACCTTGCATTTATATGTTTCATGTTGTTATATCGGTGTTAGAGTCTATCGGGTGAGTTAGGAGTGATTCTGGTTGAAAATGAGGCAAATAGCCTTTTGAAAGGAAGCTTGATTATGGAAAGTCAACCTAGAGTTGACTATTTAGTTAGAGGGCTAGGAATTGGATTCTGATGATTTTGTTAGTTATGGAAGGTGATTTGTGACTTAGAGGAGCGATCGGAATTGAATTTGGAGGTCCTGGTGTAGAAATAGGCTTGAATTGGCTAAGGTTGAATTTTGGCGAAATCCGAACGGTAGGTGAGATTTTGATCCGGGAGTCGGAATGAAATTCTGATAATTTTTGTAGCTTCGTTATGTGATTTTGGATATGTCTATAAATTTTCAGGTCATTCGGACATTGTTTGGTCGGGTTTTTGATCGGATGTTGGTTGCAGAAGTTTAAATGAAAACTTAGGCTTGAATTCGCTTGGATTCGATGTTTTTCGTGTTTAAGGGCGTGTTTTTAGGATTTGAACAAGTTTGTATCGTGTTATGGAGTATGTTGCTAGTTTTCATTGGGGTCTTGGGGGCCTCGGGGTGAATTCGAACCTTCTTTCGGGCATTTTGGAACATAGAAAATCTGCAGAAAATTGCAGATTCTGTGCAGGAAACTTTAAGGCTTCGCGTTCGCGTGGTTCTGGCCGCGTTCGCGTAGGCAAGGCAGGTTTGGTCATCACGTTCGTGGTCAAGGTGTCACGATCGCGTAGGAAGGAAAGGGAAATCATCGCGTTCGCGTCTCATGGTACCCGTTCGCGTAGAAGAAAAATTGGCCGGTTGAAATGTTATTCATCGCGAACGTGTGGGAGGAGTCGCGTTCGCGTAGAGGAAAATGAGGGCTGCTGCATTTGTTCATCACGAACGCGTGAGCAGTATTGCGAATGTGTAGGGTTAAATTGTCTGGCAGTGAATTAAATTCCAGAACAGTTCAGTCGCGGGTTTCATTCACAAAAACACCATTGTTGAGTCTTAGAGAGAGAAACTCACGGGAAATTGCTGGGAATTCATCAGGTATTCATCAGAGGTAAGTTTTATGGCCTAATTACGTTATTTTATCATGGAATCTTCGAGTATTTCACTGTTAATGGGAGAATAATGGGATATTTTTGCTCTAGGCCTAGATTATGGAAAATCAGTGATTTGAATGGGAAAATGGAGTCCGATTTTGGTAAATGTTATATGCATGGACTCGTGTTGAGACGAGGATTCCGAATATGTGACTTTCATAATTTTTCGAGAAGCGTACCAAAATTCGGGTTTTGGCAACTTTGTAGTTTTTGGTGTAATTTGAATTTCTTTGACTGGGTAACATCCTATTGACCTATTTTGATGTATTTTTACTATATTTGATCAGATTCTATGCCTGTGGAGGTTGATTCTCATGGCAAGGGCATCACGGATTAATCGTCGAGCCGAGTCGAGGTGAGTAATGGATGTGGGTGATGACCAGCGGGTTCAAAACCCTATGAGTGCGGGGTCGAATGTGATTGGGGACTATGGCTTAGTCTGACCTGTTGATGTTATACTGTGTTATTGGCTATTCTTGAGCCGGTGAACCTCCTTCTTGGATAGTTATGTACATTTATGGGTTGTGAGCCAGTTATTGGGATCCTACGAGGATCGTTATCATTGTTTCTGTGATATTGACATGCTAGTTTTACTACCAGTCCTGAGCTATTACTGTCATTATGGTTTTCCAAACTCTGGAACTTTGATATACTGTTTTCTACTGAAAAATGATAAAAGAGTTTTCAAAAACTACTTTTGAGCCTGTGAGGCCACATTTGCATATTAGCTGACTGGTAGTGAATCGGGCTGCGCGCCGCAGCGTATCGTGTTATTGTTCTTGGGCTGTAGGAGCCCCTCCGGAGTCTGAACCCCCACAGTGAGCACGGGTACCCAAATGGATCGGGCTACGCGCCGTAGCGGATATTTCATGCATTGCTTTGCATTTAGCTACATCTGATAGCTGTTATATTGTTTTGCTGGTACTTGCTGGTACATATACTGTTGATATTGATATTGTTGTAGGGTATTTGATTATAGCTTTACATAGTGCTATATTGTGATTTCTTACCTTTCGTTGTCTTACCCTTGTTCATTACCACTGAGTTTGGAAGTACTCACTTTACTCCCTGCACCTTATGTGTAGATCCAGGTACGTCACATCAGCCTTGATCCAGTAGCTGCTCGGAGTTATATTTCTGGAGAGTTAAGGTAGTTGCCGCGTCCGCAGGACCTGACTTCTTTTCTAGCATTTCCTTTATTCATGTTGTTATCCATTTCAGCACTTGAATACTAATGTAGACACTATTACACTTGTATACTCTTTATAGGCTCATGACTCGTGACCCCTTGGTCTTTGGGGAGTTGTTATTGTTTTGGGACGTGATCCCCGTACTTGGTTATTTCACTACTGTTGTTCTATCTCTGTTTATGGCTAAAATGGTTAAAGTGAGCTCATAGCTCCGTGAGTGTTGTTGATTGGTCGAGCTAGCCTAGCAGTGTGGTGGGCGTCATCACGACCGCGTTTGGGGTCGTGACAAATATCCCAGATTATATGATCATAATTTGTATTGACTATAGGCGTGTAAGTACTAGTGATTTATTTTTCTAAAGAAGTAGGAATATCAAAGGGGAAATCCTGAAAGTGCCATTCAGAATTAGAGTAATAATTTGATACCAATTTATTAATCTCACCTCTGGGTAGAGGGCCTCAAATGGAATTGCGAATAGGAGCACAGTGATTCAACCAAGGTTCATTCCAGAAATTAACATGCTTCCCATTTGTTAATATCCATTTATATCCAAGATTACAAAAGGACCATCCCTTTATAACATTTTGCCAAATTCTTGAAGTAGAAAATCTATTAGTTCTATTTTGTTTTAAATGAGTATGAAGTAAAACCCTTGCCCAAAGAAGGGTAGGATTTTCAAAGAGTCGCCATGCTAGTCTAGCATGCAAAGCAGCATTTTTTATATGAAGATTTTGTATACCTAATCCCCCAAGTGATAAAGGAGTAGTGATCGAATTCCAATTTAATAGATGAATTTTTTTCTTTTGCGAAGTAGATCTCCACAAAAAGTCTCGTTGATATTTGTTAAGAGACTTAATAATAGAATTGGGCAAAGTAATATAATGCATTACATGATTAGGAAGATTATTAAGGGTGGATCAAATTAAAATTTTTCTTTCCTCTTTTGTTAAGAAATGAGTTTTCCAACCTGCTAATTTAGACTTGAAATTATCAAGTAAAAACTGAAAATCTTTGGTTAAAGGCTTCGAAGTAAAGATTGGGAAACCTAGATATTTTCCAAAATAATTATTTTCCTTTATGTTAAGCAAAATCTGAATGTCCACTTTAACATTTGTAGAGCAATTTTTCGAGAAAAATAGCTTAGACTTATCTAGGTTAATAGTCTGCCCAGAATAATTAGTAAAAAGATTCATAGTTCTTAGGATAGAATTACAAGAACTTGGAGTAATTTTTGAACATAAAATTATGTCATCCGCGAAAACGAGATGTGAAAGTTGAGGTCACTTTTTCCCAATAGAAATTGGATGCCAAATATTGTAGTCTACCTCTAAATTTATTTTTCTTGATAGCATTTCTTATAAAAACATAAGGAGAAAGAAGGTCTCCTTGTCTAAAACCTCTAGAAGGCTGAAAAAAATCAGTGGCATGACCATTGATTAAAACGGCAGTAGACGTTGTAGTAATACAAAACATTATTAAATTGCTTAGTTTAATGAGGAAATGAAGATTATATAAAGTATTATAAATAAAAGACTATTCTAATTTATCAAAAGCTTTTTCAAGATCTAATTTAAGAAGCATATTAGCATTCTTTCCCTTCATCTTATTAAAATTAGTTAACAATTCCTGAACAATAATTGCATTATTAGATGCACATCTATTTTTTAGAAAGCTAGATTGAGTTTGATCAATTAAAAGAGGTAGAACATGCTTAATGCGATTAACAATGATTTTTGAAATTATTTTATAAATAGTATTACACAAGCTAATAGGACGATATTGAGCTAGAGTAGCTGCATGTAATTTTTTTGGAATGAGGCAAAGAAAAGTTGAATTAATAATAGGATATATTTTGTAATCCATAAAAGCTTGATGACAAAAAACTTTCACAGAATTTCCTACAATATGCCAATATTTCTGCTAAAAGATAGGACGTAATCCATCCGGACCTGGTGCCTTATAGGGTTGAAACGAATTTAAGGCATTAATTATTTTAATATCTTGTAAGGGTTTTTCTAATAGTAAATGTTCAGTATAGTCCACTATATTAGAAGGTAGAATAAAGTTTCTAAATGTAGAATTTGTGTGTAGAGTAGTAAATAAAGTATTATAATAATTGAAAATATCCTTGTTTATTCTAATAGGATCAGTAATTCAATTCCTACCTAAGTCATGAATGGCTATTAAACGATTAGTACGTCGTCTATTTAAAGTGGTTAAATGAAAAAAAATTGTATTAGCATCACTATCGTTTAACCAATTTATTCTTGATTTTAATTTCCAAAAATCTTCTTCTAATTTGAGTATAAAATTGAAATCATGAATAAGTTCAGATTCTAAATTTTGAAGGAAAATAATAGTAAGCAAATGAATTGAGGCTTGGATACCAGCTAGTCTAGCCAAAATTTTCCTCTTGCGTTTAAAAATATTACCAAAAGTTCCAGTGCAAATAATTACTTTCCTTTATGTTAAACAAAATCTGAATGTCCACTTTAACATTTGTAGAGCAATTTTTCGAGAAAAATAGCTTAGACATATCTAGGTTAATAGTCTGCCTAGAATAATTAGTAAAAAGATTCAACGGGATCGTGATGGTGCCTACTCGTGGTAGCTAGGCAAGCCACTACATTCAACATTATCCTATTCGTATCATTTCTTTATACTCATATTTATCAACAAGAGCAACAACATTAATTTAATAAGTGCGGAAGACCTTCAAAATAGAGATAAGTAATACCAAGGTAAAACACTAATGAAATCATCTACCCAAGATGTGGAGTCACCAGCTCACGAACTACTACTGAATACTACACATAAAGGTCTGAAAGAAAATAACATATATCTGTCTGTCTCGGAACAATGAGACCACAACAAATAATATAAGTAAGTGGAAGAGACGCCGGGCCTGCGGACGCCTGCATGATACCTCAGTCTCGGAATGCTCTACTCCCACGAATATACTCTACTACTGCTGCTGTTGCTCCTGCTCAAAACTTGGACCTGTGCAAAAACGCACAGAAGTGCAGTATCAGCATAATCCGACCCCACGTGCTGGTAAGTGCCTGGCCTATCCCGGCGAAGTAGTGACAAGCCTAGGACGAGACACTCACATAAACCAGTGCAGTTCTATATACATATTTATACCAAAAGATAACCAGAAATATCAAGTAACAAATTCAACAAGAAATATCATAAGATGGAAAACTCAACAGTTAACAACAATTATTAAATCAATAATAGAAATCATAGTATAATGGAAACAGTTAATATCAAAACAAGGAAATAGCAAATAGTTGCACGGCATCACCCTTCATGCTTATGCTCTCATCCTCACCAAATAAGTAAATAAATGTGCACGGCATCACCCTTCGTGCTTTTACTCTCATCCTCACATCCATGGCACGGCATGATCCTTCGTGCATGGTTCAATAACAAGGCACGGCATTACCCTTCGTGCATAATCAATATCACAAGGCACGGCATGATCCTTCATGCATAATCAATAACAAGGCACGGTATTATCCTTCGTGCATAATCAATAACAAGGCACGAAATTATCCTTCGTGCATAATCAATAATATAAGGCACGGCATTAACCTTCGTGCAAAAACAGTAAACAAGGCACGGCATCACCCTTCGTGCATTATCACTCTTACTCGCGTAAATAACAATCACAGTTAAGGGCAAAGAATGAAAAACAATAATCATGAACCGTCCCGGCAAGGGATACAACAATCATCACAACAAAGTCCCGGCAAGGTAAAATAATAATCCACTTTACAACAAGTCCCGGCAAGGGAAAACAATGTACAATTCCACAACCCAGCAAGGGTTCAATAATTCATCTTTAAAACACCTCACAACAAGTATCAACAATGACTCACGGTCATGCTAGATGCCAGTGTGTGGATGCTCGTCACCACAGCCCATACACCGCACTCGATCACATAGCACATAGCACATAATCCTATTCCCTCAAGCTAGGATAGATCAAACGCTTACCTCTAGCCTTGAAGCTCAAATTATCCTTCAATTATGGCTTTACCTCGAATTTCCGCTTTCAACTTGCTCGAATCTAATCACAATTGATTCCATTACATTAATAAATACTATATAACTTAGTTTGAATGCTTAAAATGGTTTTCTCAATGTTTACCCCAAAATTTTCCAAAATGCCCCTGGCCCCACGTGGTCGAAACTCGGGGTTCGGACCAAAATTCGGTTACCCATTCCCTCACGAGTCCAAATATATGATTTGTGTCAAAATCGGACCTCAATTCGAGGTCTAATTCCCTAATTCATGAAAACCCTATGTTCTACCCAAAAACAAGAATTTCTACCATGAAAACCTTTGATTTCTATTGAAAAACATGTTTAATGATGTCATGAATTGAAAGAATTAAGTAAAAAGTGACTTACAAGTGTTTTGGAGTGATTTTGCTCTTGAGGGTTCATGTGTGGTATGTTGGGTTTTGAAAGAATGAAGAAAAGAGCTCAAAAATTTGTTTAAGTATAAATTGCACAGCTGCGGATATCGCAATTGCGAACATTTGTTCGCAATTTCGAACACATCAGGTCTGGGGTCTGTGGCTCTCGCATTTGCAACAAAAGCTTCGCATTTGCAAACTGGGCTGGGTCACTTGGATTATCGCATTTGCGACAATATGTTCGCATTTGCGAATATGGACTGATCTTCTGAAGGCCTCGCATTTGCGAACCCAAGGATTTACTGGACCTCATCATATTTGCGATCCATTGTTCGCATTTGCGAACCCTGCTTTAGCCTGCCACCTTCGCATTTGCGATAAAATCTTCGCATTTGCAAAGATACCAGCTGGGTGAAAAACCAGCTGTGTTATTTTTCAGAAATTGCTCCAACAGCCTATGAAATTTTTACCCGAGCCCCCGGGCTCCAAACCAACATGTACACAACATCAAAAACATATTACAAACTTGCTCGTGCGATCACAATGCCAATATAACATCGATTTCATCAAATTAAGCCTCAAGTTCATGATTATCATTCTTTTAGTTTCATAACTTTCAAATTTGGAACTCAAGGTTCAAAACACATCAAACGACATTCAAATGTCACCAAACTTTGCAGAAAGAACATATATAATATTTAAGACTTGTACCGGGCGTCGGAACCAAAATACGAGCCTGATACCAAGGTCATTTAATTCATTTTCCTTTAATAATTTTAGCAAAAATAATTTAACAGAAAAATTCATATGTTAGGCTCTATGCCTCAGAATTCGACTCCGGACACATGCCCGAGTCCCATATTTTTCTACGGACCTTCCGGGACTGTCCGATCTCGGGTCTGGGTCTGTTTACCAAAATGTTGACCGAAGTCAGCTTTATCAATATTAATATCATTTTTCTTCAAATTTCTCATAGAATTCACATATTCTATCACAAAATCTTTCCGGCTACATGCCCGGATCATGCACCTAAATCGAGGCAACATAAAATGAGGTTTTCAAGGCCTCGAAAGTGCAGAACAAGTGAGGAAAATAGGTGATGACCCTTTGGGTCGTCACATCCTCCACCTCTAAAATAATCGTTCGTCCTCGAACGGACAAGAGAAGGAAGTACCTGAGTCGGGGAACAAATGTGGGTAGCGGCTCCGCATATCAGACTCGGACTCCCAGGTCGATGCCTCAGGAGGCCGACCTCTCCACTGAACACGCACAGAAGGATAACTCTTCGACCTCAACTGTCGAACCCGCCGGTCTAGAATGGCCACCGGCTCCTCCTCGTAGGATAGATCATTGTCCAATTAGACAGTACTGAAGTCTAACACATGTGTGGGATCTCCGTGGTACCTCCGAAGCATAGATACATGAAAAACTGGGTGCACAGCTGATAAACTAGGTGGGAGAGCTAGTCTGTAAGCCACCCTCCCACTCGGTCCAGAATCTCGAATGAACCAATATAGCTAGGGCTAAGTTTTCCCTTCTTCCCGAACCTCATAACGCCCTTCATAGGCGACACTCGGAGCAATACCCGCTCACCAACCATGAAATCTACATCTCGAACCTTACAATCCGCATAAGTCTTCTATCTGGACTGAGCTGAACGCAATCTCTCCTGGATAGTCTTGACCTTATCCAAGGCCTCCTAAACTAAGTCTGTACCCAACAACCGAGCCTCTCCCGGCTCAAACCATCCGACTGGAGACCGACATCGTCTACCATACAACGCCTCATACGGGGCCATGTGAATGTTAGACTGGTAGGTGTTGTTGTAGGCGAACTTCGCTAATGGTAGAAACTGGTCCCACGAGCCTCCAAAATCAATGACATAGGCTCGGAGCATATCCTCTAGGATCTGAATAGTCCTCTCGGACTAGCCGTCCGTCTAAGGATAAAAAGTTGTACTCAACTGAACTTGGGTGCCTAACTCATGCTGGACCGCTCTCCAGAACCGCGAGGTAAACACGTACCCCGATATGAGATAATAGATACCGGTACCCCATGAAGACGAACAATCTCCCTGATGTAAATCTCTAATAGCATCTCCGATGAGTAAGAGACAGATACTGGAATGAAGTGTGCTGACTTGGTCAGTCTATCAACAATGACCCAAATCGACATCAAATTTCCTCCGAGTCAAAGAAAGTCCAGTAATGAAGTCCATAGTGATCCGCTCCCATTTCCACTCGGGAATTTCGATTCTCCGGAACACACCACCAGGCCTCTGGTGCTCATATTTCACTTGCTGACAATTTAGACACTGAGCGACATACGCAACGATGTCTTTCTTCATCCTGTGCCACCAATAGTGCTGCCGCAAATTGTGATACATCTTCGCAGCACCTGGGTAAATAGAATACCGCGAACTGTAGGCCTCCGCTAAGATTAACTCTCGAATCCCCTCAACATTGGGCACATAAACTCAACCCTGCAATCTCAATACTACGTCATCATCTAAAGTTACCTTCGCGGCACCTCCCCGCTGTACAGTATCTCTCAAGTCACGCAAATGAAGATCATCAAACAGCCTCTCACGGATCCGCTCTAATAGAGATGAACGAGCGACCGTGTAGGCTAACACTCTGCTAGGCTCAGATATGTCTAGTCTCATGAACTGGTTAGCTAAGGCTTGGACATCTAGAGCAAATGGTCTCTAACTGACCGGAATGAATGCGAGACTACCCATGCTGGCAAACTTTCTACTCAATGCATCGGCCACCACATTGGCCTTACCTGGGTGATATAGGATAGTGACATCATAGTCCTTCAACAACTCTAACCATCTCAGTTGTCGTAAATTCAGCTTCTTTTGCTTGAACAAGTACTGTAGGCTTTTGTGATCCGTGCACACCTCACACGTCACACCATATAAATAATGCCTCCAGATTTTTAAGGCATGAACCACTGCTGCCAACTCAAGATCATGAACTGGATAATTCTTCTCATGTATTTTCAACTGTCTCGAAGTATAAGCAATAACCTTACCATCCTGCATCAATACCGCTCCAAGGCTTGTACGGGACGCATCACAGTAAACTGTATAAGGACCTGCACCCGTAGGTAGTATCAGCATTGGTGTTGTAGTCATGGCTGTCTTGAGCTTCTAAAAGCTCGCCTCACACTCATCTAACAACTGGAACTGGGCACCCTTCTGGGTCAACTTGGTCATCGAGGCTGCAATAGAAGAAAACCCCTCTACAAATCGACGGTAGTAACCTACTAACCCCAAGAAACTCCGGATCTCAGTCACTGAAGCTGGTCGACGCCAATTCTGAACTGCCTTAATCTTCTTTGGGTTTACCTGAATACCTTCCACTGATACAATATGACCCAAAAATGCCACCGAACTCGACCAGAACTCACATTTCAAAAATTTGGCATATAACTGATTAGCCTTCAGAGTCTAAAGAACCACTCTGAGGTGCTGCTCGTGCTCTTCCTGGCTGCGGGAGTATACCAGGATGTCATCTATAAAGACTATCACGAACGGATCTAAATAAGGCCTGAACACCCGATTCATCAACTCCATGAACGCTGATGGGGCATTGGTCAACCCGAAGGACATGACCAAGAATTCATAATGCCCGTATCTAGTGCGAAAGGCTGTCTTAGGAATGTCAGCCGCCCTGATCTTCAGCTGATGGTAGCCCGACCTCAAGTCTATTTTTGAGAACACCCTCGCTCCTTGGAGCTGGTCAAACAAATCATCAATCCTCGGCAGTGGATACTTATTCTTTATTGTCACTTTGTTCAATTGTCGGTAATCAATACACATCCGCATCGAGCCATCCTTCTTCTTCACAAATAACACAGGTGCTCCCGAGGGGGAAACACTGGGCCTGATAAAGTCCCTTTCTAGAAGATCTTGCAACTGATCTTTTAACTCCTTTAACTGAGGTGGGGCCATACGATTGGGTGGAATAGAGATGGGCTAAGTGCCCGGTGCCAGATCAATACAGAAATCAATATCCCTGTCGGGTGGCATGCCCGGCAGGTCTGAAAGGAAAACCTCGGGAAACTTCCGTATAATAGAAACTAAATCAATAGAAGGAATTTCTGCACTGGAATCACGAACATAAGCCAAATAAGCTAGACACCCCTTCTCGACCATGCGTCGAGCCTTAATATAAGAGATAACAGTGCGAACGGAGTGGCTTGAGGTACCTTTCCACTCTAGTCGGGGTGATTTTGGCAAGGCCAAGGTCACCGTCTTGGCATGACAATCTAGGATAGCATGGTATGGGGACAACCAATCCATCCCTAATATGACATATAAATCCACCATGTCTAATAGCAACAGATCAACACGGGTCTCAAGACCGCCAAATATAACTATGCACGAACGATGCACCCAGTCGACTACAATGGAGTCGCCCTCTGGTATAGACACATAAACTGGAATATCCAGGGCAGAGCTAGGCACGGCCAGATATGGCGCAAAGTAGGAAGACACATACGAATATGTAGACCCAGGGTCAAATAATACTGAAACACCTCTATCATAAACAAGAATGGTACCTGTAATCACGACATCTGATGCCTCTGCCTCTGGCCTGGCTGGTAAGGCATAAAATCGGGGATCAGCACCTCCCCTCTGAGCTACATCTCTTGGACGGTCATCAACTGGCTGACCTCCACCTCTGGCTGGACGATCTCCACCTCTACGGTCTCGACCTCCACCTCTACGATCTATACCCCCTCCTCTAGCTGGCTGGGCAGGCTGAGGGTCGGTTGGGGCTTGAATCATGGGACGAGAGCCCCGCTGCTGAGTGTTGCCCGTCGCTCGAGGGCAAAACCTGACAAGATGACCTGGGTCACCACAACAATAGCAACATTTAGGCTGATGGGGCTGCTGGCCCTAACGACCTGAATGGCCCCCACGAACACTCTAAAGAGGCTGGAGCACTAATGGGAGGCTGATCTAAATACTGCTCATGAAACCCACGATCACCTGGTCCACCCTGCGAAGCCTGGAGGGCTGACTGAAAAGGCCTGGAAGACTGGCCCCTATCAAAAGATTCCCTACCTCCAAAAGAAGAACCACTAAATCTGCCGGAATGACGAGGCCTCTTGTCTGGAGGATAACCACCTCCCCGAGCAAGAGTCATCTCAACTCTACGAGCTGCGTTAGCTGCCTCCTGAAAAGATATATCACTCCCAACTCCCACAGCGATCTGAAGTCGAATCGGCTGATTTAGCCCATCTATAAACTTGCGGACCCTCTCTCTCTCTCGGTGGAAAGTATGACAAGAGCATGTCAAGCTAGATCAATAAACCTGGTCTCATATTGAGTGACCGTCAAAGAACCCTGCTGGAGGCACTAAAACTACCTCTGATAAGCATCTCTCTGAGTAACGAGGAGAAACTTCTCCAGAAATAACTCTGAAAACTGATCACAAGTCAAAGACGACGACCCTCCTGGTCTATTCAAACAGTAATCTCTCCACCAAGTCTTGGCGGATCCTGAAAGCCTGAATGTACATAAGTTAACTCCATTGGATTCCACTATCCCCATAGTCTTGAGAATCTCGTGGCAACTGAATAAGAAATCTTGAGGATCCTCTGATGTGGAACCACTAAAGGTAGTGGTAAATAGCTTGGAGAACCGATCAAGTATCCATAAAGAATCAGAAGTCATGGACGCTCCATCTCCGGCCTCAGCTGTGGTACTTGACTAAGTGGCCACAGCTGGCTGAACCACCAGTGCCTGTGGCTGAGGAGCTACTGGCTCCGAAGTACGAGCAATAGAAGTCTGGGCCCCGAAGTCTGGTGCAACTGGTAATAAACCTGCTCTAGCAACGCTATCCATAAATCCTACTATCCTAACCAAAGCCTCCCGAAGATCCGGGGTAAATAAAGCCTCTCCTCGGGCCTGAGCTGGGCCCACTGGAGCTGCTGGGATTGGAACCTCCTCGCCATTCTCAATATGAGGCTCCACCTCTGGAATAGCTGCCGGGGGCTGAGCTCTGCCCCTACCACGACCTACGATACGGCCTCGGCCCCTGCCCCTCACGGGAGCTGCCTGGGGCTCAGGCTGCTGATCAGCGGACGAAGAAGCGCGTGTCCTCACCATCTGCGAAAGGACAGAGTAGAAATTCAATCGGTATTTGAGGAACAAATCGCACGACAAGAAGGAACAAATGAGAGATTATTTCCTAACTCAATAGACTCTGGAGGACAAGTAGAGACGTCTCCGAATCTACCTCTCAAACTCTACTAAGTTTGTTCGTGAGTGGCGAGACCTATGTAACCTAGAGCTCTGATACCAACTTGTCACGACCCGGATTTCCCCCCGACATCGGGATCATGATGGCGCCTACTCGTGGTAGCTAGGCAAGCCACTATATTCAACATTATCCTATTCATATCATTTCTTTATACTCATATCTATCAACAAAAGCAATAACATTAATTTAATAAGTGCGGAAGACTTTCAAAATAGAGATAAGTAATAACAAGGTAAAACACTAATGAAATCCGCTACCCAAGATGTGGAGTCACCAGCTCACGAACTACTACTGAATACTACACATAAAGGTCTGAAAGAAAATAACATATATCTATCTGTCTCGGAACAATGAGACCACATCGAATAATATAAGCAAGTGGAAGAGACACCGGGCCTGCGGACGCCTGCAAGCTACCTCAGTCTCGAAATGCTAAACTCCCACGAATATACTCTACTACTGCTGCTGCTGCTGCTGCTCAAAACCTAGACCTGTGCAAAAAAACACAGAAGTGGAGTATCAGCACAATCCGACCCTATGTGCTGGTAAGTGCCTGGCCTATCCCGGTGAAGTAGTGACAAGCCTAGGACCAGACACTCATATAAACCTGTGCAGTGCTATATACATATGTACACCACAAGATATCCAGAAATATCAAGTAACAAATTCAACAAGAAATATCATAAGAGGGAAAACTCAACAGTTAACAATAATTATTAAATCAATAATAGAAATCAGAGTATAATGGAAACAGTTAATATCAAAACAAGGAAATAGCAAATGGTTGCACGGCATCACCCTTCGTGCTTTTACTCTCATCCTCACCAAATAAGCAAATAAATGTGCACGGCATCACCCTTCATGCTTTTACTCTCATCTTCACATGTCACGACCCGAATGTTTCCCCAAACATCGGGAACGTGATGGCCCCTACTCGTGATAGCTAGGCAAGCCACTTTATTCACACTATCCTGTTTTTAGCAATATTTCATATTCAATTTAACAACCAAACTCTAACCTTAATTATACAAGTGCGGAAGACTTTATAAAAATAGCAATAAGCAGTTTCAAGGTAAAATAATATTGAAATCCTCTACCCAAGACGTGGAGTCACCCACTAACGAACTACTATATGAATACTACACATAAAGGTCTGAAAGAAATATAACATAATCTGTTTGTCTCGGAACAAGGAGACTACAGCTAATAGCATAAATAAAAGGAAGAGACGTCGGGCCTGCGGACGCCTGCAAGCTACCTCGATCTCAAAATATGATCAACTCCCACCGAAAAGATCTACTGCTGCTGCTCCTGATCGAATCCTGGACCTGTGCAAAAACGCACAGAAGTGTAGTATCAGCACAACCGACCCCATGTGCTGGTAAGTGCCTGGCCTATCCCGGCGAAGTAGTGACAAGCCTAGGACCGGACACCCACATAAACCTGTGCAGTTCTATATATATATATATATATATATATATATATATCCACAAGATAACGAGAAAAAACCAAGTAACAACGCAACAAGGAATGTCACAGAAGAACTCAACAGTTAACAACAGTCATTAAGTGAACAAGGAAAACAAGTATAATGAGAAACAAGTAATATTAAGTCAATGAAATAGCAAATGAAGTGCACGGCATCACCCTTCATGCTTTTACTCTCATCCTCATCAAATAAGCAAATAAAGTGCACGGCATCACCCTTCGTGCTTTTACTCTCATCCTCTCATCCATGGTATGGCATGATCCTTCGTACATGGTTCAATAACAAAGCACAGCATGATCCTTCGTGCATAATCATTAACATGGCACGACATTAACCTTAGTGCATAATCAATAACAAGGCACGGCATTAACCTTCATACATAAACAATAAATCAAGGCACGGCATTAACCTTCGTGCATAAACAATAACAAGGCACGGCATTAACCTTCGTGCATAAACAATAAATCAAGGCACGACATTAACCTTCGTGCATAAACAATAAATCAAGGCACGACATCACCCTTCGTGCATTATCACTCTTCCTCACCCAAATAACAATCATAGTTAAGGGCAGAGAATGAAAACAATAAATCATGAACCGTCCCGGCAAGGGACACAATAATCATCACAACAAAGTCCCGGCAAGGGAAATTAATATCTCAATTCAAAACAAGTCCCGGCAAGGGAGAACAATAGATATTCTACAACCCGGCAAGGGTTCAACAATTTATATTCAAATATGTCTCACAACAAGCATTAACAATGACTCACGGTCATGCTAGACGCTAGTGTATGGATGCTCGTCACCACAGCCCATACACCGCACTCGATCATATAGCACATAGCACATAATCCTATTCCCTCAAGCTAGGATAGAACAAACACTTACCTCTAGCCTTGAAGTCCAAATTATGCTTCAATTATAGCTTTTTCCCCGAAATTCCGCTTTCAACTAGCTTGAATCTAATCACAATTGGTTCCATTACATTAATAATTACTAATTAACTTGGTTTGAATGCTAAAAAATGGTTTTCTCAAAGTTTACCCCAAAATTTCCCAAAACGCCTCTGGCCCCACGTAGTCGGAACTCGGGGTTTGGACCAAAATCCGGTTACCCATTCCCCCACGAGTTCAATTATATGATTTGTTTCAAAATCGAACCTCAATTCGAGGTCCAATTTCCCAATTCATGAAAAACCTAGGTTCTACCCAAAAACATGGATTTCTACCATGAAAACCTTTGATTCTTATTGAAAAACATGTTTAATGTTGTTAGGAATTGAAAGAATTAAGTAAAAAGTGACTTACAATTGCTTTGGAGTGAATTTGGCCTTGAGAGCTCGTGTGTGGTGTGAGGGTTTTTGAAAGAATGAAGAATGAGCTTTAAAATTCGTTTAAGTATAAAATTGCACAGTTGCGGCTATCGCAAATGCGAACTTTTGTTCGCATTTGCGAACAGAGCAGGCTTAGGGACTATCAGCATCGCATTTGCGACATTAAGTTCGCATTTGCGAACTAAGCTAACTGATGGGGCCTTCGCATTTGCGACATATTAGTCGAATTTGCGAAGCTAGGCCTTTTTCTGAAGGCCTCGCATTTGCGAGGTATTGTTCGCATTTGCGAACCCCTTCACTCCCCTGCCATCTTTGCATTTGCGAAGATTGGTTCGCATTTGCGAACCAAGGCCAGCCTGGGGACATCTCGCAATTGCGAGAAAATCTTCGCAATTACGAAGCCAACAGCTGGGTGAAAAACCAGCAGTGTTAAAATTCAGAAATAGATCCAACGGTCTATCAAATCTTTACCCGAGCCCCCCGGGCTCCCAACCAAACATGTACACAACATCAAAAACACATTACAAACTTGTTCGTGTGATCACATCGCCAATATAACATCATTTCCATCAAATCAAGCCTCAAGTTCATGATTTTCATACTTTTGGTTTTCAAACTTTCAAACTTGGAACTCAAAGTCCAAAACATATCAAATGACATCCGAATGCCACCAAACTTTGCAGAAAGCACATATGTAATATTTAAGACTTGTACCGTGCGTCGGAAAGAAAATACGAGCCCGATACCATGGTCATTTAATTCATTTTCCTTTAATAATTACAACAAAAATAATTTCACAGAAAAATTCATAACTTGGGCTCTAGGCCTCAGAATTCGACTCCGGACGCATGTCCAAGTCCCATATTTTCCTACGGACCTTCCGGGACTGTCCGATCTCGGGTTCAGGTCCGTTTACCAAAAATATTGACCGAAGTCAACTATATCAATATTAATATCATTTTTCTCTAAATTCTTCATAGAATTCATATTTTCTATCACAAAATCTTTCCGGCTACATGCCCGGATCATGCACGTAAATCGAGGCAACATAGGATGAGGTTTTCAAGGCCTCGAAAGTGTAGAACAAATGACGAAACAAGTGATGACCCCATTGGGTCGTCACATCCTCCACCTCTAAAACAACCGTTCGTCCTCGAACGAACAAGAGAAGGAAGTACCTAGTTCGGGGAAAAAATGAGGGTAGCGGCTCTGCATATCAGACTCGGACTCCCAGGTTGATGCCTCAGGAGGCTGACTTCTCCACTGAACATGCACAGAAGGATAACTTTTCGACCTCAACTGTCGAACCTGCCGGTCTAGAATAGCCACCGGCTCCTCCTTGTAGGATAGATCATTGTCCAATTGGACAGTATTGAAGTCTAACACATGTGTGGGATCGCCGTGGTATCTCAAAAGCATAGATACATGAAAAACTGGATGCACGGCTGATAAGCTAGGTGGCAGAGCTAGTCTGTAAGCCACCCCTCCAACTCGGAGCAACACTCGTTCACCAACCATGAAATCTACATCTCGAACCTTACTATCCGCATAAGTCTTCTATTTGGACTGAGCTAAATGCAATCTCTCCTGGATAGTCTTGACCTTGTCTAAGGCCTCCTGAACTAAGTCTGTTCCCAGCAGCCGAGCCTCTCCCGGCTCAAACCATCCGACCGGAGATCGACATCGCCTACCATACAACGCCTCATACGGAGCCATCTGAATGCTAGATTGGTAGCTCTTGTTGTAGGCGAACTCTGCTAATGGCAGAAACTGGTCCCACGAGCCTCCAAAATCAATGACACAGGCTCGAAGTATGTCCTCTAGAACCTGAATGGTCCTCTCGGACTAACCATCCGTTTGGGGATGAAAAGATGTACTCAGTTGAACCTGGGTGCCTAACTCCTGCTGGACCGCTCTCCAGAACCGCGAGGTAAACTGTGTACCCCGATTAGAGATAATAGATACCGGCACCCCGTGAAGTCGAACAATCTCTCTGATGTAAATCTCTGCTAACCTCTCCGATGAGTAGGAGACAGATACTGGAATGAAGTGTGTTGACTTGGTCAGCCTATCAACAATGACCCAAATAGCATCAAATTTCCTCCGAGTCAAAGGAAGTCCCGTAATGAAGTCTATAGTGATCCGCTCCCATTTCCACTCGGGAATATCAATCCTCTGGAATATACCACCAGGCCTCTGGTGCTCATATTTCACCTGCTGACAATTTAGACACCGAGCGACATACGTAACGATATCTTTCTTCATTCCGCGCCACCAATAATGTTGCCGTAAGTCCTGATACATCTTCGCGGCGCCTGGGTGAATAGAATACCGCGAACTGTGGGCCTCCGCTAAGATCAATTCTCAAATCCCTTCGACATTGGGCACACAAACTCGACCCTGCAATCTCAATACTCCGTCATCATCTAGATTTACCTTCGTGGCACATCCCCGATGTACTGTATCTCTCAAATTACGCAAATGTGGATCATCAAATTGCCTTTCACAGATACGCTCTAATAGAGAAGAACGAGCGACCGTGCAGGCTAACACCCTGCTAGGCTCAGAAATGTCTAATCTCACGAACCGGTTGGTTAAGGTCTGGACATCTAGAGCAAATGGTCTCTGACTGACCGGAATGAATGCAAGACTACCCATGCTGGCAGACTTTCTACTCAATGCATCGCCCACCATATTGGCCTTACCTAGGTGATATAGAATAGTCACATCATAGTCTTTCAGCAACTCTAACCATCTTCGTTGTCGTAGATTCAACTCCTTTTGCTTGAACAAGTACATTAGGCTTTTGTGATCAGTGTACACCTCACACGTCACACCATATAGATAATGCCTCCAGATCTTTAAGGCATGAACCACTGCTGCTAACTCAAGATCATATACTGGATAATTTTTCTAATGTATTTTTAACTGCCTCGAAGCATAAGCGATAACCTTACCATCCTGCATCAGTACCGCTCTAAGCCCTGTACGAGATGCGTCACAATAAACTATATAAGGCCTTGCACTCGTAGGTAGTATCAACACTGGTGCGGTAGTCAAGGTTGTCTTGAGCTTCTGAAAGCTCGCCTCACACTCCTCTAACCATTGGAACCGGGCACCCTTCTGGGTCAACTTGGTCATCGGGCTGCAATAGAAGAAAACCCCTCTACAAATCGACGGTAGTAACCGGCTAACCCCAAGAAACTCCGGATCTCAGTCACTGAAGCTGGTCGAGGCCAATTCTGGACTGCCTCAATCTTCTTTGGGTCCACCTGAATACCTTCCAGTGATACAATGTGGCTCAGAAATGCCACCGAACTCAACTAGAACTCACATTTCGAAAACTTGGCATATAGCTAATTATCCTTCAGAGTCTGAAGAACCACTCTGAGGTGCTGCTCGTGCTCTTCCTGGCTGCGAGAGTATACCAGGATGTCATCTATAAAGACTATCACGAACAAATCTAAGTAAGGCCTGAACACCCGATTCATTAACTACATGAATGTTGCTGGGGCATTCGTCAACCCGAAGGACATGACCAAGAACTCATAATGCCCATATCTAGTGCGAAAGGATGTCTTAGGAATATCAGCCGCCCTGATCTTCAACTGATGGTAGCCTGACCTCAAGTCTATCTTTGAGAACACCCTCGCTCCCTGGAGCTGGTCAAACAAATCATCAATCCTCGGTAGTGGATACTTACTCTTTATTGTCACTTTGTTCAATTGTCGGTAATCAATACACATCCGCATCGAGCCATCTTTCTTCTTCACAAACAATATAGGTGCTCCCTAGGGGGAAACACTAGGCCTGATAAAGTCGTTCTCAAGAAGGTCTTGCAACTGATCTTTTAACTTTTGTAACTCCGGCGGGGCCATACGATAGGGTGGAATAGAGATGGGCTGAGTGCCCGGTGCCGGATCAATACAGAAATTAATATCCCTGCCGGGTGGCATGCCCGGCAGGTCTGAAGGGAAAACCTCGGGAAACTCCCATACAATAGGAACTGAATCAATTGAAGGAATTTCCGCACTGGAATCACGAACATAAGCCAGATAAGCTAGACACCCCTTCTCGACCATATGTCGAGCCTTAACATAAGAAATAACAGTGACAACGGAGTGGCTTGAGGTACCTTTCCACTCTAGTCGGGGTGATTCTGGCAAGGCCAATGTCACGGTCTTGGCATGACAATCTAGAATAGCATGGTATGGGGACAACCAGTCCATCCCCAATATGACATAAAAATCCACCATGTCCAAAAGCAACAGGATCAACACGGGTCTCAAGACCCCCAAAGATAACTACGCACGAACGATGCACCCGGCCAACTACAATGGATTCGCCCACTGGTGTAGACACATAAACTGGGATATCCAAAGCATAGCTGGGTATGGCCAAATACGGTGCAAATGAATATGAAGAGCCAGGGTCAAATTATACTGAAGCACCTCTGCCACAAACAAGAATGGTACCTGTAATCACGGCATCTGATGCCTCTACCTTTTGCCTGGCTGGTAAGGCATAAAATCTGGGATCAGCACCTCCCCTCTAAGATACATCTCTAGGACGGTCATCAACTGGCTGACCTCTGCCTCTGGCTGGACGGTTTCCACCTCTACGGTCTCGACCTCCACCTCTATGATCTCTACCCCCGCCTCTGGCTGGCTTGGCAGGCTGAAGGTCAGCTTGGGCCTGAATTATGGGACGAGGGCCCCGCTGCTGAGTGTTGACCGTCGCTCGAGGGAAAAATCTGATAAGATGACCTGGGTCACCACAATCGTAGCAACTCTTAGGCTGATGGGGCCGCTGGCCCTGATGACCTGAATGGCCTCCACGAATACTCCGAAGAGGATGGGCACTAATAGGAGACTAATCTGAATACTGCTCACGAAACCCACGATCGCCTGGTCCACCCTGTGAAGCCTGAAGGGCGGAATGGAAAGGCTTGGAAGATTGGCCCCTATCGAAAGGTTCCCTGCCACCAGAAGAAGAACAACTAAACTTGCCTGAATGACGAGCCCTTTTGTCTGAAGAATAACCACCTCCCCAAGCAAGAGCCATCTCGACTCTACGTGTTGCATTAGCTGCCTCCTGAAATGATATGTCACTCCCCACGCCCATAGCCATCTAAAGTCTAATTGGCTGATTAAGCCCATCTATAAACCCGCGGACCCTCTCCCGCTCTATGGGAAGTATCACCACTTCATGACGTGCCAAATCAACAAACCTCGTCTCGTACTGAGTGACAGTCATAGTGCCCTGCTGGAGGCGCTCAAACTGCCTCCAAAGTGCATCCCGCTGAGTAACAGGGAGAAACTTCTCCAAAAATAACTCTACAAACTGATCCTATGATAAAGCCGGGGACCCTGCTCGTCGAGTCAAACAATAATCCCTCCACCAAGTCTTGGCGGATCCTGAAAGCTTGAAGGTACAGAAGTCAACTCCATTGGACTCCACTATCCCCATAGTCTTGAGAATCTCATTGTAAGGCCCCGTAAAATTTTTGTGCATAAAACCTAGTAGCTGTGGTGTCATGGTCCGAATAATGTGTTAGGAATGCGTAGTTCGGACCCTTGGTAGTGATTTAAGTTTCAAAAATGTAGAGAATTAATTTTTCCGAAAAATGTCAAATATGCGGTCAAGAATGCGACCGCAAACCTGACATGCGGACCGCATTCTTGCCGCAAAACGTTCCAGTGAGTTGCCCAAAATTGTGTCAAAAGTGCGGTCGATATGCGATCGCATGTCAAATCTGCGGTGCACTTTGCGACCGCAGAATCAACATGCGGACCGCATATTGGTCGCATTCCGTAACAGAACTTGAGTGATTTTTGAGGCCATTCCGCGGTCACTATGCGGACCGCATGTTGATTCTGCGGTCGCATAGTGCACCGCATAATTGACCCCGCCCGGATTTTTGTAACATTTTGACCCGATCTCTTCTTTAATATAACACCTTTCTTCTTCATTTTATCATATCATCTCACCAAAATTAGAGAGAGAAGAGAGGGTTTTTAGAGAGAGAAGTTCTTCATCTTCAAAGATTGTTCCAACTACTTAATTCCAAGGGATTCTAGGGCAAGGATTCAACTTCCCCAATATTTTCAAGGTAAAAACCCTAACTATTTTCTTTGATTTTCAGTTTTAATTGGGTAAAGAGAGGTTTGCATATAATAGCTTTTGAAAATAGAATTTTTACACTCATGCATGATTATTGAACTTGATTTCTAGTAAAAGAAGTGAGTAGAAGTAAGAGTCTTCAAGAACAAGGTTGGCAAGAGTAGGATATCTTGGGTAAGCATAAAGTAGGAAGGAAAAAAATCATCACCAGGTATGTATGGCTAATTTTGAATCTTGTGAAATCGCCTATATGTGTGAAGTTTGTTTGTTTCGTGTTAAATTGACAAATGGTGAAATTCTTGATGTTGTTGTTGAATATTCAAAGTTTGTTGTTGAGCTATGAGTGATGTAAAATGAGAGTTTAATTTGGCAAAATAATTGTGAATAATGACTATGATGGCCTATATGGCACCTTGTGGAAAACAAACGAAACACTTGAGAATTGGTTTATTGTGGAAAGAGATGAAACACTTGAATTGTGGAAATATTGTAACATGGTTGTGATATTGCATTGAGAATAAATTGAGAACATGAACCAATGTGTAAGTTGCTTATTTGAACTTGTTGAAATTGTGTGTAGTACCTTATCTGCTGTTTGAAATTGTTGTGTTTTCAGCTGTAAGGCGGGGTCGTGTTGCGCGCCGCAACGTGGTGAAATAAGGTGTGGGTTGGGGTGATAAGGGTGGCCGAGGTAATAAGGGTGGTCGGGGGCAATAAGGATGGAAAGCGATCGAAATCGCTATTGAAAATTGATACAAAAATCAATAATGTGAAATTGTGAAAGGAGACAGCAGGAGAGTTTGCAACCTGTGGGGCACTGATTGCCCCTTTGTTTGACTACTTGTGCTTTACGTGATTGATTGGTTATTGTTAAATTGGTTGATTGTAGAAAGTGCTTTGTGTTGAGAATTATTTGAAATGAGGGAAATGTGGAAATATGGTTAGCTGGCTTAATTAATTGTTGATGTAATTTAATGGCTTGAGTTTACTTGGGACAAAGTTTGTCCATACATACCAGTACAATTCAAGTGTACTGACGTCCCTTTTGCCGGGGGCGCTACATTCGTGTCATGATTGTAGGTGGATCGGTAGCAGGCACTTCAGCTCATCGGCAGTAGTATCCTTCTCCTTCCACTGCCCGTTTTGGTGAGCCCCTTTCTTCCTCGGGGCCTTGTGTGGTTCATGCCACTTTGGTTTAGATTTCATTTTGGTTTTGTAAGGTATAGCCGGAGCCTTGTTACCGGCAAGTATTGTATTTCCCTTTTTGTATCCTAGAGGCTCTGTAGACATGTAAACTGTGGGACTCCGGTCTTATGTATATATATTGTGTTATGTCGGGCGTTGTAAAAATTGAAATCTTGTTAATGAATCACTCGTATCGTTTTATTTGTTTAATGTGAAATTAATTATGATTAGTAATACATTTGGTTAATGAGAACAGTCAACACAGGGGTAACGCGTGGGAATGAAAGGCACCCAGGTCCGCTTGACTGGGGTAACCCGGTCAGGCGCCGGTCATGTTCCTCGATTTGGGGCGTGACAAACTTGGTATCAGAGCCTAAGGTTTTTAAAGTGTCCTAGGATGTCTCGGAGCCGTGTCTAGTAGTGCCCTTCTTATAAGTGTGTTGTCGACCACATCATATAAGTAGGGGGCTACACGGGCATTTAGGAATTTACCTACTTCTTTGTTAATCTATATCGTGCGGTAAAGTGCAATGTGGAGATATCCGTGTCTAATTCGTGCCTTGTTCCCAAATTTTCAGAATATGGCACCTAAGAAGAAGGCTAGACTCGGCCTTAGGGCCAATGCCGGCCCAAGTACGGCTGTTAATCATGTACCCGATGCCGTGGGAGAGAATGACCCACCAGTCCCGAATTTGCCTGGCCCATCTGTTCAAAACCCAAGTGTCCCTATTCCAGCCGCGGCAGAGGATGCCACCATTCCTCCTGCCGGTGTTCCTGACTCAGATACAGTTCCCGCTTCGGGTTCTGGTATCTCTAATGAAGATCTTAGGGGAGCCATTCATATGTTAACACAGTTAGTGGCCGCCCAGGCCCAGAGATCCCATGATGCCCCTGCATCCTCCAGCGGACAGGGAGATTCCTTTGGCTCCACAGTCCACCAGTTCTTGCGATTGGCCCCTCCAGAATTTTCAGGCACCGATCCAGAGGCTGACCCATAGGAATTCCTTGATGATATATATAAGACCCTCAGAGTGATGAAGGCTACAGATATAGAGGGGGTAGAGTTGGCCTCTTATAGGTTGAAGGGAGCGGCACGTTCATGGTTTGAAATGTGGGAGGATTCCCGTGAAGAAGGGAGCCCTCCGGCCGGATGGGATGAGTTTGTAGATGCATTTATGGACCACTTCTTGCCTGCCGAGGTGATGGCAGCCCGTGCCACGGAGTTCGAGGTCCTCAAGCAGGGCGGTATGAGTGTTTGGGAGTATCACATGGAGTTCGTAAGGTTGTCCAAGTATGCTCCTCATTTAGTGTCGACCATGGATGCCCGGGTTCGACGGTTTGTTCGGGGCCTTAGCCCTTTGGTGGTGAATGAGGCCGCCACAGCAGCTTTGCACTCAGACATGAACTATGGGAGGATTGTGGGGTTTGCTCGGGCCACAGAGGCCAGGAAATTGAAGATTCGTGCAGAAAGAGAAAGTAGCAGCAGGGCCCGGTCAATGGGTCGTTCAGGGAGATCACTTCCAGGGAAGGGGTCATCAGGGCCATCCCAGTCATATGCTCGATCCTCCGCGAGTGCACCGCCATCCGTGCACAGTCATCAGCAGGGCAGTTACTCGAGACCTGGTTCAGACAGCAGGAGGTCTCGTCAGTCCGGTCATCCTGGGGTGAGATCCCAGCAGCAAGGGAGACCTACATGCCCTAAGTGTGGGAGATTTCATACAGAGACATGCTACCTTGACCTTCCAGTGTGCTTCGGGTGCGGGGTGAGAGGTCACATTCAGCGGGACTGCCGTGCACCCCGTCAGGGTATAGGTAGGGGATCTGCTCAGTCATCCGGTTCTTCAGCTGCTACATCATCAGCGCGTACTCCAGCAGCAGCAGGGCGTGGTGCAGCTAGGGGTGGAGCTCAGGGTAGGGGTGGACCCAGCCGATTCTATGCATTGAGTGACCGCCAAAATGCCGAGGCTTCTCCAGATGTTGTTACAGGTATCATGTCTGTTCAGACTATTGATTGCTATGCCCTTATTGATCCGGGGTCCTCCTTGTCTTATGTTACTCCATTCATTGCTTCAAGTTTTGGGATAGTACCCGAACAGCTTCATGAGCCGTTCTCTGTGTCGACTCCTATTGGTGATTCTATTACAACCTCACGAGTCTATAGGAATTGTGTTGTTACGGTGGGTGGTCGTGATACCACAGCCGATCTTATTGAGCTTGGGATGGTAGATTTTGATGTAATTATGGGGATGGATTGGCTTTATTCGTGCTTTGCCAAACTTGACTGTCGAACGAGAGTTATGAGGCTCGAGTTCCCTAACGAGCCAGTTATTGAATGGAGAGGAAATGGTGTAGTGCCAAGGGGTAGGTTTATTTCCTACCATAAGGCTTCGAAGATGATTAAGAAAGGGTGTATCTATCACCTGGTTCGGGTAACGGACACCACCTCAGAGGTGCCTACCCTCGAGTCCGTGCCAATTGTGAATGAATTTCCTGAAGTGTTTCCAGATGAGCTTCCAGGCATCCCGCCGGATAGGGAGATTGATTTCGGAATTGATGTATTGCCGGATACTCAGCCAATATCCATTCCACCTTACAGAATGGCGCCAGCAGAGTTAAGGGAGTTAAAGGAGCAACTGAGGGATTTATTAGAGAAAGGGTTCATACGACCGAGTGTGTCGCCGTGGGGTGCTCCGGTTCTCTTTGTCAGAAAGAAGGATGGGTCACTTCGAATGTGTATTGATTATCGGCAGCTCAACAAAGTCACCATCAAGAATAAATATCCTTTGCCTCGAGTGGATGATCCGTTTGACCAATTGCAGGGAGCGAAGTTCTTCTCAAAGATTGATTTACGGTCTGGGTACCACCAGTTGAAAATCAGGGAGCAGAACTCGTTATGGTCACTTCGAGTTTTTGGTCATGTCTTTTGGGCTAACCAATGCCCCAGCAACTTTCATGGACCTTATGAATCGGGTTTTCAAGCCATTCCTAGATTCCTTTGTGATTGTATTCATTGACGATATTCTCATCTACTCTCGGAGCAGGGAAGATCATGCCGTTCACCTCAGAGCAGCATTGCAGACCCTTCTTCAACATCAATTGTATGCCAAGTTCTCAAAATGTGAGTTTTGGTTGGAGTCCGTAGCTTTTCTAGGGCATGTTATTTCCGGTGAGGGAATTATGGTGGATCCTCAGAAGATTGCGGCAGTGAAAGATTGGCCTAGACCCACGACCCCGACAGAGATTCGCAGCTTTTTGGGTCTGGCAGGGTACTATCGGAGGTTTGTAGAGGGATTCTCAACCCTCGCTTCCCCATTGACAAAACTGACGCAGAAGGCAGTTAAGTTCCAGTGGTCCGAAGCATGTGAGAAACGTTTCCAAGAACTGAAGTCAAGATTGACCTCGGCACCAGTATTGGCCTTGCCAGAAGGCACAGAGGGATTTGTAGTCTATTGTGATGCCTCCAGAGTCGGTTTGGGATGTGTATTGATGCAGCACGGAAAGGTTATAGCTTATGCTTCCAGACAACTCAAGAACCACGAGAAGAATTATCCGACGCATGATTTGGAACTTGCAGCTGTTGTGTTTGCCTTGAAAATATGGCGACACTATCTTTATGGGGTTCATGTAGATGTGTTTTCGGACCACAAGAGCCTCCAATATTTGTTCAAGCAGAAAGAGCTGAATCTGAGACAGCGGCGGTGGTTAGAACTACTTCAAGGACTATGATATGGACATATTGTACCATCCAGGGAAGGCAAATGTGGTAGCTGACGCTCTTAGTCGGAAATCCATGGGTAGTTTGGCTCATTTGGGTGTGGATCAGAGACCCCTGGCTCGAGAGGTCTACCAATTAGCCAGCTTGGGGGTTCGTATTTCGGCGTTAGACGAGGGGGATATCTTGGTGCATAATGGAGCAGAATCATCATTGGTCGCGGAAATCAAGGAAAAACAGTTCATGGATCCAGCATTGGTTCGGGTGAAGGAAGCAGTCATGAATGACAAGACCTCAGCATTTGTACTCAGCGGCGAAGATGGTGTATTGCGGTGTCAAGATAGGCTATGTGTTCCGGATGTGGACGAGCTTCGGGAAAGAGTGATGGCAGAGGCTCATACTTCCAGGTATTCTGTGCACCCCGGTTCAACGAAAATGTATCACGATCTCAAAGAGGTTTATTGGTGGAACGGTATGAAAAGGGATGTGGCAAGCTTTGTAGCTAAATGTCCGAACTGTCAACAAGTGAAGGCCGAGCATCAACGGCCTGGTGGATTAACTCAGCTTATAAAACACCAAGGTGGAAATGGGAGATGATCAATATGGATTTCGTGGTAGGGTTACCTCGCACTCGGCGTAAGTTCGACTCAATATGGGTGATAGTGGATCGACTCGCCAAATCAGCCCACTTCCTGCCTGTCAAGTCCACTGATACTGCGGAGCAATATGCAAGATTGTACATCAAGGAGATAGTAAGGCTTCATGGCACTCCACTTTCTATTATCTCGGATCGCGGAGCTCAGTTCACCGCTAACTTTTGGAAGAAGTTTCAGCAAGGTTTGGGAACTCAGGTAAATCTCAGCACAGCTTTCCATCCACAGACCGATGGACAGGCCGAGCGGACCATTCAGACGCTTGAAGATATGTTACGGGCTTGTGTCCTAGATTTTAAAGGTAATTGGGATGAACACTTGCCACTGATAGAATTTGCTTACAATAATAGCTATCATGCTAGCATTCAGATGGCCCCATTTGAGGCATTGTACGGGAGAAGATGTAGATCGCCAATCGGGTGGTTTGAGGTAGGTAAAGCGGAATTGCTAGGGCCAGATATGGTGTACGAAGCTATGGAAAAGGTCAAAGTTATTCAGGAGAGAATGAAAACAGCACAGAGTCGTCAAAAGTCCTATGCGGACGTTCGTCGAAGGGATTTGGAGTTTCAAGTCGATGATTGGGTGTTCTTGAGGGTATCTCCTATGAAGGGAGTCATGCGATTCGGAAAGAAAGGAAATTGAGTCCTAGGTATGTCGGGCCATATCGGATCGTTCAAAGGATTGGTCAAGTTGCTTATAGGCTAGAGTTGCCTCCCGAGATGTCATCAGTGCACCCGGTATTCCACGTGTCCATGTTGAAGAAAGTGATTGGAGATCCATCCACCATCATGCCGGTCGAAGCTATAGAGGTTAATGAAGATCTGTCATATGAAGAGGTTCCAGTTGCCATTCTTGATAGGCAAGTCCGTAAGTTGAGAAATAAGGAAGTTGCCTCTGTTAAAGTATTGTGGCGAAGTCAACAAGTTGAGGAGGCCACATGGGAAGCGGAAAAAGAGATGAAGGAAAAGTACCCCCATTTGTTCGATCAAGCCTAGAAGAAATTAGGTGACTCTCCTACTCCTAGTAACTGTCATTTTGTCCAAGTCATTTCTCTCTTAGTGTTAGTAAAGTCTCCTTCATTTTGTAATGAATTTAATGTGTTGTCACATTGGGTCATTTGAGCCTTTCTTGACAAATGAAAGCCTTATAAAGATTTACGTGTTTAATAAACAACTGATAGTAAGTGTAGATTGGTAATGGTTTGTTGAGTGTACATGGTGTTAAATTGGTTTAATAAGGTAAGAATTCATTGAAGTGACTAGTTTCTGTGAAATTGTAACAATGTGATAGAATATGTGAGTTGTGGAAAGTGTTGTAGTTGTATGCGGAAAGTATTGTAATTGTGTATTGTTGTTTGATAATGTATTTCGGGGGCCCTCTGACAGGTGGATATGTCCATAATACAAAGGAAACTCTAGCGAAATTTTTCTAACATATAAGAGTTAGTCAAAATTTTTATGGTTGCATATCATGTCTTTCAAAACCAACTCATTTATTTCAAAATCCTCATTCGAGGACGAATGATCTTAAGGGGGGGAGGATGTAAGGCCCCGTAAAATTTTTGTGCATAAAACCTAGTAGCTGTGGTGTCATGGTCCGAATAATGTGTTAGGAATGCGTAGAATTCTTCGCGGCGAGCTTGCGAGCCGCGGTTCGGACCCTTGGTAGTGATTTAAGTTTCAAAAATGTAGAGAATTAATTTTTCCGAAAAAAGTCAAATATGCGGTCAAGAATGCGACCGCAAACCTGACATGCGGACCGCATTCTTGCCGCAAAACGTTCCAGTGAGTTGCCCAAAATTGTGTCAAAAGTGCGGTCGATATGCGATCGCATGTCAAATCTGCGGTGCACTTTGCGACCGCAGAATCAACATGCGGTCCGCATAGTGACCGCATTCCTTAACAGAACCTGTGTAAAATTTGGGGCAATTCTGCGGTCACTATGCGGACCGCATGTTGATTCTGCGGTCGCATAGTGCACCGCATAATTGACCCCGGCCCAGATTTTTGTAACATTTTCACCCGATCTCTTCTTTAATATAACACCTTTCTTCTTCATTTTATCATATCATCTCACCAAAATTAGAGAGAGAAGAGAGGGTTTTTAGAGAGAGAAGTTCTTCATCTTCAAAGATTGTTCCAACTACTTAATTCCAAGGGATTCTAGGGCAAGGATTCAACTTCCCCAATATTTTCAAGGTAAAAACCCTAACTATTTTCTTTGATTTTCAGTTTTAATTGGGTAAAGAGAGGTTTGCATATAATAGCTTTTGAAAATAGAATTTTTACACTCATGCATGATTATTGAACTTGATTTCTAGTAAAAGAAGTGAGTAGAAGTAAGAGTCTTCAAGAACAAGGTTGGCAAGAGTAGGATATCTTGGGTAAGCATAAAGTAGGAGGAAAAAAATCATCACCGGGTATGTATGGCTAATTTTGATTCTTGTGAAATCGCCTATATGTGTGAAGTTTGTTTGTTTCGTGTTAAATTGACAAATGGTGAAATTCTTGATGTTGTTGTTGAATATTCAAAGTTTGTTGTTGAGCTATGAGTGATGTAAAATGAGAGTTTAATTTGGCAAAATAATTGTGAATAATGACTATGATGGCCTATATGGCACCTTGTGGAAAACAAACGAAACACTTGAGAATTGGTTTATTGTGGAAAGAGATGAAACACTTGAATTGTGGAAATATTGTAACATGGTTGTGATATTGCATTGAGAATAAATTGAGAACATGAACCAATGTGTAAGTTGCTTATTTGAACTTGTTGAAATTGTGTGTAGTACCTTATCTGCTGTTTGAAATTGTTGTGTTTTCAACTGTAAGGCGAGGTCGTGTTGCGCGCCGCAACGTGGTGAAATAAGGTGTGGGTTAGGGTGATAAGGGTGGCCGAGGTAATAAGGGTGGTCAGGGGCAATAAGGATGGAAAGCGATCGAAATCGCCATTGAAAATTGATACAAAAATCAATAATGTGAAATTGTGAAAGGAGACAACAGGAGAGTTTGCAACCTGTGGGGCACTGATTGCCCCTTTGTTTGACTACTTGTGCTTTACGTGATTGATTGGTTATTGTTAAATTGGTTGATTGTAGAAAGTGCTTTGTGTTGAGAATTATTTGAAATGAGGGAAATGTGGAAATATGGTTAGCTGGCTTAATTAATTGTTGATGTAATTTAATGGCTTGAGTTTACTTGGGACAAAGTTTGTCCATACATACCAGTACAATTCAAGTGTATTGACGTCCCTTTTGCCGGGGGCGCTACATTCGTGTCATGATTGTAGGTGGATCAGTAGCAGGCACTTCAGCTCATCGGCAGTAGTATCCTTCTCCTTCCACTGCCCGTTTTGGTGAGCCCCTTTCTTTCTCGGGGCCTTGTGTGGTTCATGCCACTTTGGTTTAGATTTCATTTTGGTTTTGTAAGGTATAGCCGGAGCCTTGTTACCGGCAAGTATTGTATTTCCCTTTTTGTATCCTAGAGGCTCTGTAGACATGTAAACTGTGGGACTCCAGTCTTATGTATATATATTGTGTTATGTCGGGCGTTGTAAAAATTGAAATCTTGTTAATGAATCACTCGTATCGTTTTATTTGTTTAATGTGAAATTAATTATGATTAGTAATACATTTGGTTAATGAGAACAGTCAACACAGGGGTAACGCGTGGGAATGAAAGGCACCCAGGTCCGCTTGACTGGGGCAACCCGGTCGGGCGCCGGTCATGTTCCTCGATTTGGGGCGTGACAAACTTGGTATCAGAGCTTAAGGTTTTAAAGTCCTCTGATGTGGCACCGCTGAAAGTAGTGGTAAATAGCTTGGAGAACCGATCAAGTCTCCATAAGGAATCAGAAGTCATGGCCGCTCCATCTCCGGCCTGAGCTGTGGTACCTGACTGAGTGGCCACAACTGGCTGAACCATTGGTGCCTGAGGCTGAGGAGCTACTAGCTCCGGAGTACGAGCAATAGGAGTCTAGGCCCCTCCTCCAGCCTGAGAAGTGGCTGGTGCAACTAGTAATAACCCTGCTCTGGCAACGCTGTCCATAAAACCCGCTATCCCGACCAAAGCCTCCCGAAGATCCGGGGTAAATAAGGCCTCTCCTGGGACCTGAGCTGGGCCCACTGGAGCTGCTGGGACTGGAACCTCCTCGTCAGTCTCAATATAAGGCTCCACCTCTGGAATAGCTGTCGGGGACTGAGCTCTACCCCTACCATGGCCTCCGATACGGCCTCGGCCCCTTCCCCTCACGGGAGCTGCCTAGGGCTCGGGCTGCTGGTCAGCGAACGAAGAAGCGCGTGTCCTCACCATCTGCGAAAGGTCAGAGTAGAAGTTCAATTAGTATTTGAAGGACAAATCGCACGACCAGAAGGAACAAATAAGAGACTCTTTCCTAATTTAATAGACTCTGGAGGACAAGTACAGACGTCTCCGTACCTACCTCTCAAACTCTACTAAGCTTGTTCGTGAGTGGTGAGACCTAAGTAACCTAGAGCTCTGATACCAACTTGTCACGACCTGGATTTTTCCCCCAACATCGGGATCGTGATGGCGCCTACTGGTGATAGTTAGGCATGCCACTTTATTCACACTATCCTGTTTTTAGCAATATTTCATATTCAACTTAACAACCAAACCACAACCTTAATTATACAAGTGCGGAAGACTTTATAAAAATAGCAATAAGCAGTTTCAAGGTAAAATAATACTGAAATCCTCTACCCAAGACGTGGAGTCACCAACCCACGAACTACTATATGAATACTACACATAAAGGTCTGAAAAAAATATAACATAATCTGTTTGTCTCGGAAAAAGGAGACTACAGCTAATAGCATAAATAAAAGGAAGAGACATCGGGCCTGCGGACGCCTACAAGCTACCTCGGTCTCAAAAGATGATCAATTCCCACGCAAAAGATCTACTGCTGCTGCTCTTGATCGAATCCTAGACCTGTGCAAAAATGCACAAAAGTGCAGTATCAGCACAACCGACCCCATGTGCTGGTAAGTGCCTAGCCTATCTCGGTGAAGTAGTGACAAGCCTAGGACCAGACACCCACATAAACAATAAATCAAGGCACGACATTAACCTTCGTGCATAAACAATAAATCAAGGCACGGCATCACCCTTCATGCATTATCGCTCTTCCTCACCCAAATAACAATCACAGTTAAGGGCAAAGAATGAAAACAGTAAATCATGACCCGTCCCGGCAAAGGACACAACAATCATCACAACAAAGTCCCGGCAAGGGCAATCAATATCTCACTTCACAACAAGTCCCGGCAAGGGAGAACAATAGAAATTCTACAACCCGGCAAGGATTCAACAATTTATCTTCAAATATGTCTCACAACAAGCATTAACAATGACTTACGGTCATGCTAGACGCCAGTGTATGGATGCTCGTCACCACAGCCCATACACCGCACCCTATCACATAGCACATAGCACATAATCCTATTCCCTCAAGCTAGGATAGAACAAACACTTACCTCTAGCCTTGATGTCCAAATTATGCTTCAATTATAGCTTTTTCTCCGAAATTCCGCTTTCAACTAGCTCGAATCTAATCACAATTGGTTCCATTACATTAATAATCACTAATTAACTTGGTTTGAATGCTAAATAATGGTTTTCTCAAAGTTTACCCCAAAATTTCCCAAAACGCCCCTGGCCCCACGTAGTCGGAACTCGGGGTTCGGACCAAAATCCGGTTACCCATTCCCCCACGAGTTCAATTATATGATTTGTTTCAAAATCGGACCTCAATTCGAGGTCCAATTGCCCAATTCATGAAAAACCTAGGTTCTACCCAAAAACATGGATTTCTACCATGAAAACCTTTGATTCTTATTGAAAAACATGTTTAATGTTGTTAGGAATTGAAAGAATTAAGTAAAAAGTGACTTACAATTGCTTTGGAGTGAATTTGGCCTTGAGAGCTCGTGTGTGGTGTGAGGGTTTTTGAAAGAATCAAGAATGAGCTTTAAAATTTGTTTAAGTATAAAATTGCACAGCTGCGGGTATCGCAAATGCGAACTTTTGTTCGCATTTGCGAACAGAGCAGGCTTGGGCACTGTCAGCATCGCATTTGCGACATTAAGTTCGCATTTGCGAACTAAGCTCACTGCTGGGGCCTTCGCATTTGCGAAGCTAGGCCTTTTTCTGAAGGCCTCGCATTTGCGAGGTATTGTTCGCATTTGCGAACCCCTTCACTCCCCTGCCATCTTCGCATTTGTGAAGATTGGTTCGCATTTGCGAACCAAGGCCAACCTGGGGACATCTCGCAATTGCGAGAAAATCTTCGCAATTGCGCAGCCAACAGCTGGGTGAAAAACCAGCAGTGTTAAAATTCAGAAATAGATCCAACGGTCTATCAAATCTTTACCCGAGCCCCCCGGGCTCCCAACCAAACATGTACACAACATCAAAAATACATTGCAAACTTGTTCGTGCGATCACATCGCCAATATAACATCGTTTTCATCAAATCAAGCCTCAAGTTCATGATTTTCATACTTTTGGTTTTCAAACTTTCAAACTTGGAACTCAAGGTCCAAAACATATCAAATGACATCCGAATGCCACCAAACTTTGCAGAAAGCCATGTATGTAATATTTAAGACTTGTACCGGGTGTCGGAACCAAAATACGACCCCGATACTATGGTCATTTAATTCATTTTCCTTTAATAATTACAGCAAAAACAATTTCACAAAAAAATTCATAACTTGGGCTCTAGGCCTCAGAATTCGACTCCGGACGCATGTCCAAGTCCCATATTTTCCTACGGAACTTCCGGGACCGTCCGATCTCGGGTCCGGGTCCGTTTACCAATAATGTTGACCAAAGTCAACTATATCAATATTAATATTATTTTTTTCCAAATTCTTCATAGAATTCATATTTTCTATCACAAAATCTTTCCGGCTACATGCCCGGATCATGCACGTAAATCGAGGCAACATAGGATGAGGTTTTCAAGGCCTCGAAAGTGTAGAACAAATGAGGAAACAAGTGATGACCCCATTGGGTCGTCACATCACATCCATGGCACGGCATGATCCTTCGTGCATGGTTCAATAACAAGGCACGAGATTACTCTTCGTGCATAATCAATATCACATGGCACGGCATGATCCTTCGTGCATAATCAATAACAAGGCACGGCATTATCCTTCGTGCATAATCAATAACAAGGCACGACATAAGGCACGGCATTAACCTTCGTGCAAAAACAGTAAACAAGGCACGGCATCACCCTTCGTGCATTATCACTCTTCCTCACCCAAATAACAATCACAGTTAAGGGCAAAGAATGAAAAATAATAATCATGAACCGTCCCGGCAAGGGAAACAACAATCATCACAACAAAGTGCCGGCAAGGGAAAACACTAATCCACTTTACAACAAGTCCCGACAAGGGAAAACAATGTACAATTCCACAACCCGGCAAGGGTTCAATAATTTATCTTTTAAACACCTCACAATGAATATCAACAACGACTCACGATTATGCTAGATGCCAGTGTATGGATGATTATCACCACAGCCCATACACCACACTCGATCACATAGCACATAGCACATAATCCTATTCCCTCAAGCTAGGATAGATCAAACACTTACCTCTAGCCATGAAGCCCAAATTATCCTTCAACTATGGCTTTACCTTGAATTTCCGCTTTCAACTTGCTCGAATCTAATCACAATTGATTTCATTACATTAATAAATACTATATAACTTAGTTTGAATGCTTAAAATGATTTGTGTCAAAATCGGTTCGGACAAAAATCCGGTTACCCATTCCCTCACGAGTCCAAATATATGATTTGTGTCAAAATCGGACCTCAATTCAACGTCTAATTCCCCAATTCATGAAAACCCTATGTTCTAACCAAAAACAAGAATTTCTACCATGAAAACCTTTTATTTCTATTGAAAAACATGTATAATGATGTTATGAATTGAAAGAATTAAGTAAAAGGTGACTTACAAGTGCTTTGGAGTGATTTTGCACTTGAGGCTTCGTGTGTGGTGTGTTGGGTTTTGAAAGAATGAAGAAAAGAGCTCAAAAATTCATTTAAGTATAAAATTGCACAGCTGCAGCTATCGCAATTGCGAACATTTGTTCGCAATTGCGAACACATCAGGTCTGGGGTCTGTGGCTCTCGCATTTGTGACAAAAGCTTCGCATTTGCGAACTGGGCTGGGTCACTGGGATTATCGCATTTGTGACAATATGTTCGCATTTGCGAACATGGACTGATCTTCTGAAGGCCTCGCATTTGCGAGATTTAGTTCGCATTTGCGAACCCAAGGATTTACCGGACTTCATCATATTTGCGATCCATTGTTCGCATTTGCGAACCCTGCTTTAGCCTGCCACCTTCGCATTTGCGATAAAATCTTCGCATTTGCAAAGATACCAGCTGGGTGAAAAACCAGTTGTGTTATTTTTCAGAAATTGTTCCAACGGCCTATCAAATCTTTACCTGAGCCCTTCGGGCTCAAAACCAACATGTACACAATATCGAAAACATATTACAAACTAGCTCGTGCGATCACATCGCCAATATAACATCGATTTCATCAAATCAAGCCTCAAGTTCATGATTATCATTCTTTTAGTTTCATAACTTTCAAATTTGGAACTCAAGGTTCAAAACACATCAAACGACATCCAAATGTCACCAAAATTTGCAGAAAGCACATATATAATATTTAAGACTTGTACCGGGCGTCGAAACCAAAATACGAGCCCGATACCAAGGTCATTTAATTCATTTTCCTTTAATAATTTCAGCAAAAACAATTTAACGGAAAAATTCATATCTTAGGCTCTAGGCCTCAGAATTCGACTCCGGATACATGCCCGAGTCCCATATTTTTCTACGGACCTTCTGGGACCGTCCGATCTCGGGTCCGGGTCTGTTTACAAAAATGTTGACCGAAGTCAACTATATCAATATTAATATCATTTTTCTACAAATTTCTCATAGAATTCACATATTCCATCACAAAATCTTTCCGGCTACATGCCCGGATCATGCACGTAAATTGAGGCAGCATAAAATGAGGTTTTCAAGGCCTCGAAAGTGCGGAACAAGTGAGGAAAACAGGTGATGACCCTTTGGGTCGTCACATCCTCCACCTCTAAAATAACCGTTCGTCTTCGAATGGACAAAAGAAGGAAGTACCTGAGTCAGGAAACAAGTGTGGGTAGCGGCTCCGCATATCAGACTCGGACTCCCAGGTCGATGCCTCAGGAGGCTGACCTTTCCACCGAACACGCACAGAAGGATAACTCTTCGACCTCAACTGTCGAACCTGCCGATCTAGAATGGCCATCGACTCCTCCTCGTAGGATAAGTCATTGTCCAATTGGACAGTACTGAAGTCAAACACATGTGTGGGATCTCCGTGGTACCTCCGAAGCATAGATACATGAAAAACTAGGTGCACGGCCGATAAGCTAGATGGCAGAGCAATCTGTAAGCTACCTCTCCCACTCGGTCCAGAATCTCAAATGGACCAATTTACCTAGGGCTGAGTTTGCCCTTCTTCCCGAACCTCATCACGCCCATCATAGGCGATACTCGGAGCAATACCCGCTCACCAACCATGAAATCTACATCTCGAACCTTACAATCCGCATAAGTCTTCTATCTGGACTGAGCTGAACGCAATCTCTCCTGGATAGTCTTGACCTTATCCAAGGCCTCCTGAACTAAGTCTGTACCCAACAACCGAGCCTCTCCCGGCTCAAACCATCCGACTGGAGACCGACATCGCCTACCATACAACGCCTCATACGGGGCCATCTGAATGCTAGACTGGTAGCTGTTGTTGTAGGAAAACTCCGCTAATGGCAGAAACTGGTCCCATGAGCCTCCAAAATCAATGACACAGGCTCGGAGGATGTCCTCTAGGATCTGAATAGTCCTCTCGTACTGGCCGTCCGTCTAAGGATGAAAAGCCGTACTCAACTGAACCTGGGTGCCTAACTCCTACTGGACCACTCTCCAGAACCGCGAGGTAAACTGCGTACCCCGATCTGAGATAATAGATACTGGTACCCCATGAAGACGAACAATCTCCTTTATGTAAATCTCTGCTAGCCTCTCCGATGAGTAAGAGACAGATACTGGAATAAAGTGTGCTGACTTGGTCAATCTATCAACAATGACCCAAATAGCATCAAAATTTCCTCCGAGTCAAGGGAAGTCCAGTAATGAAGTCTGTAGTGATCCTCTCCCATTTCCTCTCGGGAATTTCGACTCTCTGGAATACACCACCAAGCCTCCAGTGCTCATATTTCACCTACTGACAATTTAGACATCGAGCGACATACACAACGATGTCTTTCTTCATCCTGCGCCACCAATAGTGCTATCGTAAATCCTGATACATCTTCGCGGCGCCTGGCTGAATAGAATACCACGAACTGTGGGCCTCCGTTAAGATCAACTCTCGAATCCCCTCAACATTGGGCACATAAACTCGACCCTGCAATCTCAATACTTCGTCATCATCTAAATTTACCTTCGTGGCACCTCCCCGCTGTACAGTATCTCTCAAGTCATGCAAATGAGGATCATCAAACTTACCTCTCACGGATCCGCTCTAATAGAGATGAACGAGCGACCGTGTAGGCTAACACTCTGCTAGGCTCAGAAATGTCTAGTCTCACGAACTGGTTGGCTAAGGCCTGGACATCTAGAGCAAGTGGTCTCTGACTGACCGGAATGAATGCGAGACTACCCATGATTGCAGACTTTCTACTCAATGCATCGGCCACCACATTGGCCTTACCTAGGTGATATAGAATAGTGACATCATAGTCCTTCAGCAACTCTAACCATCTTCGCTGTCGTAAATTCAACTCCTTTTGCTTGAACAGATACTATAGGCTTTTGTGATCCATGTACACTTCACACACCACACCATATAGATAATGCCTCCAGATTTTTTAAAGCATCAACCACTGCTGCCAGCTCAAGATCATGAACCGTATAATTCTTCTCATGTATTTTCAACTGTCTCAAAGCGTAAGCAATAACCTTACCATCCCGCATCAATACCGCTCCAAGCCCCGTACGGGATGCATCACAGTAAACTGTATAAGGCCATGCACCCGTAGGTAGTATCAGTATTGGTGCTGCAGTCAAGGCTGTCTTGAGCTTCTGAAAGCTCGCCTCACACTCCTCTAACCACTAGAACTGGGCACCCTTCTGGGTCAACCTGGTCATCGAGGCTGCAATAGAATAAAACCCCTCTACAAATCGACGGTAGTAACCTGCTAACCCTAAGAAACTCTGGATCTCAGTCACTGAAGCTAGTCGAGGCCAATTCTGGACTACCTCAATCTTCTTTGGGTCTAGCTGAATACCTTCCATTGATACAATATGACTCAGAAATGCCACTGAACTCAACTAGAACTCACATTTCGAAAATTTGGCATATAACTGATTATCTTTCAGTCTGAAGAACCACTCTGAGGTGCTGCTCGTGCTCTTTCTGGCTGCGGGAGTATACCAGGATGTCATCTATAAAGACTATCACGAACAGATCTAAGTAAGGCTTGAACACCAGATTCATCATCTCCATGAACGCTTCTAGGGCATTGGTCAACCCGAAGGACATAACCAAGAATTCATAATGTCCGTATCTAGTGCGAAAGGCTGTGTTAGGAATGTTAGCCGCCCTGATCTTCAGCTGATGGTAGCCCGACCTTAAGTCTATTTTTGAGAACACCCTCACTCCTTGGAGCTGGTTAAACAAATAATCAATCATCGGCAGTGGATACTTGTTCTTTATCGTCAATTTGTTCAATTGCTGGTAATCAATACACATCCGCATCGAGCCATCCTTCTTCTTCACAAATAACACAGGTGCTCCCTAGGGGGAAACGCTGGTCCTGATAAAGCCCTTTTCTAGAAGGTCTTACAACTGATCTTTAACTCTTTTAACTTCGGCGGGGCCATACGATAGGGTGGAATAGAGATGAGATAAGTGCCCGGTGCCAGATCAATACAGAAATCAAAATCCATGTCGGGTGGCATGCCCGACAGGTCTAAAAGGAAAACCTCGGGAAACTCCCGTACAATAGGAACTGAATCAATAGAAGGAATTTCTGCGCTGGAATCACGAACATAAGCCAAATAAGCTAGACACCCCATCTCGACCATGCGTCGAGCCTTAACATAGGACATGACAGTGCGAACGGAGTGGCTTGAGGTACCTTTCCACTCTAGTCGGGGTGATTCCAGCAAGACTAAGGTCACCGTCTTAGCATGGCAATCAAGAATAACATGGTATGGGGACAACCAGTCCATCCCCAATATGACATCAAAATCCACCATGTCTAATAGCAACAGATCAACACGGGTCTCAAGACCCCCAAAAATAACTACGCACGAACGATGCACCCGGTCGACTACAATGGAGTCACCCACTGGTGTAGACACATAAACTGGAATGTCCAGAGCATCACTGGGCTGAATCAAGTATGGTGCAAAATAGGAAGACACATACGAATATGTAGACGTAGGGTCAAATAATACTGATGCCTTTCTATCACAAACCAAAATAGTACCTGTAATGACGGCATCAGAAGACTCAGCCTCTGGTCTGGCGGGAAGTGCATAACATCAGGGCTGTGCCCTACCACCCTGAGCAATGTCTCTGGGACGATCATCCACTAGCTGACATCTACCTCTAGCAGGATGGTCTCTACCTCTACGGTCTCGACCTCCACCTCTACGATATCTACCCCCACCCCTGGCTAGCTGGGCAGGCTGTGGGTCAGCTGGGGTCTGAATCATGGGGCGAGGACCCCACTGCTGTGTGTTTCCCGCTGCTCGAGGGCAAAACCTGACAAGATGACCTGGGTCACCACAACCGTAACAACATTTAGGCTGATGGGGTTGCTGGCCTTAACGACCTGAATTGCCCCCACGAACACTCTGAAGAGGCTGAGCACTAATGGGAGGCTGATCTGAGTACTGCTCATGAAACCCACGATCACATGATCCACCTTGTGAAGCCTGGAGGGCTGACTGAAAAGGTCTGGAAGACTGGCCCCTATCAAAAGATTCCCTGCCTCCAAAAGAAGAACCACTAAATCTGCCGGAATGACGAGGCCTCTTGTCCGAAGGATAACCACCTCCCCGAGCAAGAGCCATCTCAACTCTACGAGATGCATTAGCTGCCTCCTGGAAAGATATCTCACTCCCAACTCCCATAGCAATCTGAAGTCTAATCGGCTGATTTAGCCCATTTATAAACCTGCGGACCCTTTCTCGCTTTGTAGGGAGTATCACCACCGCATGACGTGCCAGATCGACAAATCTCATCTCATACTGAGTGACAGTCATAGTACCCTGCCGGAGGCGCTCAAATTGCCTCCGAAGTGTATCCCGCTGAGTAACAGGGAGAATCTTCTCCAGAAATAACTCTACAAACTGATCCCATGATAAAGCCGGGGACCCTGCTAGTCGAGTCAAACACTAATCTCTCCACCAAGTCTTGGCGGATCCTGAAAGCCTGAATGTACAGAAGTCAACTCTATTGGATTCCACTATCCCCATAGTCTTGACAATCTTGTGGCAATTGAATAAGAAATCCTGAGGATCCTCTGATGTGGCACCACTGAAGGTAGTGGTAAACAGCTTGGAGAACCGATCAAGTCTCCATAAAGAATCAGATGTCATGGCCGCTCCATCTCCGGCCTGAGCTGTAGTGCCTGACTGAGTGGCCACAGCTGGCTGAACCACTGGTGCCTGAGGGTGAGGAGCTACTAGCTCCGGAGTACGTGCGACAAGAGTCTGGCCCCTCCTCCAGCCTGAGAAGCGGCTGGTGCAGCTGGTAATAAGCCCGCTCTGGCAACGCTGTCCCTAAATCCCGCTATCCTGACCAGAGCCTCCCGAAGATCCGGGGTAAATAAAGCCTCTCACGGGACCTGAGCTGGGCCCACTAGAGCTGCTGGGACTGGAACCTCCTCGCCAGTCTCAATATGAGGCTCCACCTCTGGAATAGCTGTCGGGGGCTGAGCTCTGCCCCTACCACGGCCTACGATACGGCCTCGGCCCCTACCCCTCACGGGAGA
The DNA here is from genome assembly GCA_032618575.1 of Nicotiana noctiflora. NCBI lineage: Eukaryota > Viridiplantae > Streptophyta > Magnoliopsida > Solanales > Solanaceae > Nicotiana > Nicotiana noctiflora. The sequence continues at coordinate 245,461 of JASVEL010005686.1, forward strand.
CGCCTGGGGCTCAGGCTGTTGATCAGCGGATGAAGAAGCGCGTGTCCTCACCATCTACGAAAGGATAGAGTAGAAATTCAATCGGTATTTGAGGAACAAATCGCACGACAAGAAGGAATAAATGAGAGACTATTTCCTAACTCAATAGACTTTGGTGGACAAGTACAGACGTCTCCGTACCTACCTCTCAAACTCTACTAAGTTTGTTCGTGACTGGTGAGACCTATGTAACCTAGAGCTTTGATAACAACTTGTCACGACCCGGATTTTCCCCCGACATTGGGATCGTGATGGCGCCTACTCGTGGTAGCTAGGAAAGCCACTACATTCAACATTGTCCTGTTCGTATCATTTCTTTATACTCATATTTATCAACAAGAGCAATAACATTAATTTAATAAGTGCATAAGACTTTCAAAATAGAGATAAGTAATACCAAGGTAAAACACTAATGAAATCCTCTACCCAATATATGGAGTCACCAGCTCACGAACTACTACTGAATACTACACATAAAAGTCTGAAAGAAAATAACATATATCTGTCTGTCTCGGAATAATGAGACCACAACAAATAATATAAGTAAGTAGAAAAGACGCCGGACCTGCGGACGCCTGCAAGCTACCTCAGTCTCGGAATGCTCAACTCCCACGAATATACTCTACTACCGTTGCTGCTACTCCTGCTCAAAACCTGGACCTGTGCAAAAACGCACATAAGTGCAGTATCAGCACAATCCGACCCCATGTGCTGGTAAGTGCTTGACCTATCCCGGGAAGTAGTGACAAACCTAGGACCAGACACTCACATAAACTTGTGCAGTTCTATATACATTTGTACACCACAAGATAACCAGAAATATCAAGTAACAAATTCAACAAGAAATTCATAAGAGGGAAAACTCAATAGTTAACATCAATTATTAAATCAATAATAGAAATCAGAGTATAATGGAAACAGTTAATATCAAAACAAGGAAATAGCAAATAGTAGCACGGCACCACCCTTCGTGCTTTTACTCTCATCCTCACCAAATAAGAAAATAAATGTGCACGCCATCACCCTTCGTGCTTTTACTCTCATCCTCACATCCATGACACGGCATGATCCTTCGTGCATGGTTCAATAACAAGGCATGACATCACCTTTCGTGCATAATCAATATCACAATGCACGGCATGATCCCTCGTACATAATCAATAACAAGGCACGGCATTATCCTTCGTGCATAATCAATAACAAGGCACGGCATTATCCTTCATGCATAATCAACAATATAAGGCACGGCATTAACCTTCGTGCAAAATCAGTAACAAGGCGCGACATCACCCTTCGTGCATTATCACTCTTCCTCGCCCAAATAACAATCACGGTTAAGGGCAAAAGAATGAAACAATAACCATGAACCGTCCCGGCAAGGGACACAACAATCATCACAACAAAGTCCCAGCAAGGAAAACAATAATCCACTTTACAACAAGTCCCGGCAAGGGAAAATAATGTACAATTCCACAAGCCGGCAAGGGTTCAATAATTCATCTTTAAAACATCTCACAATGAATATCAACAATGACTCACGGTCATGCTAGACGCCAGTGTATGGATGCTCGTCACCACATCCCATACACCGCACTCTATCACATAGCACATAGCACATAATCCTATTCCCTCAAGCTAGGATAGATCAAACACTTACCTCTAGCCTTGAAGCCCAAATTATCCTTCAACTATGGCTTTACCTCGAATTTCCGCTTTCAACTTGCTCGAATCTAATCACAATTGATTCCATTACATTAATAAATACTATATAACTTAGTTTGAATGCTTAAAAATGGTTTTCTCAAAGTTTACCCCAAAATTTCCCAAAATGCCCCTGGCCCCCACGTGGTCGGAACTCGGGGTTCGGACAAAAATCCGGTTACCCATTCCCTCACGAGTTCAAATATATGATTTGTGTCAAAATCGTACCTCAATTCGAGGTCTAATTCCCCAATTCATGAAAACCCTATGGTCTACCCAAAAACAAGAATTTCTACCATGAAAACCTTTGATTTCTATTTAAAAACATATATAATGATGTTAGGAATTGAAAGAATTAAGTAAAAAGTGACCTACAAATGCTTTGGAGTGATTTTTCCCTTGAGTGTTCGTGTGTGGTGTGTTGGGTTTTGAAAGAATAAAGAAAAGAGCTCAAAAATTCGTTTAAGTATAAAATTGCACAGCTGCGGATATCGCAATTGCGAACATTTGTTCGCAATTGCGAACACATCAGGTCTGGGGTCTATGGCTCTCGCATTTGAGACAAAATCATCGCATTTGCGAATTGGGCTGGGTCACTGGGATTATCGCATTTGTGACAATATGTTCGCATTTGCGAACATGGACTGATCTTTTGAAGGCCTTGCATTTGCGAGGTTTAGTTCGCATTTGCGAACTCAAGGATTTCCTGGAGCTCATCGCATTTGCGTTCCATTGTTCGCATTTGCGAACCCTGCTTTGGCCTGCCACCTTCGCATTCGCGATAAAATCTTCGCATTTGCCAAGATACCAGCTGGGTGAAAAACCAGCTGTGTTATTTTTCAGAAATTGCTCCAACAGCCTATCAAATCTTTACCCGAGCACCCCGGGCTCCAAACCAACATGTACACGACATCAAAAACATATTACAAACTTGCTCGTGCGATCACATCGCCAATATAACATCGATTTCATCAAATCAAGCCTCAAGTTCATGATTATCATTCTTTTAGTTTCATAACTTTCCAATTTGGAACTCAAGGTTCAAAACACATCAAACGACATCCAAATGTCACCAAACTTTGCAGAAAGCACATATATAATATTTAAGACTTGTACCGGGTGTCGAAACCAAAATATGAGCCCGATACCAAGGTTGTTTAATTCATTTTCCTTTAATAATTTCAGCAAAAACTATTTAACAAAAAAATTCATATCTTAGGCTCCAGGCCTCAGAATTCGACTCCGGACACATGCCCGAGTCCCATATTTTCCTACGGACCTTCCGGGACCGTCCGATCTCGGGTCCGGGTCCATTTACCAAAATGTTGACCGAATTCAACTATATCAATATTAGTATCATTTTTCTTCAAATTTCTCATAGAATTCACATATTCTATCACAAAATCTTCCCGGCTACATGCCCGGATCATGTACATAAATCGAGGCAACATAAAATGAGGTTTTCAAGGCCTCGGAAGTGCGGAACAAGTGAGGAAAACAGGTGATGACCCTTTGGGTCGTCACAAGCTAGTCTAGCCAAAATTTTCCTCGTGCGTTTAAAAATATTACCAAAAGTTCTTTGATTCCAAATTTGAATAGAATCATTGAACATGGTTAACGCAGGAACTAGGTTATTATTTTCAGTCCAAACTTGCATTATAACATTCTCCAAAGTAGGATGAGTTGTCCAAATAGATTCAAATCTAAAATCTTTGTTTTAGGTAATACGCTATGATGTAACTCTATTTTAACAGTACAATGATCCGAGTGAGTTCTTGGCAAATGCGTGACTATAGCATTAGAATAATTAGCAAGCTAAGTGTAGTTAGATAACACACGATCTATTCTTTCAAGAATATTAGCATTGTTATGACTACCATTTGTCCAAGTATAACGACTACCCTTATATCCTAAGTCTGCAAGCAAACAATAATTAAAACAAGAGAGCAGTGTATTAGCATGTTTATTATTGATAGGTAGACCCCCAAATTTATCATTTGCATCAAGGATTTCATTAAAATCCCCACCTATCAACCAAGGCCCTTTATAATTATCAAAGATACATTTAAGAAGGTAATACAAGTCTATTTGATAGATCATTACTAGCATATATGGCACTAAATAAGAAGGTAAATGGCAGTGGACTAACCTGGATATAAAAATGGATCTCCTGAGTAGTTGTAGCAACTTGAGTGACATTTAACAAAGCTGCATTCCATAAAAATAACAAGTCCCCCTATATGACCTACTGCTGGAACTTCTATCATACTAGTAAAACCAAAATCATCATTAAGCACCTGATGAGATTGGGCATGGGTTTCCAACAAAACAACTAAAGCAGGTCTGTTATAGTCTAACAAAAACCTAAACTTTCTATGAAATTCCACTGAGTGACTACCCCTACAATTCCATATTATAAAATTCATATGATTATCATTGTCTACAAATAATTCAGAATTAGATTGTCCTAGACGTAAGGTCGGTGTTGGAAGAAATAACATGGTGTATTTACCTACTGTTGGATTGGTGGTTGGCCTGATTCTGAAGGAGGTTGACACTAGATTTTGAGGACACCTTATGAAATATTTTCTTTCGAACTCCTCTTTCTGCACGAAGATCTTTACCCCATTCATGCATGCATAAATAGGTGTTGTCTCTCTGTTGTAAGCGATTGTTGCGTCTAACTCTGCCTGTAAGTTCTCCTCCTGCTCTATTTGTTCTTGTTGATTGTGATTGTCCGGAGAGGGTGGAGGAGGTGGTGGTGTTTGGACATGTGGTGTGCCTGGCCTCAACAATGGCATGTGTGGTTGAGTCTCCCAATAGGGTTGAATCCAATGGACATTGGGAGTTGGTGGAGGTAAAATGGCATTCTTATGACATTGGGATGAAGTCGTATCTGTTCCCAGACTGGAGATGGAGGGGGTAGTGATTGAAATGGTGCTATATTTGGAGCTTGCATCATTGCCCAGTGGTATCGTGCAAATATCTCCGTTCCCAGTGTCATACCCTTCGCCACTATTTGAGCTAAGTCCCTCAGATGATTTATTAGAATGGTCACATCGTGTTGGTTCACTTGCATGGTGAATGTTAGGGCATGATTATGTAGTCCTGCTTCTAGCCAAGATGCTAGATACGTTGGTGCATGGGAAGTGTGAGTTGTGTACACTATTGAGTTTTGTTCCATTGTTAGATGGGGGTGGTTGAGAGAATGGAGTGGGATTGTTGTAAAGTTGGTGGGATGTTTGCCTTGGAGTGTTGCGTGAGCTCCTCAGATGACTTAGGAAGTTGAATGGGAACTTGTTGTTGAAGTTGAGTGTTTGTAGTAAGAGATAAGGAAGGGTGATTATTATTAATAGGAACAATGACTGATTTAGAAGGTATTTTAGTGGGTGTATTGGCCGGTTGAAAAGATTGACATGAGGGGGATTGGTTTGACCTAGAAATGGAGGTTGAGTAATTCAGTTGCCCTATTTGCATGTTATCATTATCTAGGGTTGTAGTGTTGTAATTAATGAAGGAAGAAGAAGGCGTAGATAGTGTAGGGGAATGTTGGTCAAGTAAAGTAAAATTAACAGAAGGGGTGAGGGCTTGGTCATGCATATGTGTGTTAAGAGCTTTGTCTTGCATGTGTGTGTATGTGTGTGTCGTGGCTCTCTGCATGTTGAGAGATAGAAATAGTGGTGTGGTCAAATGGTTGTAATAGGACCCTACTAATAGGTGCTTGAGTGCAATTTGAATTTTGACTAGTAGAATTGTCTTGTCTATGACTATGATTAGGGTATATTAAAGCATTGAAAGAAGTACTATCTTCCATTAATAAGTTAAACTTATTATTAGTTAAAAGAAAGTTAGTTTGGTCATTAATAATAGAACTAATTTTAGGTGGTAAGCGTGCATTATCTAAAGATAATTGAGTAAAAGGGGGATGATTAGGATTAGCCAAAGACTTAGTAGCTTTTCCGGCACTTACCTCCTCAGTAGTTTGCTTGGGACATGTTTACTTGATAGTTGCAAATTTTGATGGAAATTGGACTAGCTTCCAGGAATTTTATGTATCTGCTTATCTCTTTTAGTAGGAGTATGGTTAGAATTAACCGTGTTTAAATCAATTCCTTTGGAAGGGCAAGTTCTTTGATTATGACCCATACAACCACATGTAATACACATTATATTTAGACCTTCGTAGAGAATAACTTGTTTATGATCACCAATGTACATGTGAGTCTTTAACGGATGATTTAATTGTACTTCAACACATAATCGAGCGTATTGTCCTCTAGTAGTATTAGAAGTACAAATATCCATAGATAAGAATTTACCAACATTCTAAGCCAACTTCTTTAATAAATAATAATCATAAAACTCAATAGGTAACTCAGGTAATCTCATCCATATAGCAGAAGAAGTTATTTAAGTTGATGAAACCTTACACCTAGGATCTTATTGTCGAACAGATAAAAAGTGGTTTAAAACAAACCAAGGTCCTTCTTGCAAAGCACGTAATTTATTTTCCTCTCGCTGAAATTTAAGTAGGAAAAAATCAGAGCCTGAATCAATTAGTGGGAGGTTTTCAGTGGGATTCCACATAGCATACACCTTTTTCCTAAGCAATTGATGTTCCACATTGCTCCTATATACCTTGATAATCACAGCATGTTCCCAAGGTTTATAGAGTCGGTGTTTTTCCTTTACTGTTAATGGGATAAAAATGGAGGAATCAGTAGGTGCTTCAATCTCATCATTATAGTCAGAGGAGTCCATCAGTAAAGAGGATGAATTGAACTCTATAAGGTTAGAACTATTAGTAGTGAGAGTTTCAAGGTATGATTTATGTAGCTTTGTAGTATCAATCATTGAGTTGGTGAATCTAGTTGCATAGCCGTATTCATGAGCAAAGGATTTGAAGTTGTATTGTCAGGAGGTTTTGGTGGAATTAATGGTGAAGAAAAGGATTGGTTAGAGTTTGGGAGTGTTTGATTATCCATCAAGTTCTCTATGACAGCAATCTCATAAGACGTAAGGGCCTTTTTTTTCTAGAGCATTTCTTCTTCTTGGGTTCCTTTTGTTTAGTACAAGTCCCTAACTCTTTCGAGATAGCACCAACCAATTCTCCAACCTGTAAAGCTCAACCTCTTTAATTTTGTAATATTTAAATTGTTTTGAAAAAATAATCAAAGATTGTAGGGAGAAAATAAAAAAATAGCCAGATTTATAAGTGGTCGTTCAAAAATAGCCCAATTTTAAAAGTAATCGAAATTTAGCTATTTTTCATGTAAAGATAAATCTAAGCGAAAATACTGTTCATAAGCCGGAAAATATGTCAGTATATTATGCTGGAGTTGCAGCATAAGTATACTTGAACTACAACATATTATACTGGAGTTCTATGATAAGTATACTGGAACTCTAACATAATATGATGGAGTTCCAGCACAAGTACACTAGAACTCCAGCATAATATACTGGAGTTCCAGCAAAATATAATGGTCCAGTATAGTATGCTGGAAGTTCATACACAAGTGCTCGAATCTCCAGTATATTATGCTGGAACTTTCCGTGTGTTGGAGTTCCAACATAATATACTGGAAATTCATACATAGGTGCACCGAACTCCAGTATGTTATGCTGGACCGCTCTATGTTGTAATAAAATAATGACTATTTTTTATTGACTTAGTTAACTCTTAATATTTTTGAATGATCAGTCCGAAAACTGGCTAGATTGTACAATTTTAACAAGATTGTAGTGAAATGGATATGATCCATCTTACATTAATTAAATATCTGGTATTCGAACATTTTAACAAAAAATATCCCGACAAGAAGCACTTTTATCTTTAATAATCATTGTGTGGAATATATTCGAATTAATCGGAGTCCCAAATACTAGCCGAAAAAAGAAAGAAAAATTGTTCTGAGGGAGTGGAGACAGAATGATGAAACAATAGTGACAATAAGACAACTTGATTATAATCACTAATCCCCTAAAGATTGTTAAACTGAAGATACAGCAATTTGGCAACGACAGATCCATATAACAAACAAATCCATTCTCTGTGTTCGTTTTTTGATAAAACTGTATGGGGTCGAATCGAATATAACTAATGAGAGTCGAGTACGTCTCCTTTTATGCCCACGCCAAACAAAGGTCAAGTATATCTTTCCTCACGCCCATATGGCATCGGGGGTGCGTCTTTAACAACGAAGGTGTAACGTCAACTCACCCATACGGGCTCTCTGTCCCCTCCATCCTTTTTTATTTTTGGGACGACAGCGGCCCTTAAATGAATTATGTTTTGACGAAGGAACCCTTCTTCTATATAAATAAGGGTTTTCCTTATTATAAGGTGTCACGACCCGGATTTTCCCCCAATATCGGAATCGTGATGGCGCCTACTCGTGGTAGCTAGGCAAGCCTCTTTATTCACACTATCCTGTTTAACAATACTTCATACTCAAATTAATAACCAAAATCATGATCTTAATTAAACAAGTGCGGAAGACTTTATAAAAATAGAAATAAGTAGTTTCAAGGTATCTGCATACTGAAATCCTCTACCCAAGACGTGGAGTCACCAACTCACGAACTACTACCGAATACTACACATAAAAGTCTAAAAGAAATATAACATAATCTGTTTGTCTCGGATCAAAGAGACTACAGCTAGTAACATAAGTAAAGATAGAGACGCGCAGGGCCTGCGGACGTCTGCAAGCTACCTCGGTCTCAAATATGATCAACTCCCACGCAAAAGATCTACTGCTGCTGCTCCCGATCGAAACCTGGACCTGTGCAAAAATGCACAGAAGTGCAGTATCAGCACAACCGACCCCATGTGCTGGTAAGTGTCTGGCCTATCCCGGCGAAGTAGTGACAAGCCTAGGACCAGACACCCACATAAACCTGTGTAGTTCCATATATATGTATACCACAAAATAACGAGAAATAACCAAGTAATAACGCAATAAGGAATATCTCAAATGAACTCAACAATTAACAACAGTTAATAAGTCTACAAGGGAAAACAAAGTATAATGGAAAAACAAGTAATATCAAGTCAAGGAATGGCAAGTAGTTGCACGACATCACTCTTCGTGCTTTTACTCTCATCCTCACCAAATATGCAAATAAAGTGCACGGCATCACCCTTCGTGCTTTTACTCTCATCCTCACATCCATGGTACGGCATGATCCTTCGTACATGGTTCAATAACAAGGCACGGCATGATCCTTCGTGCATAATCAACAACATGGCACGGCATTAACCTTCCTGAATAATCAATAAAACATGGCACGACATTAACCTTCGTGCATAATCAATAACAAGGCACGGCATTAACCTTCGTGCATAAATAATAAATCAAGGCACGGCATCACCCTTCGTGCATTATCACTCTTCCTCACCCAAATAACAATCACAGTTAAGGTCAAAGAATGAAATAGTAAATCATGAACCGTCCCGGCAAGGGCAATCAATATCTCACTTCACAACAAGTCCCGACAAGGGAGAACAATAACAATTCTACAACCCGGCAAGGGTTCAACAATTTATCTTCAAATATTTCTCACAACAAGTATTAACAACGACTCACGGTCATGCTAGACGCCAATGTATGGATGCTCGTCACCACAGCCCATATACCGCACTCGATCACATAACACATAGCACATAATCCTATTCCCTCAAGCTAGGATAGAACAAACACTTACCTCGAATGTTTACGAATAATTCAATCCGTGGCAATGCCTTTTCCTTTCAAATTTTGCTCCAATCCAATCGTATCTATACACAATTGATTTAATATCATCAATACTACTCAACAAACTAATTCATAAGGCCAATTACAATTTTTACACATTATGCCCGGAATAGTGAATTTCGACCCCGGGCCCACATGGTCGGAACTCGGGGTTCGGACCAAAATCCGATAACCCATCCCCCCACAAGTTCAAGTATATGATTTGTTTCAAAATCGGACCTCAATTCGAGGTCCAATTACCCAATTCATGAAACACCCTATATTCTACCAAAAACAAGAAATTGTACCGTGAAAACCTTTGATTTCTATTGAAAAACATGTTTAATGTTGTTAGGAATTGAAAGAATTAAGTAAAAAGTAACTTACAATTGCTTTGAAGAAGAGGGAGTTCGTGAAAAATCGCCAATGGATGTTTTTGGGTTGTGAAATGTGAAAAATGAAGTTGGAAATCGTGATTTACAGGTCTCTGTGTTCGCATTTGCGAACAGGGGTTCGCAATTGCGAACCCCGACCAATTTCTAGAGTTTGAAAAATAAGCTAACGATGGGAAGTTCGCATTTGCGAACTTTTGTTCGCATTTGCGAAGCCAAGGCAAAACTGGGAAGTTCGCATTTGCGAACTTTTGTTCGCATTTGCGAAATCGCATTTGCGAACCAAGGCACAAAACAGGGAAGTTCGCATTTGCGAACTTTTGTTCGTATTTGCGAATTCGCATTTGCCAACTTTTGTTCGCATTTGCGAATTCGCATTTGCTAACTTTTGTTCCCATTTGCGAATTCGCATTTGCTAACATTTGTTCGCATTTTCAACTCTGCAGATCAGGTGCTGAAAGCAACTTTCTAACATGAAAAATTGATCTCGTGGCCTATCCAAAATTCACCCGAGCCCTCGGGGCTCCAAACAAAACATGTACACAACATCAAAAACACATTACAAACTTGTTCGTGTGATCACATCGCCAATATCACATCGTTTTCATCAAATCAAGCCTATAGTTCATGATTTTCATTCTTTTGGTTTTCAAAACTTTCAAACTTGGAACTCAAGGTCCAAAACATATCAAACGACATCCAAATATCACCAAACTTTGCAGAAAGCACATATATAATATTTAAGACTTGTACCGGGCGTCGGAACCAAAATACGAGCCCGATGCCAAGGTCAATTAATTCATTTTCCTTTAATAATTACATCAAAAACAATTTCACAGAAAAATTCATAACTTGGGCTCTAGGCCTCAGAATTCGACTCCGGACACATGTCCAAGTCCCATATTTTCCTACAGACCTTCCGGGACCGTCCAATCTTGGGTCCGGTTCCGTTTACCAAAAATGTTGACCGAAGTCAACTATATCAATATTAATATCATTTTTATCCAAATTTCTCATAGAATTCATATTTTGTATCACAAAATCTTTCCGGCTACATGCTCGGATCGTGCACGTAAATCGAGGCAACATAGAATGAGGTTTTCAAGACCTCAGAAGCTCGAAATGATTAATAAGACAAGTGATGACCCTTTGGGTCGTCACATTCTCCACCTTTAAAACAACCATTCATCCTCGAACGGACAAAAGAAAGAAGTACCTGAGTCGGGAAACAAATGAGGGTAGCGGCTCCGCATATCGGACTCGGACTCCCGGGTCGATGCCTCAGGAGGCTGACCTCTCCACTGAACACGCACAAAAGTATAACTCTTCGACCTTAACTGTCGAACCTGCCGGTTTAGAATGGCCACCGGCTCCTCCTCATAGGATAGATCATTGTCCAATTGGACAGTACTGAAGTCTAACACATGTGTGGGATCGCCGTGGTATCTCCAAAGCATAGATACATGAAAAACTGGATGCACGGCTGATAAGCTAGGCGGCAAAGCTAGTCTGTAAGCTACCCCTCGCACTCGGTCTAGAATCTCAAATGGACCAATATACCTAGGGCTGAGCTTGCCCTTCTTCCCGAACCTCATCACGCCCTTCATAGGCGACACTCGGAGCAATACTAGTTCACCAACCATGAAATCTACATCTCGAACCTTACGATCCGCATAAGTCTTCTGCCTGGACTGAGCTGAACGCAATCTCTCCTGGATAGTCTTGACCTTATCCAAGGCCTCCTGAACTAAATCTGTACCCAACAACCGAGCCTCTCCCGGCTCAAACCATCCGACTGGAGATCGACATCGCCTACCATACAATGCCTCATACGGGGCCATCTGGATGCTAGACTGGTAGTTGTTGTTGTAGGCGAACTCTGCTAATGGCAGAAACTGGTCCCACGAACCTCCGAAATCAATAACACAGGCTCGAAGCATGTCCTCTAGAATCTGAATAGTCCTCTCGGACTGGCCATCCGTCTGAGGATGAAATGCTGTACTCAACTGAACCTGGGTGCCTAACTCCTGCTGGACCGCTCTCCGGAACCGCGAGGTAAACTGCGTACCCCGATCAGAGATAATAGATACTGGCACCCCATGAAGACGAACAATCTCCCTAATGTAACTCTCCGCTAACCTCTCCGACGAGTAGGAGACAGATACCGGAATAAAGTGTGCTGACTTGGTCAGCCTATCAACAATGACCCAAATTGCATCAAATTTCCTCCGAGTCAAAAGAAGTCCAGTAACGAAGTCCATAGTGATCCGCTCCCATTTCCACTCGGGAATTTCAATCCTATGGAATACACCGCCAAGCTTCTGGTGCTCATATTTCACCTGCTGACAATTTAGACACCGAGCGACATACGCAACAATATCTTTCTTCATTCTGCGTCACCAATATTTCTGCCGTAAGTCCTGGTACATCTTCGCGGCGCCCGGGTGAATAGAATACCGCGAACCGTGGGCCTCTGCTAAGATCAACTCTCGAATCCCTTCGACATTGGGCACACAAAATCGACCCTGCAATCTCAATACCCCATCATCATCTAGATTTACCTTCGTGGAACCTCCCCGCTGTACTTTATCTCTCAAATCATGCAAATGAGGATCATCAAATTGCCTCTCACGGATACGCTTTAATAGAGAAGAACGAGCGACCGTGCAGGCTAACACCCTGCTAGGCTCAGAAATGTCTAATCTCACGAACCGGTTGGCTAAGGCCTGGACATCTAAAGAAAATGGTCTCTGACTGACCGGAATGAATGCAAGACTACCCATGCTGGAAGACTTTCTACTCAATGCATCGGCCACCACATTGGCCTTACCTGGGTAATATAAGATAGTAACATCATAGTCTTTTAGCAACTCTAACCATCTCCGCTGTCGTAGATTCAACTCCTTTTGCTTGAACAAGTACTGTAGGCTTTTGTGATCGGTGTATACCTCACACGTCACACCATATAGATAATGCCTCCAGATCTTCAAGGCATGCACCACTGCTGCTAACTCAAGATCATGAACTGGATAATTCTTCTAATGTATTTTTAACTGCCTCGAAGCATAAGTGATAACCTTACCATCCCGCATCAATATAGTTCCAAGCCCTGTACGAGATGCATCACAATAAACTGTATAAGGCCCTGCACCCGTAGGTAGTATCAACACTGGCGCGGTAGTCAAGGCTATCTTGAGCTTCTGAAAGCTCGCCTCACACTCCTCTGACCACTGGAACTGGACACCCTTCTGGGTCAACCTGGTCATCGGGGCTGCAATAGAAGAAAACCCTTCTACAAATCGACGGTAGTAACTTGCTAATCCCAAGAAACTCCGGATCTCAGTCACTGAAGCTGGTCGAGGCCAATTCTGGACTGCCTCAATCTTCTTTGGGTCCACCTGAATACCTTCCACTGATACAATGTGACCCATAAATGCTACCGAACTCAACCAGAACTCACATTTCGAAAATTTGGCATATAGCTGGTTATCCTTCAGAGTCTGAAGAACCACTCTGAGGTGCTGCTCGTGCTCTTCCTGTCTGCGGGAGTATACCAGGATGTCATCTATAAAGACTATCACGAACAGATCTAAGTAAGGCCTGAATACCCGATTCATCAACTCCATGAATGTTGCTGGGGCATTGGTCAACCCGAAGGACATGACCAAGAACTCATAATGCTCATATCTAGTGCGAAAGGTTGTCTTAGGAATGTCAGCCGCCCTGATCTTTAGCTGATGGTAGCCTGACCTCAAGTCTATCTTTGAGAATACCCTCGCTCCCTGGAGCTGGTCAAACAAATCATCAATCCTCGGCAGTGGATACTAATTCTTTATTGTCATTTTGTTCAATTGCCGGTAATCAATACACATCTGTATCGAGCCATCTTTCTTCTTTACAAATAATACAGGTGCTCCCCAAGGGGAAACACTGGGACTTATAAAGCCCTTCTCAAGAAGGTCTTGCAATTGATCTTTCAACTCTTTTAACTCCGGCGGGGCCATACGATAGGGTGGAATAGAGATGGGCTGAGTGCCCGGTGCCAGATCAATACAGAAATCAATATCCCTGTCGGGTGGCATGCCCGACATGTCTGATGGAAAAACCTCAGGAAACTCCCGTACAATAGGGACTGACTCAATGGAAGGAACCTCTACGCTGGAATCACGAACATAAGCCATATAAGCTAGACACCCCTTCTCGACCATGCGTCGAGCCTTAACATAGGAAATAACAGTGCGAACGGAGTGGCTTGAGGTACCTTTCCACTCTAGTCGGGGTGATTCTGGCAAGGCCAAGGTCACGGTCTTAGCATGACAATCTAGAATAGCATGGTATGGGGACAACCAGTCCATCCCCAATATGACATCAAAATCCACCATGTCCAAAAGCAACAGATCAACACGGGTCTCAAGACCCCCAAATATAACTACGCACGAATGATGCACTCGGTTGACTACAATGGAGTCACCCACCGGTGTGGACACATAAACTGGAATATCCAGAGCACAGCTAGGCATGGCCAAATACGGTGCAAAGTAGGAAGACACATATGAATATGTAGATCCAGGGTCAAATAATACTGAAGCACCTCTGCCACACACAAGAATAGTACCTGTAATCACGGCATCCGATGCCTCTACCTCTGGCCTAGCTGGTAAAGCATAGAATCGGGGATCTGCACCTCCCCTCTGAGCTACGTCTCTAGGACGGCCATCAACTGGCTGACCTCTACCTCTGGCCGGACGGTCTCCACCTCTACGGTCTCGACCTCCACCTCTATAATCTCTACCCCCACTTCTGGCTGGCTGGGCAGGCTGAGGGTCAGCTGGGGCCTGAATCATGGGACGAGGGCCCCGCTGCTGAGTGTTGCCCGTCGCTCGAGGGCAGAACCTGACAAAATGACCTGGGTCACCACAACCGTAGCAACTCCTAGGCTGATGGGGCTGCTGGCCCTGACGACTTGAATGGCCTCCACGAACACTCTGAAGAGGCTGAGCATTAATAGGAGGCTGATCTGAATACTGCCCACGAAACCCACGATCACCCGGTCCACCCCGTGAAGCCCGAAGGGCGGAATGGAAAGGCTCGGAAGACTGGCCTCTGTCAAAAGATTCTCTGCCACCAGAAGAAGAACAACTAAACCTGCCTGAATGACGAGGCCTCTTGTCCGAAGAATAACCACCTCCCCGAGCAAGAGCCATCTCAACTCTGCGTGCTGCATTAGCTGCCTCCTGGAATGATATGTCACTCCCTACGCCCATAGCCATCTGGAGTCTAATTGGATGATTAAGCCCATCTATAAACATGCGGACCCTCTCCCGCTCTGTGGGGAGTATCACCACTGCATGACGAGCCAAATCAACAAATCTCGTCTCATACCGAGTGACCGTCATAGTGCCCTGATGGAGGCGCTCAAACTGCCTCCGAAGTGCATCCCGCTGAGTAGCAGGGAGAAACTTCTCCAGAAATAGCTCTGCAAACTGATCCCATGATAAAGCCGGGGACCCTGCTGGTCGAGTCAAACAATAATCCATCCACCAAGTCTTGGCGGATCCTGAAAGCCTGAATGTACAAAAGTCAACTCCATTGGACTCCACGATCCCCATAGTCTTGAGAATCTCATGGCAACTGAATAATAAATCCTTAGGATCCTCTGATGTGGCACCGCTGAAAGTAGTGGTAAACTGTTTGGAGAACCGATCAAGTCTCCATAAAGAATCAGAAGTCATGGCCGCTCCATCTTCGGCATGATACGTGGTACCTGACTGAGTGACCACAGCTGGCTGAACTACTGGTGCCTGAGGCTGAGGAGCTACCTGGCTCCGGAGTACGGGCAATAGGAGTCTGGGCCCCTCCTCCAGCCTGAGAAGCGGCTGGTGCAATTGATAATAAGCCTGCTCTGGCAACGCTGTCCATAAATCCCGCTATTCTAACCAAAGCCTCCCGAAGATCCGGGGTAAATAAAGCCTCTCCTGGGACCTGAGCTGGGCCCACTGGAGCTGCTGGAACTGGAACCTCCTCGTCAATCTCAATATGAGGCTTCACCTCTGGAGTAGCTGCCTGGGGCTGAGCTCTACCCCTACCACGGCCTCTGATACGGCCTTGGCCCCTATCCCTCACGGTAGCTGCCTGGGGCTCGGGCTGCTGGTCAGCGGACGAAGAAGCGCGTGTCCTCACCATCTACGAAAGGACAGAATAGAAGTTCAATCAGTATTTGAGGAACAAGTCGCACGACAAGAAAGAACAAATGATAGACTCTTTCCTAACTCAATAGACTCTGGAGGACAGGTACAGACGTCTCCGTACCTACCTCTCAAACTCTACTAAGCTTGTTCGTGAGTGGTGAGACCTATGTAACCTAGAGCTCTGATACCAACTTGTCACGACCCGGATTTTCCCCTAATATCGGGATCGTGATGGCGCCTACTCGTGGTAGCTAGGCAAGCCTCTTTATTCACACTATCCTGTTTAATAATACTTCATTCTCAAATTAATAACCAAAATCAAAATCTTAATTAAACAAGTGCGGAAGACTTTATAAAAATAGAAATAAGTAGTTTCAAGGTATCTGATACTAAAATCCAATACCACCAGGAGTCACCAACTCACGAACTACTACTGAATACTACACATAAGAGTCTGGAAGAAATATAACATAATCTGTTTGTCTCGGAACAAAGAGACTACAGCTAGTAACATAAGTAAAAGAAGAGACACCGGGCCTGCGGACGTCTGCAAGCTACCTCGGTCTCAAATATGATCAACTCCCACGCAAAAGATCTACTGCTGTTGCTCCTGATCGAAACCTGGACCTGTGCAAAAACGCACAGAAGTGCAGTATCAGCACAACCGATCCTATGTGCTGATAAGTGCCTGGCCTATCCCGGCGAAGTAGTGACAAGCCTAGGAACAGACACCCACATAAACCTGTGCAGTTCCATATATATGTATAGCACAAAATAACGAGAAATAACCAAGTAATAACGCAATAAGGAATATCTCAAATGAACTCAACAATTAACAACAGTTAATAAGTCCACAAGGGAAAACAAAGTATAATGGAAAAACAAGTAATATCAAGTCAAGGAATGGCAAGTAGTTGCACGGCATCACCCTTCGTGCTTTTACTCTCATCCTCACCAGATATGCAAATAAAGTGCACGCCATCACCCTTCGTGCTTTTACTCTCATCCTCACATCCATGGTACAGCATGATCCTTCGTACATTGTTCAATAACAAGGCACGGCATGATCCTTCGTGCATAATCAACAACATGGCATGACATTAACCTTCATGCATAATCAATAAAGCATGGCACAGCATTAACCTTCGTGCATAATCAATAACAAGGCACGACATTAACCTTCGTGCATAAATAATAAATCAAGGCACGGCATCACCCTTCGTGCATTATCACTCTTCCTCACCCAAATAACAATCACAGTTAAGGGCAAAGAATGAAACAATAAATCATGAACCGTCCCGGCAAGGGCAATCAATATCTCACTTCACAACAAGTCCCGACAAGGGAGAACAATAACAATTCTACAACCCGGCAAGGGTTCAACAATTTATCTTCAAATATGTCTCACAACAAGTATTAACAATGACTCACGGTCATGCTAGACGCCAGTGTATGGATGCTCGTCACCACAGCCCATACACCGCACTCGATCACATAACACATAGCACATAATCCTATTCCCTCAAGCTAGGATAGAACAAACACTAACCTCTAATGTTTACGAACAATTCAATCCGTGGCAATGCCTTTTCTTTTCAAATTTGGCTCCAATCCAATCGTATCTATACACAATTGATTTAATATCATCAATACTACTCAACAAACTAATTTATAAGACCAATTACAATTTTTACACATTCTGCCCGGAATAGTGAATTTCGACCCCGAGCCCACATGGTCGGAACTCGGGGTTCGGACCAAAATCTGGTTACCCATCTCCCCACAAGTTCAAGTATATGATTTGTTTCAAAATCGGACCTCAATTCGAGGTCCAATTACCCAATTCATGAAAAACCCTATATTCTACCAAAAACAAGAAATTGTACCATGAAAACCATTGATTTCTGTTGAAAAACATGTTTAATGTTGTTAGGAATTGAAAGAATTAAGTAAAAAGTAACTTACAATTGCTTTGAAGAAGAGGGAGTTCGTGAAAAATCGCCAATGGATGTTTTTGGGTTGTGAAATGTGAAAAATGAAGCTGGAAATCGTGATTTACAGGTCTCTGTGTTCACATTTGTGAACATGGGTTCGCAATTGCGAACCCCGACCAATTTCTGGAGTTTGAAAATAAGCTAAGGATGGGAAGTTCGCATTTGCGAACTTTTGTTCGCATTTGCGAAGCCAAGGCAAAACTGGGAAGTTCGCATTTGCGAACTTTTGTTCGCATTTGCGAATTCGCATTTGCGAACTTTTGTTCGCATTTGCGAACCAAGGCATAAAACAGGGAAGTTCGCATTTGTGAACTTTTGTTCGCATTTACCAACTTTTGTTCGCACTTGCAAATTCGCATTTGCTAACTTTTGTTCGCATTTGCGAATTCGCATTTACTAACACTTGTTCGCATTTCCCAACTCTGCAGATCAGGTGCTGACAGCAACTTTCTAACATGAAAAATTGATCTCGTGGCCTATCCAAAATTCACCCGAGCCCTCGGGGCTCCAAACCAAACATGTACATAACATCAAAAACACATTACAAACTTTTTCGTGCGATCGCATCGCCAATATCACATCTTTTCATCAAATCAAGCCTCAAGTTCATGATTTTCATTCTTTTGGTTTTCAAAACTTTCAAACTTGTAACTCAAGGTCCAAAACATATCAAACGACATCCAAATGTCACCAAACTTTGCAGAAAGCACATATATAATATTTAAGACTTGTACCGGGCGTCGGAACCAAAATACGAGCCCGATGCCAAGGTCAATTAATTCATTTTCCTTTAATAATTACATCAAAAACAATTTCACAGAAAAATTCATAACTTGGGCTCTAGGCCTCAGAATTCGACTCCGGACGCATGTCCAAGTCCCATATTTTTCTACGGACCTTCCGGGACCGTCCAATCTTGGGTCCGGGTCCGTTTACCAAAAATGTTGATCGAAGTCAACTATATCAATATTAATATCATTTTTATCCAAATTTCTCATAGAATTCATATTTTCTATCACAAAATCTTTCCGGCTACATGCTCGGATCGTGCACATAAATCGAGGCAACATAGAATGAGGTTTTCAAGACCTCAGAAGCTTGAAATGATTAATAAGACAAGTGATGACCCTTTGGGTCGTCACAAAGGCCAAGTGTTATTTGATTAATAATAACTCTTCTGACTATCTCTCTCTCTGTTTCAATATTTCTCTATTATTTATTCCTCTCTTGATCTCCCAGGTGATTTATATTGATAATCCACATAATCTCGCTATAATCTCATCAGAATTTGTAACACATAAATCGTAGATCTATCTTTGGGATTTATTATGGTTGGTTACGATTTACCCCGTCATAACTTTTGATTGTCCCTAACTTACAAAGTAATCGATAGTTTTTGAGTCAAACAATTTGGCACCGTCTGTGGGGATTTTGAGAATCAAACCTATAGTATACACCCGAAAGATTAGATAACCACATCATCTATCTCCCACGAAAACCCCGAAATGACCGAAAACAACATCAGGTCCAAAGCTATAATGGAAGTCACCACCAACTTCCTGAGCTCCCTGAACGAGGTCGGTGGTAGCGCTACCATCAACACCACCCCTGATACCGCACCAGAGACAGAAGTTTCACCTTCCACATCCAGGAACCTTGCGATCTTGCAGGAGAAAAAAGCTTCCATATCCACTGTAAAAGAAGCACCCCCGGCGGTTAGAAAGTTACTTGAAGAATGGTTGACGAGCACCCTGAGCGACTTAGTGGAAAAATCACCACAAAGTCACGCAAAAGCAGCACCAACGACGAGTACCGCTACCACAACGGACGAGCAAGAGGAAACACGAACCAACAACCAGCCCGTCGAGATGCAAATCCATGATGACATACTGGCATCCATTATGAGAAAAATGGAATAAATAGAGTGCAAAAACAAGGCCCTCCACGACCATATGAACATCAGGATAGGGTCGACAAGATCCCCGGAGCACCCAAACCCGACGTGGGAAGGTTCGTAGAACAACCCTACTCCGAGGAAGCCGCCCCTTACACCATCCCAAAAACTTTCAAGATGCCTCCCTATCTGAGGGTGTACGATGGGACTACCGAACCCGAGGATCATCTCATCCATTATGTCACCGCCGTGAAAGGTAATGGCCCGTCGAAAGAACAAGTACCATATGTGCTGCTGAAGAAGTTCGGCGAGACGCTGACTGGGGGAGCCCTGATATGGTACTCTTAACTACCCGCCAAAGAAATCTCAACTTTCGAAGAAATGGCAGACAAATTCATCACCGCACACACCGGTGCGAAGAAGGTAGAGGCGCGGGTGAACGACATCTTCGCCATCAAACAAATCACGGGCGAGGGCCCCAAGGACTTCCTTGCTAGATTCATCAGGGTGAGGATGAGCCTTCCAAACGTGTCGAAAGGCATGGCAGTAGCTGCCTTCTAGAACGGACTCAGCGGAGACGGTTCTAGAGCAACCAAGAAGCTACTAAGTCGATTCATGAAATATCCTCCCACAACTTGGGACGAGATCCACAACGCCTACTACGCCGAGGTACGAGCAGATGAAGATGATCTCTATAGGCCAACCCGACGACTGACAACTATACACTCAGACCCAAGGAAAGATCGACATCACGAAGGACGTCGAGAACTCCCTCTCGCCCCAGTAAAGAGCGGACATGAGGTCTCCTCATTCGCCCCCTCATCATGCAGACGCATTACAACGACATCTCGCCCCGCTTAGTAATAAAAAAGGTACGCCCAAGGTGTCTCTCCTTTAGAGATAGTGTGCATACTGGAAAAAATCTTGGCACCAAGGTACATTGGCCTCAGAAAATAAAATCAGACCCCGCCACGAGAAAATCAAACGTCCTGTGCGAATTCCTCCAAGAGCGGGGACACAGGACCGAGTATTGCATAGGCCTACTACAGGAAGTCATCAGGATGCTAAACCAAGTATACCTAAAGGAGCTGCTTAGCGACTTGGGAGAAACCAATTTAGCACGGGCGCGAGAACAATCCCGCAGACCACCAAAGCCACCCTCCCCGACACGGACAATAAACATGATTGTCAGAGACGGTGCCGGTGTCACTATCAACCATGTAAAATTCGCCAACACACACAGGCTGAAGCGAACCATCTCCCACGGATGGTACGATGACCTCGAAGGGAGTATCACCTTCGATAAGTCTGACGCCGACGGTTTGTGTTTTCCCCATTATGACGCTTTAGTTATCACTTTACGTATTATTGATATGGACGTCAAGAGAGTCATGATCAATGATAGAGGTGGCGCCTGCATCATCTATCCAAGAGTCCTTTCACAGACAAGACTCAAGGATAGGATAATACCCCGTTGTATAACTCTAACTGGTTTCAATAATGCAGTGGAACATACATCAGGAGAAGTGACTTTGCCCATCCTTGCGGGAGGAGTCACATTGGAGACGACTTTTCAGGTAATGGACCAAGAAACGACATACAATGTTATCATCGGACACCCATGGATACATGCCATGTGAGTAGTCCCCTCAAGTTTATACCAAGTGGTCAAATTCCCTACCCCATGGGGGATATTCAGCATCAAAGGAAAGCCATGCACAGCGCAAAAGCATAGCAATTAGCCATGTCGGGGACCAAAATGGACCTGACGACCGATACCATCAAAGACCCGGACATTGTGGAAGCCTGCAAAGCAATGATTGAGGACCTCTATCCGGTTTAACTGGATCGCCACAACCCCAAAAAGAAAGCATACATCGGCCATGGACTCACCAACCTAAGTAAGTATCATGAATTTTTGACTGACCATGTAGACACATTTGCTTTTTCCCATGCAGACATGCCAGGGAACTCGCCAGACATCATTACCCACAAACTCAACGTCGACCAGTTACATCCACCTGTACGACAAATCAGAAGAAAATTCAACAACGCGATCAACGAGGCAGTCCACGAAGAAGTGGACAAATTACTCACCAACGGCTCTATCAGAGAGTCAAAATACCAGCAGTGGGTCACCAATGTAGTGATGGTCAAAAAGAAGAATGGAAAATGGAGAATGTGTGTGGACTTCACCGACCTGAACAAGGCATGCCCCAAGGACTCATTCCCCCTCCCGCACATTGACCAACTAATCGACGCCACTACCGGACAAGAACTACTAAGCTTTTTGGACGTATATTCCAGTTATAACCAAATCTTAATGGCCGAAGAAGACCAAGAAAAAACCATGTTCATCACGCACCAGGGTACCTACTGCTACAAGGTGATGCCCTTTGGGCTAAAAAATGCAGGGGCCACATATCAAAGATTGGTCACCAAGATGTTCAAGGAACAACTCGGCAAGACCATGGAGGTTTACATCGATGACATGCTAGTGAAGTCTGCTAGAAAGGAAGATCACATCAACCCCTTGCGGGAGGCCTTCGAAATACTGAAAAGGTATGGGATGAAACTGAATCCCGAGAAATGCGCCTTTGGCGTGGCGTCAAGAAATTTTTAGGTTTCTTTCATGTCCCAAAGAGGCATCAAGGTCAACACTGATCAAATCAAAGCAATCCCTTCAATACCCGAAGTGCTCGACAGCAAGAAGCAAGTCCAGAAATTGACAGGTCGGATAGCCGCCCTCTCCCGTTTCATCTCTTGATCCTCGGAAAGGTGCCATAAAATCTTCAGCGTCCTGAGAAAAGACAATGGATTCCACTGGAATGAAGAATGTGTCAGAGCTCTGCAAGATCTAAAAGCATACCTATCATCATGACTACTAATGTCAAAGGCGGAACCAGGCAAACCTTTACTGACATACCTGGCCGTATCGGAAGTTGCAGTCAGCGCAGTATCGGTTCGTGAAGTAAAACGTATGCAATCACCAATCTATTACATTAGCAAAACCCTAGTAGACACTGAAACACGATACCCACACCTCGAAAAATTGGCTCTGGCACTGGTAACGGCTTCGAGGAAGCTGAGACCCTATTTCCAATGCCATCCCATCAAAGTAGTGACCACTTTTCCTCTAAGGAGCATCTTGCACAAGCCCGAACTATTGGGCCGGCTCGCAGATGGGCCATAGAGCTTAGTGAGCATGATATCACATATATTCCTAGAACCGCCGTCAAGTCGCAAGTCCTCGCCAACTTTGTGACCGATTTTAGTGTCAAAATATCGCCAGAGGCGGAAAAGGATGCCCTACATTTTGCATCGAGCACCGACCTCTAGACTCTCTACACCGATGGGGACGTAAATGCCTTGGGATCAGGACTAGGACTCGTCCTCGAAGTCCCCACGGGCGAAACCATTCACCAGTCCATACGATGCCCCGAGATGACTAACAACGAGGCAGAATATGAAGTCGTAATTGCAGGTATAAAGTTAGCCATCAGGTACGGGGCCCGCCGACTCGTCTTACACTGCGAATCACAACTCATGGTAAATCAAGTCACCGGGACTTACCAAATCAAGGAACAAAGGTTGTAGAAGTATCAAGCGGAAATCCACAAGCTAATGGCACAACTCGATGAATGTCGCTTCGAACAAATTCCTAGAGCGCGTAATGTCCAAAGCAGATGGTCTGGCCAAGCTGGCTGCAGCTGCCACAAGCTTAAGAAAAGAAAGCATCATCACTCTCCTTCACTCAGAAATCGACCACACTGAGGTACTTTCCCTACATCTAACTTGGGACTGGCGCAACTAATTTGTATTATATTTGTATGACGGAACTTTACCGCCCGACAAAAAGGAAGCAAAAAAGCTTCGCATGCAGGCAGCGAGGTACTGTATGATAACAATGACCTCTATAAGAGGACTTTTGGAGGACCCCTAGCCAAGTGCCTAGGCCCCAACCAGACAACACCGGTATTGGAGAAAGTTCATGAAGGCCATTGTGGCGCTCACACAGGCAATCGAGCACTCGTGCGATGCTTGGTGCAGACTGGATACTACTGCCCACCATGAAAAAAAATGTGGCGGAGTACGTCCTTCCAGTGCGAAAAGTGTCAAAAGTTCACCCCTTTAATACACCAACTAGGGGAACCCCTCAATTCAGTCACTTCGCCATGGCCCTTCATCAAGTGGGGACTGGATATAATCGGACTACCCGCCAGACGAGAAAAGGTAGAGTTTTAATTAGTTTTAACTGACTATTTCTCCAAGTGGGTGGAAGCAGGTGCCTATACCCAGATTCGCGAGCAAGAGGTCATCGGCTTCATCTGAAAAAATATCATATGTCGTTTAGGCATCCCCCAAGGAAATCACCTGCGATAACGAGCGACAGTTCATCAGGCAGAAAACAACTGACTTCTTCGAAAAATGGCATATCAAAAGAATACTCTCAGTACCATATCATCCTGCTGCTAACGGTCAGACAGAGTCGTCCAATAAAACCATATTGAGTATATTAAAGAAGAAGCTCGAAGAGCTTAAAGGACTATGGCCCGAGTTATTTCCAGAAGTGCTATGGGCATATAGAACCACCCCCAAGCCTTCCACAGGAGAAACACCTTCCTCGCTAGTCTATGGAACTGACGTCGTCATACCAGTCGAAGTCGGTGAGCCAAGTCTGAGGTACTCGCATACAAGCAGAGAGAGGTTTTTAACGAGGCGACGAAGGGGATGCTCGGAAATTATTAAGAGGTTAATCTTATACACCAAGCATTCCGATAATCGGCACGAATGACATATCACAAGGACTAAGGCTACGACCATCTCCAATGTATGAAAAGGCTACGGCCATCTCCAATGTATGAAAAGGCTACGGCCATCTCCAATGTATGAAAAGGCTACAACCATCTCCAATGTATGAAAAGGCTATGGCCATCTCCAATATATGAAAAGGCTACAGCCATCTCCAATGTATGAAAAGGCTACTGCCATCTCCAATGTATGAAAAGGCTACTGCCATCTCCAATGTATGAAAGGCTACGACCATCTCCAATGTATGAAAAGGCTACGACCATCTCCAATGTATGAAAGAGTACGACCATCTCCAAAGTATGAAAGGCTACAACCATCCCCCATGGGTGAAAGGCTACGACCATCTATAAATGTGAAAGGCTAAGGCCACTAATCGCATATGAAAAGACTACGGCCGTCCCCCATGGATGAAAGGCTACGACCATCCATAAACGTGAAAGGCTAAGGCCACTAATCGCATGTGAAAAGTCTACGGCCGTCCCCCATGGATGAAAGGCTACGGCCATCCATAAACGTGAAAGGCTAAGGCCACTAATCACATATGAAAAGGCTACGGCCATCCCCTATGAATGAAAAGGCTACGACCATCCCCCATGAATGAAAGGCTACGGACGTGAGAGGCTAAGGCCGCAAATAACGTATAGAGAGGTTACGGCCGTCCACAAATGCAAAAGGCTAAGGCCAATAATAGCGTATAAAGAGGCTACGATCACCCATAAATGCAAAAGGCTAAGGCCGCTAATAGCGTATGAAAAGGTTACGGCTATCTCCCATGAATGAAAGGCTACGACCATCCATAAAAACATAAAAGTATAAGGCCACCAACATCGTATAGATAAGTTGCAGCTATCCAGAAACGCATAAGAGGCTATTGCCACCCCTAAACGTGCGAATGGCCAAGGCCAATGTCGAAACAACTAACTCGACTCAACCCGATACGATCGGAACCAAGGGAAAGGCAACAACCACTTCAAAACAAACAAGCAGTTGGAACCAGAGTCGATTCTACCTAACTACGACAAGTTATCCTAATAAAAGTCGATGCAGTGAGTACGCAAGATAAAAAGCGTGAAAGAAGACGTAAACACAACATTATACATGTATTACTACAAATCATTTACAAATCACGGCGTCTCTTCGACTATAAAAATCAGAATAAGAATTTAACCTAACTACCACCCTGGCCTTTGCCACCCCCTACTGCACCAGTCGTGTTGTCACAACGGTCATCACGACCCTCTGTCCGGAACAACAAAGAAATCCAGGACCCCGTGCCAAACTGATTCACATCTGCAAAGGTATATCCCGCCGGGCTCGGTGAATCAGGGTTGTACCCACAAGCTTCACGTACAACCCTAACCAGACGATGATGGTCTTCGACCTCCACCTCGGTGGTCCTGCCGACGACCCGTAGTTCCTCAAATACTGTCCAACTTGCCTCGGTGTACACCCACATGTCATGCGATTCACGGGATACATCGTCTATAGGACCGACCGCCGTCACCTGCTGAAGAGCGTCCACCTCGGTCATTTTGGCTCTGAGCTCAGCAATTAAGGTGTCAACTCTGGCATGCAACTCAGTTTAATTTCCTCTACCATCGCCACCGGCCAATTTCCAACTCTTCCTCATTCTGCCGAAGAAGATTCTCCAGCTCAGTGTTTCAAGCCACAGTAGTTATTAAGTCTGCATCTACCTTTTTGAACTGGACCGTGCGCTCTTGCAGCTGACTCTCTGCTTTCTCCAACCCCTCGTGGAAAACTTAAAATTGTGAGTCTTGGGTATAAAGGTCCACCAGCATCTTATGCTTGCCTCGGACCTCCCTGTACTTCTTCATCGCCTTCCTAAGGGTGGCACTCTTTTTCCGATCACGCCGGCCTCGCTCCACTTCTAAAATAAGGGTCTGAAAGAAAAAGAGAAAAGAAACAAAACCCAAATTAGCACAAGCCTCAAGGCTTATAGTAGAACGGTGAAAAACAACAACAGATCTTACCTGCAAAGCTGCGCCTGCGACTCGACGGGATAAGTCCCTATCGCTTACATCTTTCAAGGTTTTGGTCTCAGCGACCGCGCACAGTAAGGTCATGTTCACTGCGGCCTGCTCGCTGTCTAGCAACAGATTATATCCTGTAGGGATCATAAGCTGACGGTTAGTCCTCGTCGTCGCCATGTCCACCCGATCATAGTCCTCCCGCGGCACGTCCGCAGATGCAGGAGCTTGTCCAGAAACTGCTCCTCTCTCACCAAGAGCCAACTCGGCGACAGTTGGCACACTACGTCCTTTGACTTGAGGGGAAGTAGTATCGTCTGCGACTTCCCTCATAAGGGCCGCCCTCTCTAGGCGAATAGCATCGCCCATGAAGACTAGCCGTGACTTAGGATGGTGAATAACCACCTTCCTACGCTCCATGGCTACGCCTTTGACGAGAAGTAATCATCACCTTTTTTCGCTCCGGCGGCTCGTCACCTTTGGAAGCTTCCTCTTCAGTAGGAGGAGATGGAGGCGAAAGGTCCTCCTCATTTGTCGGTTCGACTGCCGACTCAACTATGGGACGAGTAGTCTTAGGAGCATCCTCAACAGAGGGCTCCCAAATTACGCCCTCGTCCTCAGAGCGAACAACGTCAAAAGCATCCTCACTAGATACCTCCACTTCCGCATGCTCACCCTCAGGTCGAGTAACCTCAGGAACGTCTCCACCTATACGCTCCTGAACAATAGGCTCGAAATTAGAGTCCGCCGATAAGAAAGCAACAGCTCGACGTCTTCTCCTCCGTGGGATGCTTCGGACTGCCAACACATTAACCAAGGGAAAGGTACGTCAGAAAATGCGGTACCAAGGAATACGGTCGCCAAACCAGAAACTAATGCAATACCTGGAAGGCCATATTTCATGGTAAACGCCACCCACATCCTACATTCTTCGGCGAACAGGATCAACCGCCCCACCCACGCTATGATATCTGGAACGGACCAGGGCGTGGACGCTGGCTGCAGATACAAAAAATACAAAAGGTTACAACGGTCGAGTAAGCATAAATAATTGAAAATCTTAAGTGCATGAAATAACGCTTACATTCGGCATTCCATGTTTCAGGGGAATCTAGCGGGGTCCGCCACCAAATCTGAGGTTCGGACAAAGAAAATTTTTAACCAAAACTGACGGTTGGGCTTGCCGTCCGTTTCGACGACCAAACCCTTCGTCCCGCGGTTCTTCAGTTGCAACATCATGCCCCTCATGAATTCGGGACTAAACAATTGCAGCAGATGGTGTATTGTGACGTCTAGTCCGGCCCTCTCGGCATAAGACATCAATATACAACATATTTTCCATGTATAGGGAGTGAGTTGGGCCGAACATATGTTATAAAATCTACACAGCTCTTCTGCCAATGGGTAGATGGGAAGACCACACTCGATTATGAAGGGGTATTTGTAAAAGGCACAGAACCCTGGCCTATGCACGTTGGCGAAATCTCCCCCGGCCGTTTTCATAACTACCGTGTCCAAAATCTGACAAGAGACACTGAGGTCGTCCACGTGTGACATAGAGAATTTAGACTTCTCCCATGCAGGAGCTGTACACCTCGAGGGAAAATCCCTTCGAACATATAGTTCACGAGGAAGCACATTGTCTATGGATAGAGGGACAAGATGCTTTTGGGACTTCTTCCCACCTTCCGAAGACGGAGGAACCCTAGAAATGGCCTCATCCCCGTTTCCTTCACGACGACGACTACCCTTCGTCATAATCAGCTTTTGATCAAAGTTGGGACACGTCAACAAGCTTGTAAAGTTATAAAGCAAACTCTAAAAGTCAAACGTAAAGTTACTAAAAGTCGCTATGAAAAGAACAAAATCACAAAGAACTTTTTCTTGAAGAAGATCCAAATAATAGAAAAACTTGAAACCCCTTCCTATTTATAGTACCCCAATACACGAGATTCGAAGAGGTGAGTGTCAGAGAAGGGGGCGGAAAACTGAAACGTCAAATCACCTCCTAACCTGCCTCGGGAGTAGTTGTAATTATGACGCATGCCGGCAGTGACGTCAGTTCAAAAAACAAGCCATGTGCCCATATATGGACGACGCCACGACGAGTCGACCTTTTCCACCTATTGCAGACGTATGTCAAATACATCTCCAACAAGCGGAGGGACTAACTATATAGGGTCGAATCGGATATAACTAATGAGAGTAGAGTATGCCTCCTTTCACGCCCACACCAAACAAAGGCCAAGTATATCTTTCCTCACGCCCATATGGCATCGGGGGTGCGTCTTTAACAACGAAGGCGTAATGTCAACTCGCCTACACGGGCGCTCTGTTCCCTCCGTCCTTTTATATTTTTGAGATGACAGCGGCCCTTAAATGAATTATGTTTTGACGAGGGAACCCTTATTCTATATAAAAAAGGGTTTTCCTTATTGTAAGGACAAGTGTTATTTGATTAATAATACAACTTCTGACTATCTCTCTCTCTCTTTTATTTATTCCTCCCTTGATCTCCCTAGTGATTTTCATTGATAATCCACATAATCTCACTATAATCTCATCAGGATTTGTAACACATAAATTGTAGATCTATCTTCGGAATTTATTATAGTTGGTTACAATTTAC